>CM060847.1:13589100-14189100 GCA_030737835.1 Acorus gramineus | reverse complement strand
TCATACGTACATTATCATTCACAATCGACATAATCAATGTCGAACCACTTAAATATAGAAGACATCGTCTATGTTGAACTGGAAATAAGGTTTCTGGTTCCTGATCGACATGATCCATGTCAAACAATCTTAAACACAGAAGACATCGTCTATGTCGAACTCGTGGGGTGGATTAGATATGAGATAAATCAATTTCTTTATGGGATAGGTAGGATGTCTATGTCGAACTCGTGGGGTGGGTTAGATATGAGATAAATCAATTTCTTTATGGGATAGGTAGGATAGCTTGTCGGGTGGCTATAACCGCGCCCAAACATTATAGGCCAGCTTTATAGGCAGTTTGGTAACTAGAGCTGATGAAAATCGATGAACATATATTGCTTATATTCATCACTAGTCCAAAATTAAAGAGATCACCGAATTGATTGATCAAATTTTGGGTCATGAATAGTTTAAAGAAAAGAACTTATCTTGGTCAGAAACTTCCATATAAACTACATTAATAATTTTCATCAACCCATATATGTGTTTATCTCAACACTGAAGCCTTATAATCTATTGGATGTTTGATCTGTCTCAAGTATGATAGCAATGAACAAAACTATAAAGAACTATCAAGTCTTAAAATGCTCAACAAATCAAACCTAACATATTAAGCTACTTCGAAAATTGACTAGAACCTGGAAATTGGATCCCATCCCATAAAATTCGGAGGCAAATCTCATCCACATTTGTTGAAAGGTCGCTCTAGTTGACCTTTTACTTGTATGAAAAAAAAAAAAAGAAGAAAGAAGAAGTTATCTTGGTTAGGTGACACAAGAAAATTGTAATTATACTTGAATCCATGAATAAAAATGTTATAAAACCACACATAAAGGAGTGACAAGAAGGTTGTTGTTGTTGTAACATCTATGGGACTATATTTCATATGTTGTTTTCAAGCGTTATACAGATCAAATAATTTGCATATAGTAACAAGAACTTATGCATTCATTTTGATTGGGTCATATTTCAGTTGCTATGTTTAATTTATTTTGAGGCTGCAAATGAGACGGAATGTAACATTATCTTTAATTCATATAAATCATGCTGTCAATCTCAGTTGCACAGTATTTCCAACCACTTATTAAACAAAATTGTTTCTCCCATTTGTCATTAATTAATAAGAGCATCTCCAATGGACTTGTTAAATAGTTAGTCAGTGTCATATTTTTACAAAACATGTAAAAATGTTGTTTCAATGGAAGTGTTAAGAGAAAACTAAATGTGGGTCTCACCTGTCATATATTATCTTTTTAAAGTTAACTATGGCTAGTGTTTTAGCTAGCCAAATGTGGGCCCCACCTGATTGTTCTCAATAAAAAAAAATTTAAAAAAATACATTTGGGAGATTGAGTGGGTGTAGAGGTGGGACCCACTCTTATTTTAGCTAGTTTATTTAGCTAGTCCATTGGAGCAACAACAACCAACTAAATATGAATGTAGTAAATGAGTGTGTAGTTGATGTATAAAGTGCTGACATGGCACTTTAACATCTTAGTTAACTAACATGTCTATTGGAGATGCTCATGTTAAAGTGTCATGACAGCACTTTATCACTTAACTAGACACTCATTTACTATATTATTATTTAGTTGATTATTGTTACTCCAATGGACTAGCTAAATAACTAGCCAAAATAATAGTGGGCCCACCTCTCCACCCGCTCAAACTTCTCCACCCACCCAAAATAATATTTTTTAAAATCTTTTAAATGGTGGGGCCCACATTTGATTAGCTAAAGCACTAGTCACAGTTAACACTTCCTTTAACATATGACAGGCGGGGTTCACATTTAACTTGCCCTTAACACTTCCATTGGAGCACTATTTTACATGTTTTCTAAAAATCTGACACTAACTAGTGAGTTAACATGTTCATTGGAGATGCTCTTAGCTTGAAAAATAACATATGACAGGTAGAACATACATTTAGCTTTCTTTTAATACTTCCATTGGAGCCAGATTTTTACATGTTTTATAAAAATCTGACACTGCACTAACTAGTTAGTTAACATGTCTATTGAAAATGCTCTAATGATGAAATGAAAAGTGATATTGCTGACATGACATTCAACGGTCGAAAGGCAAATACAAATAACTTCACTGCACAAAATTGGGGTTACAATATGGTGATATGAGATTCAATGGTTTTTAATAATAGCCAAAATTTATGGTGACCATCAAGACTATGATGATGGTTTAGGGCCTTTAGAAACACATTTTAGGTGAGCCTTTGCTCTTGCATAAATAAAAAAATGTTAAACGTGTTACCAAACATTTTTGGATAACATAATTAAAATTTTGTATCAATTTTTAGGGCAAAAAATATGATTTTAAAAAACAAAAATAGTAATCTTTCTAGGAATCGACTTTTGTTAAACTAATTTATATATAAACGTACTTTTGAAACGAGTTTATAAATGAACCTTTAGAATGTTTTTGGATAGGTTCGATTCTGAAAACAAAATGCGACATTCTATAAGCCATCGTGATAAATAAAAACAGTAGAAATAATTTTAGAATTTTCATAATTTTAAATACTTTAATTTACTAAAGATGATCTTTATACAAATATTTAACAATAACTAAAATTATTAAATTAAAGTTAATAGTTGTAAATTTAAATCAGATAAAACCATGGAATGAATGTGATGGTTGAGAAATTATCCCTTCACCTCCAGAACTGAATTTGACTTATTTTTATTGTCATTATATTATTGCACTCCCCACCTTTTATTTGCCAGCCCATCTTGGTCTGTCAAATGAGTCAAGCAGGGCTGCCTCTGAAAAGAGGTCACCAAGACAACTGTTTAGCCCCTGAGCCCTACAAAGCCCAATCTAATTGTGCCCATAAAAAAATTGTTAAGTTGGATCCTTGAAAACCCACTACAGACACATCAGATTATATCCTCAAGTCTCCAAAAATCTCACCCAAGAAATCATCATGTAATGATAAAAAAAAAATTGCATTTCAAATCCCTCACACATTTTTTTAAACCGTTGCATTCCCATTAAAATCCCAAAAAATCCTCTCCCATCAACTCTCTTAGCTCGTTTGGCAAGAGGATAAGTGAGTGTGAGGACAACTTATTCCCCGTTTAGTACAAAGAATAATTGGGATAAACTACAGACATTTGTTTCAATTTTAAAATAAAAATGAGAATATTTTATTCTACCTAAAGGCTTTGATAGTATCCATCCCCACTTTTTATTTCAATTTTGACAAATGTAAATATAAATAAAATTGATGGACTTTTTATGTCCTAAAATTAGAATAATTTATCCTTAAAACCTTAACCCCTTCTTAAACTAGCCCAAAATATTTCCAAACTGATCAGGAATGTCTTCCTTTTGGTTAATTATTTTTTTGCTATTGTACATTTTTTTTTTATTAATGGAAAGTGGTAAAAAAAAAAAAATTCTTTGTTTGACACAAACACTGACTTTAATTTTTTAATGGTCATAAAGAAAATTTTTACTTTCCCTCATTTTTTTTTCACTTTCTATCATGCACAAGCACACCCTTAATATGAATTTAATTTTGTGTGGATATTCATAAATGCTTTCTATTGTAGTCGTTACTAGAAATTTTATTTAATCATAATATAAAATGTTTTAATTTTAATGATCGTATAATATTGTATTTATAATTTTATAACATTTATAGCTTAAAATAAAATAATATTCAAGACAACAATTTTTTTTTTTTTTAATGTACATTGGGGGCTCGCTTTGAGAGTTCGTTTAGGGCCCTAACTAAAAAACCAATTCTCAGGCCGACCCTGGTCAATTATTAGGTGCTGGGTATGGACCTCGGATATTAGCCCATTGTTTGTCAAGGTAGGCCCATTGACCCACCGTGGCGGGCCCAAGAACAGCCTGGCTTGCAATCTGAGTGACGCGTTGTAATAAGAGAATCTTTGACCGTTCACATTGAGTACCTACAATTTTTTTTCCCTCAATGAGCTGTCTTTGATTTTTCTTGGGGTCGAAGTTTCTAATGATAATCATTTCTCCTCCTAAAATACACTTAATCAATAAACATAGGGTTTTTTTATTTTTTAATCCCCGTATATATGATTTAGTGATCCAGTTTTAATCCTCCGATTTAAATGTTACGTTTTTTATTGGTCCCTGGGAGGGACCTATTACTAAATTATTTATTTTTGTTTTTAGTCCCTTCAAAGGAATAAAAGGAACATATCCTTTAAATTTAGAGACTTAAACTAAAATATGAAGAAGTGAAGGATCAATCACTAAATCATATAATTTATGAGAACTTAAAAATAAAAAAACCCATAAACATATGATCCAATGACCAACTTGACAAGCAAATTTTATTATAAATATACACCCAAGGCCTTCAAAGCAACTAATAAAATAAAAACTTGTAATTCTTGATTAATGTTTGATATTGGTATAATATTTTTTATATGAAGTTTTTTAAAAGAGAGGTAGATATTTACTGCCTGATTTTATTTAAAATGAAGTTGTAAATTGATAAATTCTTGTATTATTTCTTGTGTGAGTGAAAATGCCACGAATGTGATTTAAACCTCACTCACCAATTAGTATGCATGAGAAATGTCAAACTCTTCTGGTGTATTTGATAAGAGTGTTGTTACACTTTTTTTTTCAGCCTCAATTGTAGTGTTGTATGTGTTGATAAAAAATCACAGAAACATATACTCATATTAATGAAGTATATACTTAAATAGAAATTTTTCATATTTTCTATAAATGCATTCAGGTAATTCATTGAAGCATATACCTCATTAAATGAGTTATACTATATTTTAAAATTTTAAAACATACGTAAACTGAAATTATCCATTTAATAAACCAACATATTAGCTTAAGCCCACATTGATCGCTTATTTCATTTTGTCAACCACCTCCTCTTTCTTATACACAAAAGCTTGAGTTCTCCATTTTAAAAACAACAATAAATTTTGGGGTTGTGGAGAAGAGGAAGGTTCAGCAGTGTGTAAGGTATGCATTATATTATATTATTAATTTATGAGCATGGTTACACACAGTTTTTTAGGGCAGTTTATAAACCCTAACCGTGATCAAGTGAAATATATACATTTTTAGATAATGAGGTATTTACTCGATAAATTTTTAACAGTTGCTAAAAATTGATCTATTGAATTCAAACCAAAACATTGTATACTTTTTATCAAAACATATACATCATTAAAGGAGACTTACTTTTCAAAAAAAAATTAAACACATGCATGCTGTCCGTAGGACTCTCCCTAACAATATTCTTTATTTATTTATTAGTTCATCCTTTCTTGTATGCATGTGTATTTCTATTCAAATAAATATTTTTTTATTAAATAAATTTAGTGATTATTGTTAGAAATTAATATATGCTTTTAGAAGCATATAGATAAATTTAATTATATAATCTCATTAATATTACATGTGTACGTTTACAGCGGAACCTTATGCACTAGGGGCAGACTAATGTCCTTATTGACTATCCGATTAACATCTTTAAATAGTTACAATTAAATATATCTTCATTCTTGTGCAACTCTGGTTTTGATTATTAGATATTAATTTGATTTAAATATCTTTATTTAAGAGTTATATCGAAATCGGAATTCCAACATAAAATAGTGTTAATATATCTCCATATGTTTACAGCGGAACCTTATATATGCACTAGGGGGCAGACTAATGTCTTTATTGACTATCTAATTAACATCGTTAAATATTTATATTTAAATATATCTTCATTCTTGTACAACTCTAATTTTGATCATTAGATATTAATTTTATTTAAATATCTTTATTTAAGAGTCATATATATTAAAATCGGAATTCCAACATAAAATAGTGTTAAATCCTTGCTTCCAAGAGATTAAGAGAAGACGACCCCAAGGAATCCATGGCCTTAGACAGTACTATACGTATTCGAACTTTTCTTTTTTTTGCTCAAAACATTGGGTACAGAAAGCAAGCTGTAACCCATGCAACCACATAAAACTTTAATGAACAACATCATATATAATTGACACCCACTTGAAATATATAATGCACAAAAAATCATCACAATCTTCATCACAGTCTTGGTTGGTGACAATCAAATTCTCTACGAGTATAAACTATGACAAAACAAATGTGACCTACCCCAAGCAAGTTAAACAAGGCACTGTTGAAAGTGTGTAAACCACACGCCAAGGGACTCAAAAAGTATGACTTTTCCATGTGCTCTCCACGCG
Organism: Acorus gramineus; assembly: GCA_030737835.1. Lineage (NCBI taxonomy): Eukaryota > Viridiplantae > Streptophyta > Magnoliopsida > Acorales > Acoraceae > Acorus > Acorus gramineus. The sequence continues at coordinate 14,182,823 of CM060847.1, read as the reverse complement.
CCAAACATAATTATATTTGTTCATTCGTTCAAACAAACAAAGCAATCCAATATTTTTTTACATTTAAAAAAAGAGTGTACATCCAGAAGGAGTAGAGAAATTGCCTACCATCTGAAGACAATAGACAAGAATTCCTTTCAACTTTTGGGGCATATCAACTTTTGGGGCATATAAAAGGCATTGATATAGGGCAATCAATATCATCACCAACTTCTGTGTTTGAAAACTTTCTATTGAGTTCTTCTTTTGTAGTGATGGCGCTCTTCAAGTCACTGCTCCAAATGGTAGCACTGTTGTTGATCTTCATAGTCCCAGCTCAATCAGAAGGCCTGAAAGTCGGATTCTACGCGAAGACGTGCCCCGATGCGGAGGCAATCATCCGAAACACAGCGGCAGGATACATCGCCAGAGACGCAACGGTGGCGGCCCCACTGTTAAGACTTCACTTCCATGACTGTTTTGTAAGAGTGAGTCTTTATTGGTTCTAAAAAAATCTTTTTTTTTTTTTCTCATAGAAACCTGTTTGGATGCTCATTTATTTTTACTAATTTTTTTTAATTTAAAAAAAAAACCGTTTTTATGAAAAGGTGGGTTGATTATTGAAAATTGGTTGCAAATGAAATTCAAAAACTGAGCGGTATGGTTATTTGAAGGGATTTTTAGTTTTAAGTCCCTACAAACCATCATATTTAGTGATCGATCCCTCCCTTCTTCGTATTTAGGTTTTAGTCCCCCGATTTAAAGGATAATTCATGGATAGGTCCCTCACAGGGACTAAAAAGTAAATTAAATAATTTATGGATAGGTCTCTCAGGGACTAAAAAGGAATTATCATTTAAATCTGGGGACTAAAACCTAAATACGAAGAAGGGAGGGATCGATCACTAAATATGATAGTTTGTGGAGACTTAAAACTAAAAATCCCTTATTTGAAACCCAAGGATGTGCGTTTATTTTATAGTAATAAAAAAATGCAAACATGTTTCCAAACCATTATAAAAAAATATGATTAATTAAAAAATAGTTTGAACTTGTTTTTAATACAAAAAAAAAATGCAAAAGCAAAGAAAGTAAAATTCTTAAAAATCTCAGTGTTATTACATTTCCTTTTCAAACATGTTTTCAAATGATTCGTAAAATATTATATACAAGTTTATTTTAAGCATGTTTTGTTGGTAGGGATGCGATGGTTCGGTACTGATAAATTCCACGAAGTCCAACATCGCCGAAAAAGATGCGATGCCGAACCAGAGCCTCGACGGGTTCTACGTGATTGATGCGGCCAAGGCGGCCTTGGAGGAGGCGTGTCCTGGTGTCGTCTCTTGCGCCGATATCGTGGCGTTGGCTGCGAGGGAGGCCGTGCACTTGGTATGTACATTTTTTGCACTAGTAGTACTCCCATCTATATTGTTGTATTTCATATTAATCAAGTGAAAATTATATATATTTTTAACTAAACATAGATCAACAATTTGATCATTTGATAGAACAAAGGTCCCTTTTATGAAGTCCACACCGGCCGGAGAGATGGGCGCGTGTCGTCGGCCGTTGAAGCTCTGGCAAATCTACCATCTCCTTATGCAGACATTGTTGAATTGAAATCAATCTTTGCCAATAAGGGACTAAGTGTGAAAGACTTGGCAGTTCTATCAGGTATAACATTTTTGGAGACTGACCAAATCTGATGGGATCCAGTAATCCTCACTTTTACTCTTGATCTGTTCAGGTGCTCACACCATCGGAAGCTCTCACTGTGATTCCTTCCTGAAGCGCATATACAATTTCACCGGGAAGGGCGACATCGACCCCTCGTTGGACCCTAACTACGTGGCCAAGCTCCGACAGAAATGTAAGCCGGGAGACACCACGACGACGGTGGATATGGACCCCGGGAGCTTCACGTCGTTCGACACGAGCTATTACAAGCTCGTGTCAAAGAGGAGGGGCCTCTTCCACTCCGACGCTGCCCTCCTCGACGACAAGATGACTAGGGCTTACGTGGGCCGGCAAATGCTGTCACCGAGGCCGAGCTTCTTCCGCGATTTCGCGGTGTCTATGGTGAAGATGGGGGAGATTGGAGTGCTCACTGGAAATGCTGGGGAGATCAGGAGGATCTGTTCCTTGGTGAATTGATCATGCATGCTTTGAGACACTTTTGTTATAACCTTGGATGAAGAATTGAAGATGGTGTGTGTGATCAGTACGTACATTTTGTGTTGTGTTTGTTAAATTCATTTAGGCTGTTCTGTAAATGTAATTGTGTTGTTATTCTTGCTTTGGTACCAGAGGAAAGAGATTTTAAAAAATTTAAAAAAATAAGAGGAACACTGGTTGGTTTGGAATCAATAAAGGAGTGTTTTGTAGTCCTGCCATGGTTATTGGAGCAGGGAAATTTTAAGATTTTGGTACAGTATCTAGTCTCAGGAAAAGTTAAATCATTCAAGATTATCCCACATTGGACCATTTTGAACTCCTACATTGACCAAAATCTGGTTAAATGTGTTTTCAAATGGTCGTAGAAAAACATGGTTAATTAAAAAAATTTGTTTCAACAATTAGTACACAAAGTATGATTTTAAAAATAAATAAATAAAAAAGTGAGCTTTCTATGAAAGGAGTTTTAGTAAGCTACTTTATATAAAATAATACTTTTAAATATGTTTTCAAATGGACCTTTAAAATAATTTTGGCTAGGGTCGTTTCTGAAAACAAATAGCATTTGTTTAGAAACCATCGTGATAAATAAAAGCTGTAGAGAAATTATTTTATAATTTCTAAAAAATTTAAACACTTTAATTTACTAAAGATGATCACTACACAAATATCTAACAATAATTGAAATTATAAAATTAAATTAATAAAAACAAACAAAATCGCATCATCTAATAAGTAGTTGTAGAGATAAATCATATAAAACCATAAATTGAATGTGATGGTTGAGAAATACATTCTTGCACCTCTAGAATTGCAATTGACTTATTTTTATTATCATTGTATCATTGCAGGCCCTCCTTTCAATTTGTACATCCCTTATTTTTATTATCCTTGTATCATTGCAGGCCCTCCGCATTTGAACTTTTTTTTTATTTTTATTATATCATTGCACGCCCCTCCTTTTATTTGCCAACCCCCTCTTGGTTTGTAAAATCATGTGATTAAGGGGTTAGAATTTTTTTTTTAAAAGTTTTTTTTAACATATAGTTATGTCTGTCAATTGAACAGATATGGATAGGATACGCTCATATCTGTATCCGTATCCGACTTGGATATCCGTATCCGATATTCGACGGATATTTCAAAACACATATCCGTATCCGATCTGAAAATCTGGATACGGATTCGGATAATATCCGAAATATCCAATTAAAATATAAAGAATTTATAAAATCTTAAGTCTTAACATAATTAAATAGGTATCCACCAAAAACATAAAAACACAAATCCTAATATAGTTAAACAAGTATCCAACATGGTTAAATATGTTTGTGTTTTTGCCATAGATCATGAGCCATTGGATTTTCATCTAAGGGTTGAAACTAATTCTAACATATATAAATAAAATAATAGTTCAGATACGGATATTATTCGGATCGGATATAAGCTATATCCTTTCCGATCCGAAAATTTTCGAATACAGATAATTTGGTTTGAATAGAGATATTTTCTGCATTTTCGGATACGGATTCGGATTGGATAAATATATATATATATATATATATATATATATATATATATATATATATATCTTTTTTCTATTCATTTTTTTTTAACAAAAAAACCCATAGGTGCTCAGTATGCACCTCGGATATTGGCCCATTGTTTCTCAAGTTAGGCCTATAGACCCACCAAATGTAGCAGGCACAAGAACAGCCTGACTTTTCTTGGGCTCCAAGTTTCTAATGATAACCATAAATTAATCATTTCTCTTCCTAAAATGCACTTAATCAATAAACCTATGATCGAATGACCAACTTGACAAGCAAATTATCGTATGAATAGCCTTCAAAGCAACTAATAAACAAAATTACCGTGTAATTCTTGATTAATGTTTGATATTGATATATTATCTTTTTTACGAAATTTTTAAGAGGGAAAGGTAGATGTTTACTATTTCATCTTATTTTAAAAGGGATGTCAAACGCTTCTGGTGTATTTGATAAGAGTGTTGTTGCACAGTTTTTTTCATCCCTAATTCCAGTATTATATCTGTGGATAAAATATCACAGAAGCATATACTTATATTAATGAAGTATATGTTTTAATATAAATTTTTTATATTTTTTATAAATGCATTCAAGTAATTCATTGGAGTATATGTTTCATTTTTTTGTAAAAGCATATACCTCATTGAATGATGTATATTATTTTTAAGAAATTCAAAACACGTGTAAACTAAAATTAGAGCTGGAAAAGGAATTGTACATAATATTGTTCATTTAGTAAACCAATGTATTTCCTTAATCGCTTGTTTCATATTGTCAACCCCCTCCTCTTTTATACACAAAAGAATGAGTTCTCCATTTTAAAAATAAGAATAATTTTTAGGGTTGTGGAGAAGAAGAAGGTTCAATGGTGTGTAAGGTATGCATTGTATTATATTATTAATTTATGAGCACAGTTAAATAACAGTTTTTGTGCGCAGTTTATATTCCTCAACAATGGTCCAGTGAAATATATACATTCTTAGATGAAGTATATACGATGATAAATTTTTAATAGTTGTTAAAAATTGGTTTATTAAATTTAAAAAAAAATAATATATATTTTTTTTATCAAAACATATACATAATTTGTTGAGATTTATTGTTTTTAAAAATTTAAAATAAATATAGACTGATAGAAGGACTATGCTTAAAATATTCTTAATTTATTTATTAATCCATCCTTTTTTTATATGCATGTGTATTTCTATTCAAATAAATAGTAAACCAGCCTTCGGCAGTACTATAAGTACGAACTTTTCTCTCAATTTTGGGGGCTCAAAACAATGGGTACAGAAAGCTAGCTGTAACCCATGCAACCACATAAAAACTTTAATGAACATCATATATAATTGACACCCACTTGAAATATATGATGTACAAAAAATCATCACAATCTTCATCACATTGGGTGGTGACAATCAAATTCTCTGACAAGCATAAACTATGACAAAGCATATGTGAACTACCCCAAGCAAGTCAAAATAAGGCACTATTGAAAATTTGAAAGTGTGTAAACCACACGCCAAGGTACACAAAAAGTAACATACCCATGTGCTCTCCACGCGCCAAACATTATTTTATGTGTTCATTCGTTCAAACAAACAAGGCAACCAATTCTTTTTTACATTTAAAAAAAGAGTGTACATGCATGAAGGAGTAGAGAAATTGCCTACCATCTGAAGACAAGAATTCCTTTCCAACTTTTGGAGCATATAAAAGGCATTGTTACAGGGTTCAATCAATATTATCACCCACTTTTGTGTTTGAAAACTTTCTATTGATTTCTTCTTTTATAGTGATGGCTCTCTTCAAGTCACTGCTCCAAATGGTAGCAGTATTGTTGATCTTCCTAGTCCCAGCTCAATCAAATGGCCTGAAAGTCGGATTCTATGTGAAGACGTGCCCTGATGCTGAGGCGATCGTCCGAAACACGGCGGCAGGATACATCGCAAGAGACGCGACGGTGGCAGCTCCGCTGTTAAGGCTTCACTTCCATGACTGTTTTGTAAGGGTGAGTCTTCATTAGTTCCAAAAAAATCTTTTTTTTATACAATCCTGTTTGAATGTGCGTTTATTTTTACTAATTTTTTATTTTAAAAATAAAGCTTTTATGAAAAGATGAGTTGATTATTGAAAATTGGTTGCAAACGCGATTCAAAGACTGAGGGGTATGGTTATATTTATGGTAATAAAAAAGCACAAACTTGTTTCCTAACCATTCCAAAAGAGTATGATTAATTAAAAAATAGTTTGATTTGTTTTTATTATAAAAAAAAAAAGGCAAAAGCAAAGAGTATAATTCTTAAAAATCCGACTTTTATTACATTTTTTTTTTCAAACATGTTTTATATGTAGGGATGCGACGGTTCGGTACTGATAAATTCTACGAAGTCCAACATCGCTGAAAAAGACGCGATGCCGAACCAAAGCCTCAACGGGTTCTACGTGATCGACGCGGCCAAGGCAGCCTTGGAGGAGGTGTGTCCCGGCGTTGTTTCTTGCGCCGATATTGTGGCGTTGGCAGCGAGAGAAGCCGTGCACTTGGTATGTACATTTTTTCACTGGTACTCCCATCTATATTGTTGTACTTTGATATCAATCAAGTGAACTATATATATTTTTAACTAAACATAGATCAATAATTTGATCATTTGATAGAACAAAGGCCCCTTTTATGAAGTCCCCACCGGTCGGAGAGATGGGCGCGTGTCGTCTGCCGCCGAAGCTCTAGCAAATCTACCATCTTCTTATGCAGATATTGTTGAATTGAAATCAATCTTTGCCAATAAGGGACTAAGTGTGAAAGATTTGACAGTTCTATCAGGTATATATAACATTTTTCGAGACTGACAAACCTAATGGGATCCAGTGCTAACGTTTGCTTTTGATATATTCAGGTGCTCACACCATCGGAAGCTCGCACTGTGACTCCTTTGTGAAGCGCATATACAATTTCACCGGGAAGGGTGACATCGACCCCTCGTTTGACCCTAACTACGTGGCCAAGCTCCGACAGAAATGTAAGCCGGGAGACACCACGACGACGGTGGAGATGGACCCCGGGAGCTTCACGACGTTCGACACAAGCTATTACAAGCTCGTGTCAAAGAGGAGGGGCCTCTTCCACTCCGACGCTGCCCTCCTCGACGACAAGATGACTAGGGCTTACGTGGGCCGGCAAATGCTGTCACCGAGGCCGAGCTTCTTCCGCGATTTCGCGGTGTCTATGGTGAAGATGGGGGAGATTGGAGTGCTCACTGGAAATGCTGGGGAGATCAGGAGGATCTGTTCCTTGGTGAATTGATCATGCATGCTTTGAGACACTTTTGTTATAACCTTGGATGAAGAATTGAAGATGGTGTGTGTGATCAGTACGTACATTTTGTGTTGTGTTTGTTAAATTCATTTATTGGGCTGTACGCAAATTTAATTATGTTGTCATTCTTGCTTTGGTTGGTCTGGAATCTATAAAGGAGTGTTTTGTGGTCTTACCATGGTTATTGGAGCAGGGAGATTTTGAGATTGTGGTACGGTATCTAGTCTCAATTTGTTGTAATGTTGGCTGGGGTTCTTCTCAGGGAAAACCATATCATTCAATACTATCCCATATTGGACCATTTTTAACTCCTACATTGACCAAAATCTATAATATCGTTCAACTAGATGAATGTTTTGATTGTCCATGGACTCCAAATCATCTAAAACTATTTTTTGTCCGAAATTTTCACTCGTGTTAAAAAATCTGACTCTTGATATTTAATTTTATGAGTTGATACTGTAGAAATTTATTGAATTTTAAGTTTAAGTACATATATAATTTATTATAATCAAAACATTTCTTTCTTTCTTCTCTCTTTATTGTACAGATGATGATGCCACAGAAAAAATAATGTTGCTTTACAAGGGGAATTAATGGATTAAAAGTAACCAGAGCCAGCATGGGTAAACTGACATGAAGCGAGGTTCAACAATGATAGTTGATCAAGTCATCGCATTCAATCTAACGGTACCCCACTTGATATCGATCATTCTATACATCAAGAAGGGACAAATTGACATAGGAAAACAAGTTGTCCACTTTGAAAACTAATCAATTTTTTTTTGAAAACTGATCAAGTAATCGCATCCATTCTAACACCTCACTTGATGTCGATCCATGAAATATGGGGAGAGGTCAACACTTCAGTAGAATAAAAAATGAATTTGTGTTTTATTGTATTTGTTTAAGGTGATACTTGTCTATGCTTCGGTAACCAGGATCATCTTATCAAAAAATTCATGTTAAAAAAAACTAGGAATAAACCGTCGCAATAATAATTATAATATTGCCATGTAATGGCATATTAATAGCATGGACTTTCAAAACATATGTTCTTAATTTTAAAACATATGGACTTTTAAAACATCTTACCAAAAAATTATGTTAAAAAGGAAAGACAGAAACCTGAATAAGGAATAACTCTTTCTCTTTTTCTCTCTCTCTCTCCTTTTCTCTCCCTGCTCTCTTTTCTTCTTGGCCGTCCATGTTAATTATAGTATTTATAGTAGTTTATTACTGTACGTAGTCCGGATTGTCATCTTATCCGGGCTTTTGTACACAAAAAAAAAATGTCACTACAAAAAATTGGGTTACAATATGGCGATATGAGATTCAATGGTTTGTAATAATAGCCAGAATCCAAGGTAATGATCAAGACTGATGATGTTTTAATTTAGAGCCCGTCTGAAAACGCTTTTAGGTGAGCCTTTATTTTTGTAGAAATCAAAATAGTTAAATGTGTTTTCAAATGGCTGTGGAAAAACATGGTTAATTAAAAAAATTTGTTTCAATAATTAGTACAAAAGGTATGATTTTCAAAAAAACAAAGAAACTGAGCTTTCTACGAATCAAGTTTTAATAAGCTACTTTATATAAAATAATATTTTTAAACGGTTTAATCGACCATTAGAATATTTTTGGCTGGGGCCATTTCTGAAAACAAATAGTAATTGTTTAGAAACTATCGTGATAAGTAAAAGCAGTAGAGAAATTATTTTATAATTTCTAAAACTTTTAAACACTTTAATTTACTAAAGATGACCTCTACACAAACATTTAACAATAATTGAAATTATAAAATTAAAATCAATAAAAACATACAAAATCGTATCATCTAATAAGTAGTTGTAGAGAAAAATCAGATAAAACCATAAATTGAATGTGATGGTTGAGAAATATATTCTTGCACCTCTAGAATTGCAATTGACTTATATTTATTATCTTTATGTCATTGCAAGCCCTCCTTTCAATGTGCACATCACTCTTGGTTTATAAATCAATTGTTTGAAGGGTTAGAAATTTTTTTTTACATATTTTATAAACCAGTCATTATAAACTTCATTTTTTATATATATAAAAAAAATGTTAGACTCAGTCACATTCATCAACCAACATTCATACATCACATGTTTTTATTTTTTTAAAAATTATAAAAATCATCTAATGAAATATATACTCTGATAAAATGTACATATCGGGGCTCCATTTCGAGTTGAATGAACCAATTTTTTTTTTTGTAAGTGTAAGAAAATATTTAATGAGGTATATAAAATATCTAATGAGATATATGTTTCACTGGATTGCTAACATGGTATATAGGACTATGTTTTGGACTGAAAAAAAAAACTGAGTATAACAACACTCTAAAAGAACACAAAGGTGTCGGGTATGGGCCTGGCGATATTAGCCCATTGTTTATCAAACAGGCCTAGGGCCCACCATATTAAAAATAATAAGTCTAGCTCCATTGCAACCTCAATTGCACTCTATTCTTATTTTATTTTTTTTAAATCATACACTCTACAAATGAAATGCATGCTGTTATATGAAACAAAGTATATACTGAAATACATTAGTATGTTTTTTTTCAAGTTAAAAAAATGATAAAAAAAAAATTACTCCATATACTATAACAGAACCCCATACACTATGATAACACAATATATATTATATTATTATAATGTATGTGACAGTAAAACGGGTTGCACAACAGATTAGGTGTATCAACACTCTCCACCGTATTCGATGGCCCAAGACCCACCAGATATGGCCTGTTTTTCAAACAGTCCTACGACCCACCAAATATGGTGGGCCCAATAACAGCCTGGCTGGCAATCTGAGTGACGCGTTGTTATAAGAGAATCTTTGACCATTCATATTGAGCACTGCAATTTTATTTTATTTTTTTTTTTGTCTCACTGGGCTGTCTTTGACTTTTCCTGTGGTCGAAGTATCTACTGATAACCATAAATTAATTATTTATTAATTAATCATTTCTCTTCTTAAAATGCACTTAGTCATGTGATCCAATGAACAACTTGACAAGCAAATTTTCTTAAAAATACACTCAAGGACTTCAACGCAACTAATAAAATAAATTAACGTGTGATTCTTGATTAATGTTTGATATTGGTGTTATATTTTTGTAATGAAGTTGTATGTAAGTACATTGATAAATTCATGTATTTTTTTTTGTGTAAAATGTATTTCATCTTAACAAAAACATATCAAATCCAAATTTTTGTAAATGTATAATAGCATTTTGATATTTTAAATAAGAGAAGCTATTATCTATATAATTTTGTCAAGAAAGACAGTGATGAAAAAAATAATATCTATTATTGATGAATCGATGATTTCTTTTTTCCTTCAATGTTTTTGCAAATCTACTTTTTTTTTTTTGGTTAAATTTATTTTTCGACATTGATCAACATTTTAAGATTGAATCCTAGAAAAATTTGCATGAACAATTTAATTTAAATTGTACTTTTTTCATGATTTATTCTTCAAGACTACGAGATTAAATATGTGTGGTATAAATTTGATGTATACATATATCCTTTGCTTCAAAATAAAATTGCTTTTTTCACTGTGTTTTAAATAAAAATTCAAATTTAAGCTTGGGTTCAAAAGCAATATCCCAATGGTTAAATTAAGCATTCATTGTGTTTGAGCTATAAGATTAAACTAGAATGGTTGTTGTTGGGCTTCATGTGCACTCGTATGAGCTTTTCATATTGTTATTTGTGAATACATAAAATTATTTGTGACTACTTGTTATTGCCCAAAACAAGCACGCACTCACCACGCTTGACAGATGCTAAACCATTTCAATGTATGTGATAAACCAACATATTTTCATAGGCCCACATCGCTTGATTTTTTTTTTCTTTTTTTCTTTTTTGGTATAACATCGATTTATTCATTTTTGTGTGAATGAAAATGACAAGCATGTGGTTAAAATCTCACTCGCCACTTGAATTATATAAAGCACACAAAATTGAGATATACCCACACAAAATCATCGCAATCTTCATCACAGTCTTGGTTTGTGACAATCAAATTCTCTAACAAGTATAAACTATGACAAAGCATATGTGAGCTAGCCCAAGCAAGTTAAAACAAGGCACTATTGAAAGTGGACTTTTCCACGTGCTCTCCACGCCCCAAACATTATTTTATTTGTTCATTCGTTCAAACAAACAAAGCAATCCAATTTTTTTCTACATTTTTAAAACAAAAGTGTACATCAAGGAGGAGAAGCTATTGCCACCGTCTGAAGACAACTCAGACAAGATTCCTTTCAACTTTTGCTGCATTTATAGGTTCAATCTCTATCATCACCCACTTTTGTGTTCGAAAACTTTCTATTGATTTCTTCTTTTGTAGTAATGGCTCTCATCAAATCACTGCTCCACATGGTAGCAGTGTTGTTGATCTTCATAGTCCCAGCTCTATCAGAAGGCCTGAAAGTCGGATTCTATGCGAAGACGTGCCCCAACGCGGAGGCGATCGTCCGAAACACGGCGGTGGGATACATCAGAAGAGACAAGGCAGTGGCGGCTCCGTTGTTAAGTCTTCACTTCCATGCCTGTTTTATAAGGGTGAATCTTTATTGATTCCAAAAAAATCTTTATTTTTTTTATATAGCCGTTTGGATGCGCGTTTATTTTTACTAATTTTTGTATTTAAAAAAAATATATTTTATGTGAAGCTGGGTTGATTATTGAAAATTGATTGCAAATGCAATTCAAAGTCTAAGATATAATTATTTGAAACCCGTTTGGATGCACATTTATTTTATAGTAATAAAAAAAATGCAAACATTTATTCAAATCATTCTAAAAATAGTATGATTAATTAAAAAATAGATCGACCTTGTTTTCAGTAAAAAAAAAATGCAAAAGCAAATAAAATAAAATTCTTGAAAATCCAAGTTTTATTATGTTTCTTTTTCAAACATGTTTCTAAATAATCGTTAAAATATTATTATATTAGTTCATTTTAAGCATGTTTTGTTTGTAGGGATGCGACGGTTCGGTACTGATAAATTCTACGAAATATAACATTGCCGAAAAAGACGCAATGCCAAAAGAAAAACATGTGACACTCGAACTGCATTGAAGAACTTGAGAACTTTGGAAGGGGTCATTGTATTTATTCTTTTTATGAAAGTGGGTCATACCACCAATCAACTGAAGATGCAAAAAGAAAAACATTGCATATTGAGAGAGAGGTGAACCAATCACAAGAACCGTTGCCCTAAACACCCACCAGTACACCATTCTACTATCTGCTAAACTCAATGAATCAACCCTCAGAGAAGCAACCATCAGATGACAAGAATACAGAACTCAGGAACCTTTAAGAACATATCTTAACAGTAAAGGGAAACAATGTCATAGCTTTCCCCGACGACAAATAATTAAAAAAAAAATACCATGACACCAAAATTCTTCCATAATTAATAGGATAAGAGATATTACAATGAAAGCATGACCTTTTACAAGCCATGTAAATTTATTGAACCTTGGCTAGATTTGTAAACATTAAAGTAATTGAAAAATCACATCTATAATCAAATGATTCGTCAAACCTCATTAAATTTGACACCAAGCTTAGGAATGAATTGCAGATTTAATAATAAGTTTTCTTAACCATCTATAAGAGGTTTAGCGTCGCCAACATGCATAGGCACAAAAAATTGCAGCCTACTAACTATGCTCTGTGGTAAGCTATCAGGTAACTTGTCTAAGATGCAACCAACACATGCTCTGATAAGAAAAAAAAATGCTTCAGACCCAAAAGACTGAGTTCCACAAACTTGATAATTGTCTAGCAAACAAACCAGAGGAATAAAGCGGGACCAACAATTATTCAAATGGGAGCTTACCTCATAGAACTCCAAAAAGGTTAGCATGACATTAAAAAGAATTTTAACAGGTCTCATACAAACCAGAGGAATAAAGCAGGACCAGCTCACCTCATACAAACTTGCTGTAATTTTTAGTTATTTAATTTCAAAGAAACTTCAAGAACTGCATTACCGCATAAAAAAGAGCATTGTTGGAGCCCAATGATCCGTCAGGAAATGCTTTAACACCACCCAAATAAATCCATTGGCTTAGAGCCTTATCACTCTCTTGGAAAAGATCCTAAAACAATCAAGATTGAGAAGACGGAATGAGCATGATACAATCTACAAAATCAAGCGCATGCTTAAGGACTTGCACTGGATATGATAGATATACGGAACAATGTATAAGATGAAATACCATTAGAAAGCTTCAATGTATAAGAAGCGAATGCATGAGGCAGCCAGGACACCATAAGCTTAAATGCATGACACACAAGCTTTTTGAATTCATATTAGATGAAATACCATGACCATTAGAAAGTTTATTCGCTGCAGTTACTGCTGCACCAAATCTAGAATAGATAGAAACAATGTCAAAGCTACATTACATATTATTTTATATATTATATTTTACATAACAACAAAATTACCTTTGTGATGGCCTGGAAATGCAGTAGCTATGGAAATGATGCCATCCTTGGTTTCCACAACTGAAACAGGAAATAAAAATGAAAATGAATCAAATTACTAAGATAACATATAGTTGTAGATCCTATGCATATGAAGCAAATCTGAATTTAAAAATTATCAATTAACCAACCACAATGGCAAAGTATTTCAAACAAAACTCTAGGATTATCCCATGAATTCATCCACCAAAATCTAGAAGACTAATAAGAACCACCAAATTTCATTGGCCCATAAATACATTGTCGAAGAATTGCTACAGCCCATACAAATACAAAGTCGTCTAATAGTCCAACGACATGCAATACTAAATAAGAGAAGGTGAAAAAACATTATTATTACTAGAGTAAATACAATCCATTAAATTAAAATAAGGGGAAAACAACTTTATTACAATTCATTCTTAACCAATATATCCATTTCCATGTGCCATTGTTGATGCCGAATCATGAGACACAAATATTACTAGAGTAAATACATATAGCATAGATATAAAAATTAAACCAACATTAACCGTCCCCAATATAAACTACAACATACCAGAACAGAACAGGAGCAACAAGTGCAATGTTATAAAAAAAAATTTCAACCCCCAACAATAGTAAACAATGACAACAAAAAAGAAAGAAAAACAATCCAAACAAATGAATCCTAAAAGAAAAACCATAAAAAAAAAATGAAAACCCACATCTGAATCTCAATAACAAAGGCGTACTTACCATCTTTTCTCAAGCATGTACGGAGAAGCTATGGTTATCTCTTGTGTGTGTATATGTGTGTGCGTTTGTGTGAGTTTTTGACATAGCTAACATACTGAACAATAAATTATAAGTAAACTAACAAATTAAGTTGGTGCTTGGGACGGGATAACCAATTCTCCATCGCCCTCTTACAAAATAAGCCAATGCCAAGCTCATCTTAGAAAGGCAGGATTTGAATGCAAAAAGAATAAATTTAAGTTGGTGCTTGGGACTGAAATGACAGAATAAGATAGATAGGTCTACCTAGGTTATTTGTTCATATTTCTTTTTAGGTCCCGTACACAAATTCATCAAAAAATGCCCTTTGAAGAATCCTATCTCACACATCACCGTGGATGGTGCGACGATCCCCTGTAGGTTCTTCCCCAAGCCACCGCCTTTATACCCCATCTTTTCCAGGATTTTCATACCAATCCCCTTCGTGTGCTTTACAAACCCTAGCCCGGAGAGCGCGCGGTTCGACTGCACCGGGGCGTCGCGGTCGGCGGTCCGGACGGGCTGATAAGCCGGGGGAGGGTCCAACTGGCCGACAGTGCCGCCAGAGACGAAGGTGAGAGCGGACTTGGGGAGATCGTCATCAAGATCGCACCTCCCGCGGCAGCCGCACTTGCCGGAGCGGTGGTCTTTGTCGTCCAACGAGGATCCGACGAAGACACCGTAGAGAGAGTTGTCCTTGGTCTGCCGACGCTTCTCCTTGCTGTTGCGATAGTAGTACTCACCGTTGATGTACTGGCTGCCTTCGAAATCGTCGTCCATCGCGAACCTCCCCATCTCTTGGTCCTCTTTTTTAGGGTTTTGAAGGGATTGATTTGGAATGAATCGATTGGGTTTTTTTTTTTTTGGGTGGAGGATGATGAGTGTTATGTTCTCAAAATATATGAAGATCGGACGGCTGAAATTGAAAAGGAAAAATGAACGGTGGATGGACATTACACTATTTGCGACGGCTCAAAACACCCGCCACAAATAATGTTTATTTGCGACGTGTAAGCAACCGACATAAATACCCCCATTTTAACAGCGGCCCAACCCAGACGCCGCAAAAGCGGAGAAATATATATGACGGTCAAATATTTCCGTCAAAATTAGTGCATCTGCGACGGTTTTTTAGAGCCGTCACAAAAAAAGCGTCGCAAAAATCACATTTTCTTGTAGTGTCAAAATCAGAACTTCCTTGATCTAGTTGTATTTTTAAAGCATAGTGGATTGACTTTGTCCTGCAATAAAGTTAAACAAAGAGAGCAAATGTTACATAATATTTTATGATGTATAAAGAATAACAAATAACAATAAAAAAAACATTCATCCATGGACTCAACATTGTCTGAAACATTACTAAACAGAGCTATTATGTTGTAGAAATGGTCAAGGTAGCCTGTGTTTCTTCAATAATTTGAATACAAGAAAAAGCTCCACTGACTTTCATGTATCCTGAAAAAAAATGACTAGCAAAGCTTGTGGACTTCAAAAAATATCACTACTGCATACCATGTGAGAAATTTATTAAAAGTTAAAACCCAAGAAAATAAAATATTTGATAATTTTTTTATGACAAGGAATCCTAGGATTAGTTGGAAAAAATCAGATGCACAAAATCACCCACAAATCATGTGCATTAGGTCAACTTGAGGGGTTTAAATCAAGAACTATGGGGAGAAAAACCCAAACCTCTAGCCAAACAGCCAACCTATGTGGGTGGAGGGAGAGGAGAAAAGATGACAGCCGTGGGAGTCTTGTCAGTGAGAGTGAGGGAGGTGTGAATGCAACTTCTCTACAAACTGGTTCATACAGAAATTTCTACAAATCGTGATGTGTTGAACTCTGATTAAGTTCCAAAACCCATGATATCCTCATAGTACTACGCTGAGATTTATAGAACTGACGCTTAGTTTTTTTTCTTCCTTTTTTGGTGGGGAACTATTTGATGGTCATATTCCCAACTAGAAAGAAACATGGATAGCCTGACCAACATGGAAACTCAATTGTATATCTTAACTCTAGAAACCATGCAATGAACCATATAAAAGATATCTTCAGCACACGTGAATGTAAGCATCCAAGATTGGTGAACAGAAAATTGTCATTCCAACTTTTGTGCACAACTAGATCCTAAAGAGGTGCAGAGTGCCAAATTTGAGAAAAATTATATGACTTGTACCAAAGAATAACAATATTCTACAATATCAATTTGCCACACAAAAAAAGTTTAGTTAAGTCTAAGAAACCTTGGTTGAACATAAACTACAAAAGTTGTTACCCTACTCAAAACATAACATATTTGCGATGAATTTAAGAAATCATATAATTAAAAAACTTTTAAATATTATTCTAACAACCGGTTTAGTACTAGCGCACAATTCTACATCATCATTCATCACAACAACGGCCCATCCACATACTTGAGTTTTTAATTTGTACTTATATCATATTTTCATGATTTGCATGGATAAGAGAAGGAGATGTTCTTTTTACAAGAGAGTCCTCAAGAGGTGACAGGTGGCGCATTCCAGATCCTCTACAAAAAGGTGAATTCTCTACAAGCCATGATGTAACTTACTATAATTAAATTTTTGCATACATGATTTTGTCATTATATCATGATAGAAGATGCATTCCATTAAAAAGATTATAGACGACTAACAACCGAAATGCGTATTGACCAATATTATCAGACTTGTACCAAATAGAAGCAACATCCTATAAGATAAAACTCAAACATGTCAACATAGTCTCTCCAACGTTACTAATCTTACCATTGCATATCCTAATCATAGTGAATCTAAAAATTCAATGCAATGTCTTAAACCAGCGTGTATCATTTCCAACTTACTAATTCTTACATATGAAGCCCTAGACAACAATTAATTAGGTCATGTCACAAGGATCCTCTTATAAGAATCTATTCCATACCTGCTTCAGACTCCTTAAACAACTACGTGATAAGGTTGACATTGAATCAGGTTTCATGGCACAAAATCATAACAAACATGCATCACAAAAACCAAAACAAAGTGTGACTTCATGACCATGAAAAAGCTCTTTCTTCCCCCCACTGGTTTGTTCTTTATTCCAAAGCCTAACTACCATAGCAACAATGCAGTTGCAAATAAAGATGAAGAAATTTAAGGCCGTTGATGCAACATCGTAACCTAGGGTCAAATCTAGCACATGTTGATCAATGGAATACATGATTTATGTGGTTCAACAATATGCCTACATCCATGAATGAGAGAAGGAATTGATTCACTACATCAAGTAAACAAAAAACAAAACTTAAAACATACAAACTCCTTTAAAAATTAAAACATAAAACATACAGACTCCTTTTTTTTCAGATTTCAAAGATGACCCGCATCACATCAAGATTTGGGTTCTTCTTAAAGCCAAAAATAAAAGAAAACCCTAAATAATCAAACAACAGAACAAATCAAAACCAAAAACCCTAAATAATTAGATACAAAGGCGAGTTAAAGCCAATACTTACACGGATGTCTTGGGGGACGGTGACGGTGACTGTGCAGGAACGGCGACGGTGACGGTGACGAAGATTGGGTCGGGACGGGGTGCCGCTTGAGGAGGTATTTGGTGCCGGAGGGGGGAGCCGCGTGAGGAGGAGGAGCGCCGGAGGGGAGGGGCGTGAGGAGGAGTGCCGGAGGGGAGGGGCGTGAGGAGGAGAGGCGTCGGATGAGGGAGCCGCGTGAGAAGAGAAGGGGAAAACAATGGATAGGATTTTCTGTTTGTTTTTGGTTCTCTCTCTTCGATCGAAACAGAGAGAGACCCACTGATTTTTTTTACTATTTTTTAAATGGACCGTCCGATGGAGAGCCCATCGATCGGACGGTCCATCTCATAGACCGCACGATGAGTGCACGACCGCACGGACCTCGGACATTAGCCAATTGTTTCTGTGCATTATTTTTCCCTCATTGAGCTGTCTTTGACTTTTCTTGGGGTTGAAGTTTCTGATGATAAACCATAAATTAATGATTTCTTCTCCTAAAATGCTCTCAATAAACGTGTGATCCAATGACCAACTTGACAAGCAAATTTTCTTATAAATATACACCCAAGGCCTTCAAAGCAACTAATATAATAAATTGACGCGTAATTCTTGATTAATGTTTGATATTGGTATAATATTTTTTTAGAGTCATGATACCCATGCTTCAAAATATAAGCCTCACTCATAAACCTCATGATACCCATGTTATGTTTACAGTTGTGTATCATCTCATTGGTTGGCTTGTTGACTTTTCAAAAAATGGTAAAATGACAAAATATAAATCTGCCCTTCATTTAAAAATCTGTTCCATTAACCCAAATCCCCTTTTTTCTTTAATCAGTTACTAATTTTTAATGGTTACACTAAAATTCATGTATTTCAAAATTTGAATTTTAAAATTTAATTGGATTTTCTATTTTAGTTACATCCAAATCTTACCTAAATTACACCAAAACTTACCTAAATTATTTTATTTTGTCAAAATCTTTCAAACGACTACTCTTTCTTTAAAAAAAATTACATTCATACTATATACATTTTTTTGAAGAATGTTATTAAATAAACATTATAGCATTTGATAAACATCTTTTCAATTTAAATAAATAAACCATCTCTAAAAATGCAAATACATTTCCTAAATGTTTACATCATTTACAACTATTTGTTATATTTACATAAACATTGTTACATTTACATAAATTTAACATAACAATTATATTTACATAACTGTTTTACATTCCATACAATGTTTAAACAATTTTAAAACAGATCATCTCTTCAATAATCAGTTACATCTTATGAAAAATATCAAATATTTTTTTATCGTGAGTTACATTTAACAAATATTACATGAACTATCTAATTCATTTTCATAAAAACTGTTACATTTACATAAATGTAACATAACAATTATATTTACCTAAATGTTTTGCATTCCATGCAATTTACATGTAGTTGACTGTTACATTTATGAATGTAACAAATATAAATCAATACATGCATGCGATTGACTGTTGCATTTACGAATATAACAAAAATAACACAGATTTTAAAAATAACTATTTATATTATCAACAATGTAGCAGTAGCATCAAACAAACTATCCATATATAAAATGTAATAGTATTGAATGTTACATTTAGATACTGAGATAAAAACTAATCAAACGGTGGAAAATAACATTCAATACATAAAAAAATTCGTGTTCAAACATTTAAAACAAAAGGCAAAACACAATTCGATTACGAATACAATAATGTCAAACTTGATCCGAGAGACATTTAGGTAAGATCCAAACAAAAAAAACGATTTCTTGCCTTCCAAAACCTCAAAATAAAATTTTCGACTGCTCCCATGTGTTCTTCATAAATCCCTGTTTTTTTTTATCATTTTTCACTCTTCTGCTCCGGGAAGTGTTGATGCTAGTGTAAAACTTCCTACAATCCCTGCTTTGACTAAGAGAATGAATGCACTTTTTTCCCATTTTGCCGTATCTTTGTTGATCTGGGACCCATTCTCCTCACGAGGTCAGACTAAACAGACAAAGTTGTTCCAACAATAGACCAAAACTAAACAACAAAGCAAGAGGTGATCAAAACATCGATTAGTATTGCTGAGAATCAATTAATGGTGAAGAAATACATGATTTTTAGAATTAAATGATACTCCACGATCATAGAGATACATATAGAGGTAGTTATCAAGTAAATGACATAATAGACAATGTCCTATTACCACATCATGGGGCCTGGTTTAGGACCTGTGAAGTTGGAGCTGAGAATCATTATTGTATTTTTTATATGAAATTTTTTAAAATAGAAAGTTAGATATTTGCATGTATACCATCCAAAAATATGGTATTTATTTTTATACCACTACAAATACCATATTTATTTTTATACCATTAGAATTGTTTTTAATGTAAAAATGTGCCCCTCTTTTATCATTTTTAACCAAAATGAACTTTAACTATAGTTAGTTTTTAACCAAGAAATAAAAATGACAAAAATAACATTAACATATAATATTTTTTATTATGATGTAAATCATTAAACATAATAACCTAATTTATTTTATATTCTTTCTAAATCAATCGTGAGTCATTCAACTTTATCCTTTTTTTCATTTTCTTCCAATCAAGATCTAATTTTAAAAAAAAAATTATTTTATAATATATATTATTAATTGTTCTCAAAATAATTTTATTTCATTTTTACTAATGTAAGTATTAATAATTATTATATCTTTGCTAATAAATAGTTTGTATGATTAATTTTTATATTTTTGGATTTTAGATGAAATTTATCATTTTCATGTTAAAATTAATATTTTTTATTTTTATAAATATTGTATTTGGTAAAGCTAAATATGCAAAAAAAAAAAAAAGAGGGTAATTTAGTCTTTTTTTCAAGACTTTAACGGTTTTAATGAAAATTTGGATGGAAGTTAACTTGAATGGTAAATATGCATAAGTTCTACATATTTCAATGGTATAAAAATAAATAGGTTATTTGGAGTGGTATAAAATTAAATAGCATGTTTTTTTTATGGTATGCATGTAAAAAAACTCTTTTATTTAAAATAAAGTTGTAGGTTTATAAATTCTTGTATTATTTTTTGTGTGAATGAAAATGACAAGCATGTGGTTAAGGCCTCACTCACCACTTGAATTATATAATGCACACAAAATTGAGACCCACTTGAAATATAAGATGCACACAAAATCATCACAATCTTCATCACAGTCTTGGTTTGTGACAATCAAATTCTCTAACAAGTATAAACTATGACAAAGCATATGTGAGCTAGCCCAAGCAAGTTAAAACAAGGCACTATTGAAAGTGGACTTTTCCACGTGCTCTCCACGCCCCAAACATTATTTTATTTGTTCATTCGTTCAAACAAACAAAGCAATCCAATTTTTTTCTACATTTTTAAAACAAAAGTGTACATCAAGGAGGAGAAGATATTACCACCATCTGATGACAACTCAGACAAGATTCCTTTCAACTTTCGGAGCATTTATAGGGTTCAATCTCTATCATCAGTTCATCACCCACTTTTGTGTTCGAAAACTTTCTATTGATTTCTTCTTTTGTAGTAATGGCTCTCATCAAGTCACTGCTCCAAATGGTAGCAGTGTTGTTGATCTTCATAGTCCCAGCTCTATCGAAAGGCCTGAAAGTCGGATTCTATGCGAAGACGTGCCCCAACGCGGAGGCGATCGTCCGAAACACGGCGGTGGGATACATAGGAAGAGACGCGACAGTGGCAGCTCCGTTGTTAAGGCTTCACTTCCATGACTGTTTTATAAGGGTGAGTCTTTATTGATTCCAAAAAAATCTTTATTTTTTTTATATAGCCGTTTGGATGCGCGTTTATTTTTACTAATTTTTGTATTTTTTTACTAGTTCATTTTAAGCATGTTTTGTTTGTAGGGATGCGACGGTTCGGTACTGATAAATTCTACGAAATATAACATTGCCGAAAAAGACGCGATGCCAAACCAGAGCCTCGACGGGTTCTACGTGATTGACGCGGCCAAGGCGGCCTTGGAGGGGGCGTGTCCCGGGGTCGTCTCTTGCGCTGATATCGTGGCGTTGGCGGCAAGAGATGCCGTGCACTTGGTATGTACATCTTTTTCACTTGTACTTCATATTAATCAAGTGAACATTGATGAACAATTTTATCATTTGATAGAACAAAGGCCCCTTTTATGAAGTCCCCACCGGCCGGAGAGATGGGCGCGTGTCGTCGGTCGCCGAAGCTCTAGCAAATATACCATCTCCTTTTGCAGACATTGTTGAATTGAAATCAATCTTTGCCAATAAGGGATTAAGTGTGAAAGACTTGGCAGTTCTATCAGGTACATATAACATTTTTGAAGACTTATAAAATCTAATGGGATCCATTGCTGACTTTTACTCTTGATATTTTTAGGTGCCCACACCATCGGAAGCTCTCACTGTAATTCCTTCGCCAAGCGCATATACAACTTCACCGGGAAGGGCGACGTCGACCCCTCATTGGACCGCAACTACGCGGCCAAGCTCCGACAGGAATGTAAGCCGGGAGACACCACGACGACGGTGGATATGGACCCCGGGAGCTTCACAACATTCGACACGAGCTATTACAAGCTCGTGTTGAAGAGGAGGGGGCTCTTCGACTCCGACGCCGCCCTCCTCGACGACAAGGTGACTAGGGCCTACGTGGGCCAGCAAGTGTTGTCGCCAAGGCCGAGCTTTTTCGGCGATTTCGCGGCGTCTATGGTGAAGATGGGGGAGATTGGAGTGCTCACTGGAAATGCTGGGGAGATCAGGAGGAACTGTGCCTTGGTGAATTGATCATGCATGCTTTGAGACACTTTTGTTATAACCTAGGATGAAGATGGTGCGTGTGAGTACATTGTGTGTCGTGTTTGTTAAATCCATTTATTGGGCTATGTGTAATTATGTTTTGATTCTTGCATTGGTTCATGATTAATAAAGATGGCAAGGGTTGAATTTAAATAAATGAATTGAAATTTAAGCTCCTTAATGTATAGTACTCAATTCTTTTATTCTTCTTAATGAATTCCATCCTCATCTTAATACGGGACCGTGAATTTCAAGAAGGCAGATTTAACAGAGGAAGCCAAGTTGTCAATATTGACAATTGATCAAGGAGATCAGGTTTGATCCGGCCAACGGGTATTGAATAATTTTATTGTCCAACAAGTTGTCTAACAAGCTCTTGACCGTTCAATTTTCTCACTTTGTTTTTATTAAAATATTTTATAAAATTTTAAAACTAAACTTAGATTGCAATTATAAATTCTAAATCTTTCTTTTTAAACACATGTCATTCATCCAGATATGTACTGATATGAAAAAAAATTGTAACATGTAGACATAAAGAACGATGGCAGTTAAACCCCAAATCCATGGCTCTCGCACGGTCTTAATGCTAGATTTCCCTTGCATGGTTTGAATGCGTTGAAAAGTGTAGAATACTTGCAAGTGGTGAATCTATAGATTAATCTACAATAATTTCATTATGACAATTAATCCCCCCCTCCTCCACTCCATATTCTTCATCCGTCAATAAAAAGTTATCTCAGGGGGTCATTTAGATTTACGTAGGTGTTTTAAAGGGGTTATATAAATTTCAAGAAAAGTCAATGGACTATATGGATTTTGAGCAGTATACAAGAGGTTATATGGATTTTTTCCTAAAAAGAATTATCATTTCTAAATCTCATAATTACATCTTTAAATGTCAATGAATATGCCACATGGTTGCAATCACAAATGAATTAAAAATGTTAGCAACAGTCATTTTTGCGTTTCTTTTTACAAGTCTGGATAAATTTTGTAAATTTTCAAATATGAATTTACATTTCAAATATATATTTGAGTTAATTTTAAAAAAATACTTATTTTGTTTTATTTTTCTAATCTAGTATAGATATATATAATTATTATGTTAACTGGGCTAGGGTGTGTATGCGTGTAAGTTAGAAAAAAGTGAGGACTACAAAAATGATCAAATCTATCATGTTATTAGCATCTTAAAATAATAACATCAAATTATCATTTTATTATTAGTCTTAAATACAAAATGGAGTATATTTTGAAATGAATTGCATGCACCCATTATTATTAGAAAAAATGTAAAATTGTAATGAGGTATATCTGAAAGTGGCCAAAAAAATGAATTTGTCATATTTATAGAGATGATATATGAGAAGAGATCCAATAAATGTTACATTATTCTTAGGTGCTCGTCAATATAATCCTCAATTAACATATGTTTAAAATTGTTATAAAATTCACTTCTAAACATGTAAGATGACGAGTGTCAATTTCTCATCGGAGATTAAGAAAACTGATGGATGTTTGTGTCAGCAGTTGATCAAGTGGATCGTTTTCAACTGGGTATAACATCGTATGGTATTTAACTCCGTATATGGATTCGGATCTTATATTAAATGTGAAATCTGGTGTACATACTCTGTATCGGTTTGGGACTTAACAGTTCATCAATTTCAGTCCACTGCAAGGTCCTGACCCATTTGCAACAAATTCTATATATCAGAGAGTTTTTTTTTTTTTTGATATCGGAGAGATCTCTGTGGCTGATCTTACGGTCGAACTGGGAAGGCTATCTCCGCCTGTTTGATTGTTCTAACAAATACTATATATCAGGGATTTGATTGTTCTAAAAATTTATATCTTGAACATGTATATTAGAAAAATATATAATTTATAATTTAATATAATTGTTCACACAAAATCATTCTTGCCAGCTCTACCTTTTTGGAAATATATAAAATAAGAATATATTCAATATAATTCATTCAAATATATGTTTCATTCTTTTATAAATACACATATTTTATTAGGTAATACTATAAAAAAAATCAAAAGACGTTCCGGGACTATATAAATGACTAGATGAATGATTGTCTTTAAAATCTTTCTTTGTACATATGTCCATTTCAACAAAAAAAAAAAAAAATCATACGTTTAATCAACATCGCATACATCTTGTTAGAAAATGAAACTGCACTCAAGGTTGTATATAAAGAGATATGTTATAAAAGAGATGCATCCACCATTGTATATAAAAACTCTATGTAACAGTGCCTTAATTAAACTGAATGCCACAGGCCCACAATCATGAACTTCAACGGATTATAACAGTCTAGGTGTCAATTAAGTACTAGAAGGCATTAGGCAACTAGTTTGTAGTGAAACTACTTGGATGGCTTCCTAGGATACCTTTTTAAAGTTATATTATTCGTAATTATATTGTATTCATAATGATCTAAATGGAAATACCATTTTAATACACGACATTTTGTGAGTGGGCAGAGAAATCAAATGAAACAAAGAGGGCATTTTTACTCTAATCTTGAAGTCTTGTGCTCCATATACATTTGTAATTATATATATATGTATGTATATATAGAGGACTGAAATCAACGTTCTAAAAATCCCACCTACACCCCGATTAATCTCCCTAGGCTTAGGCGGTCCCAGTTCGCAACGCTTAGCGTCTAGCCGCTTTTTCAATTAATCCCTAGTTGACTAAGAAGTTATTAAGTCATATTCTATATTATATATATATTAATTAGTTTTTTATGCTATCCCTATTATACTTATATTATTAATTTTATTTTGATGTTATTTTGTTATTATTTATAGTCTAAAATCCTTACATATGTATCATGTATATGTATATGTATTGTGTTTATTATTATAAAAAGTGATTGATTAATCCCCGCCTAACCAATTAATCCCTAGTCCCTCCTCAACCATCAAACTAGTGCCTAACGCTTTTTACAACATTGACTGAAATACACACACACATATGCTTGGTAAATATAAGAGATTTTTGTGTATATACCGTCCTAAAAGTCCTATATTTTCAAAACACCCCCTTTGAAACTCTATTACTATCAATATTCCTCAAAAAGATTTGATTGTGCACCTATACCCATTGGAGGTGTTAAATTATGAAGTTTGATGATAATGCGCAAAAGATTGTTGACGCTACGCAGAGTGAGACGGAGGTTTTTGGTGTATTGATATTTTTACCCTTAATGAGATGTTACTATAAAAAAGTTATCTCATATTTTTCATTAGGCTTTAAGGTTCTTATTTTACTGTAACCATTATAAAAATTTCTCGTTAATAGTGAATTGATATCTGGTGTGTTCCGTGAACTTGGACAAAGTTATCGAACCACATAATTCTTTGTATCTTTTTTTTTTATTTGCTTAATTTTTTCTTGATCGATTGCATCCAAAGATCCATAATTTGTAACAGGAGGGATATCATGAGCACAATACAAATATTTTAAGTTTTACAATAATACCACTTGAAAGGGAATTTATACACAATTTTAGTCATTTTGAGAGGTATTGTTAGAAACAATATTTTAGTAGAGATATTTTGATATATATGTGTGTGTGCGCGTCCGCGCACCAGAAAAACTTATATATATATATATAGAGAGAGAGAGAGTTTTGATTAGCTGCGGACGCGTGTGGATCAACCATACGTGCAAATCGATTTCTAGCTATTCGATCACGTGTGATTGGACAGTCCAAAAAAAAATTTTTAGAAAAATAAATATAAAAGGACTGCCATGTAGTAAAAAAGATGATAATGAGATCTTGACCATCCGATGGGATGTGCTCGGACGATCCAAAAAAAACAAACAAAACCCCGAAATGTTTCTCCAATTACTACCTTAATTAAAACTCAAATACTTCTTGTTATCTACCTTTAAGTGCACAGACAAAAATGGGAAAACATTTTATTTAGAAATATATAAAAAAAAATCACACCGATTCCAGTAGTTTAAGTTTGGACATAATGGACACGCAAATTAACAGTTTCATAAAAATGCTAGGGTTTCTGCCTACATACGGTTGAATTTATCATTCTGATGACATGTACCAATCATCAACTGATACACTTACTATAATGCGATCTCTAAATGTATGAGAAAATAAAATATATACTTTAATTAGTTGTATAAATCACATACATATAAAATAATAAATCACAGTTTGGACAAATGAAACATATATTTTCTCAGTGTACATAAGGAGAACCACACTTGGTTCAACATGGACAGCTGTCCTCACTCAATTTTTGGGAAACCAATTAGCCCATATGGTGTGGTTTAGTTAAAAAATAGATTATAATTAATTAGAGAAAATTTGTTTCGGACACTGTCCTTAGGCAGAAGAGACTGTGCACAGTGCACGGTACATATCACATACATGATGTGTGTAACAACATGAATTTAAAATAGATATATATATATAAGAGGTCTAAGTGTCCATAGAATCATGTTAATGATAGGCTGAGACCCTAATAAACAACCATATATAGACTGACCTTTTCATAGATAGCCACGTAGACAATCACGATTCACTTAAAAAGCCCCTTCCTTCAAATAAATCTCACGTAGTTTCAAATTTTAAATCACAATTACCCGAGTCCGTACAAAAACCACGTTGAAGCTTCTCCTGCATGCATGCATGGCTGACACAAAAAATCCAATTTCACTACCACGCAGTCTTTAACTAACATGATCTATTCACAACTTGCTTTAAGCGTTCACCTAATCACCACCCCCAAGTTGCAATAACAGGTCACTTGGGCCCCAACATAAGTGATTGAACCACACAAGCAACCGGCTAGGGCAGGTGAAGTGGTGTGATGCGGGGCGGAGCCAGGAAATAACTTTGGGGTGGACTGAATTAAATTTAAGTAAAAAAAAAATTTATGCCTAATAAAAAACACTAAGTAAAATTTTATATAAATAAATCAAATTTATAATCAAAATCTACTCAACCATCACATAGATATATAAAAAATTATATAAATAAACATTACTCTAAATAATCAATAAAAAAAACTACCGCCTTTATTTTATAAAAAAAATGATAATGAGACATTAAAAATAAATAGAAAATACATATAAAAATAGAACTTCACTCATTCTTTCAGTGAAAAAAATGATAAAAATCCTCTTTATTTATTTTAAAAAACAAAACCATTGTCACACTTAGATATTGAAATAGATATGCTAGAAAGAGAAAATAAAATCACTAAAAATCACAAAAAAAAAGTGATTTTAGCTGCAGTTTTTTTGTGACAATAAAAAAAATGCCTTTAAATGTTATGGCAATTTTATTATATGCCACAAAAAAATAAAAAACAAAGATCAAAATAATTTAATTAGCGGCACTTAACAAAGTGTCACACCTATTGCAACTAAATTAATCCATTTAAAATATAAAAACAATAATTTAAGTTTTAATTCAGCCATTATAGGAAACAAATTAACTGTCCATATCCCTCACACCCTTATTTTGCTCCACCAAATTTGTTGAACACATCAATCCTAACGTCCCCAACACCTTTTTTTCCTCAAAATCAACAAAACATCTCCCCCAAAAATATGATCCAATGAACCAAAATAAAATAAAATCTGTGTTTATTATAGATCAAGTTAATTAGGATATGGATTTAAGGGAAATATATAAATTTTCTTGAAAAATATGAGCCCGGGCTATAGCCCAACCCAGTCTACCTATAGATCCGCCCCTGGTGTGATGTGTGTGTATATATATATGTTCCCTCTCCCCAACACACAAAAAAAAAATGATTGCATGATGAAGAGCCGAATTCCAAAGAAGATGAGTCCCCAAAGAAGCACCCCAAGGTCCCATAGATCAGACATTGTTCTTTCTAATACCATCATATATGATAAGACATGAGACATATAATCATAGGGCCCTCCCCACCCTAGTCGAACTTTTGCTTTGTCTCCTCTTTGCTTTAATTTGTTGTTTCTTTCCTTCAATTGATGAATTCAGATTTGCCTATTCGGATGACATGTACGAGAAGAACACAGTAGTTTTGTGTTATATAATATAAGCACTAGAAAAGTTCATCTTCTTGAATTTAAATCCTCACAAAAATATCCTATATATCATTGTGGTGCTCCTAGCTATTACTAGGCCTATCAATCGGACGGATACGGATCGGATAAGCCTATATCCGTATCCAAATTGAATATCTAAAAAAATATCCGTATCTGATATTCGATGGATATTCCAAAACCCATATCCGTATCCGATCTGAAAATCTAGATACGGATTTGGATAATATCCAAAATATCCGAACTAAATTAAAATATAAAAAATTTATAAAATCTTAAGTCCTAATATGGTTAAATAGGTATCCATCAAAGACATAAAAATACAAATCCTAATATAGTTAAACAAGTATTCAACATGGTTAAATAGGTTTGTGTTTTGTCCTAGATCATGAGCCATTGGATTTTCATTTAAGGGTTGAAACTAATTCTAACATATATATATATATAAAATAACAGTTCGGATACGGATATTGTTCGGATCGGATATAGGCTATATCCGATCCGAAAATTTTTAAATACGGATTATCTGGTTCAGATACGAATACAAATTTTCGGATATCGAATATTTTTTACATTTTCGAATACGAATTCAGATCAGATACATATATTTTTTTAAATAATTGACAAACTTAGCTACTACGTTGATGATCATGATAATAATCAAGAAAAACTAAAATATTATAACGTTAATTTAAATGCATATTTATTAATAAAAAAGAAGATTGCAATATCTTTTATTTTTCATATATAAATCAAAATTTCTATATATTATAATAATCATAGTGTGGACTGTGGACATTACGTTTGAACGTCAAATTCAAATTTAGTAGTAGTGCAATGCTATACCTATTCAATGAAAATAAAATAATTTGAATAGCATATTTGTTAATCATGTTATGATCGACTGTCAATCAATTTAATATCTAAAAATTCATATATCTTGCAAAGCATTGACTTTTTTGGCTCAGATATCTCGAGACAGGACCATCATCTCCTCGAGATTCGAGGACGTCAACGAACCAAGATTGTTATATTACAAATCTAACCTTTCCATAACTAACCATCAAATAAACCTCTAAACTAGTGGACATGCACCCACCACATTTTGTTAATTATTAAATTATTTCCAAATGTTTAAGTGGTAACAACATTTGTTAGCTTAGGTGGATGAACTGATTAAGTTGTCGGGGTTATAGAAAAATCGACCGTTAAATTGTCGATCTCAATCTTACTGTGTTCATTTTTAATATATAATCACAATTATTATAATATTAAGGCAGTAGGTACATGTGCCTGCTCATGATCCGCCGGTTACCTAATGCAAATAAAAAAATAAGGTTTCATTGTACCCAAAAAATACCTCTTTCAAATTTGAATGATATATGGCACTATATATTTGTCGGCAAATATTATATATGTCAGATGAATAGATGACATGAGTTCAATCAGCAATGGTTAAATAAATTAAGCTAGATTGATGTAATCTAAGGAAAGGCATTGTAGCTTGTGCTCTCCCAATTAGTGCATCACAAAGAATAGTATGATATCAAGGCCAAGTCTGGTGTGCTCTCTATGCCCCTATTTGGCGAACCATTGTGGGGACTATTCGCCCTAGTTATATGGGTGTGCTTACAATCAGTCCATTTTACAGATTCATATATCTTGTTAACCACATGCACTGTATCGAGATATACTCATATACATCTTAATATCTCATTAGAAATTCCCTTATACATTTTATAAATGCATCAATATAATTCATTGAAATATATTTATTTATTTATTTTTACAAAATATATATATCATTAAATGAAATATATTATTTTTTTTAAAAAAAAAAGGGGACTGTATTTGGAGTTGAAAACGGACAGAGTGTAACACTTTTTCAAAGATAATAATCTATACATAATATATAACTGATTTTTTGTTATTTTTGTTTAAAAATGTGAAATTCATCTTTTTGCTGTTTGGTTCATCTTATTTGATAATTGAAGACAATTTGTGAATAAAAATTTATAATTTGATCATAACTCACTCTTGCACTAGTTCTTGTGTTCGAAAGTGCGTGAGGGACGTGACATGTTTGGGGCATTAGATGAGATTTTTTTGAAGTGACATGAAATATATTTTAATATATTAACATAGATGAGCCACAATAAGTAATTTTTATTTCTTATTGAATAGTTATCATGATTTATAAACAAACACCCAAAGGTTTATTGGGGCTTTTAAGAGATGTAGTGCTACATGACTATCAGTGTCGCACGTAAAAAAATAACACCATGGTCCATTCACAACATGTTTGCTTGTTTGTAGCCTCTTTGAGGGAGAGAGCTGAGCAACTTCTACAGTAGAAAGAAATGGAGAACAAACCAAAGTAAGAACAACTCTGGCTGAGATTTATTCCTCTAGTCCTCCCACACAAACACACACACACACACTTAAAAAGGAGATAAAGAGAGAAAAAGCACTCAAAATTTCAAACTTTGTTGCATATAAAATGTAGCCGTTAGAATGCTCTATATGATATGAAAAAAATTCAAAATTATGAAAAGGCAGACTAACTACCTGTAACAAGTCCATCAAAGAGGGCCCAATTATAACTTATACAACTAATAAAAATCCACCAAATCCCTGCATAAACAAATGAGGCCTTATAGTAGTAAAGACAAAAGCAGCACATGGTGGTTTGGTTGCCCTTGTGAAGTTGCTACCTTTAGTGCCTATAAATCATCATCTATTGAACTGGGTTTCCGTGCATCAGCTCTATAAAGAACTGTTTAGAGAAGGTTTGTCTCCTCCATTAACAGAAAACAATGGAAAAGGCCACCACTTACATTGGGCTCGTCTTTCTTGGCCTTCTCTTTGTCTCTGCTCATGCTGATCTGAAGCTTGGCTTCTACGCCCATAGCTGTCCGAAGGCGGAGCAGATTGTTTCGGAGTTCGTAAAGAAACACATCCCGAATGCGCCGACACTCGCTGCTCCTCTCCTCAGGATGCACTTCCATGACTGCTTTGTCAGGGTCAGTATATCCTCTGTTTTTGCTCGTTCTTTTTTGCTCTGTTTTTTGAAGCCAAATGTGAATTTTAGCCTAACTTTGAATTGATTTTGCTCTGTTTTAGGGCTGTGATGGTTCTGTTCTGATCAATTCCACGAGCAACAACCAAGCCGAGAAGTCCGCGATCCCGAACCAGTCGCTTCGAGGCTTCGACTTCATCGACAATTTGAAAGCTCTCCTAGAAGCCGCCTGTCCTGGCGTTGTGTCTTGTGCCGACACCCTCGCATTGGCCGCCAGAGACGCAGTTGTCACCATTGTGAGCACTCACATACTCCTGGGCCCATTTAGATCTGTGTCTAGGCAGATTTCGCTTTTGAAAAATAGAAGATTCTTAAACGTGGATCCAAACATAATTTCAATATTTAGCTTTTCAAACCCTCCTCTTTCTTTTATAGATCAAAATACAGCTATTAAAAAGCTAACAAAAATTGAATTCAAAACATTATTCTTTTGAAAAATAACGTTTTTTAAAAATTGAATTTGAAATGCGAGATTTGAAGAATCCTAGCGTTTGAAATTATTCATTCCTTTCTTGAAACAGATGTTATCAAACTGATCCTAACTCTCTTACAGGGAGGACCATTCTGGAACGTACCGACCGGTCGGAGAGACGGGACCATATCAAACGCAACGGAGGCCCTAAACGACATCCCAGCACCGTTTTTCAACTTCACAGACCTCCAGACGTCCTTCGCCAACAAGGGACTCAACCTCACCGATCTAGTACTACTTTCCGGTGAGTATCATGGATAATTAATAATAATAATTAATACATTTATTATATCACAATAATATCACAGTTCTCAATGTTCTTTAACCCGTTCATTTTTTAAACAGGCTCCCACACCATTGGCATCACGCACTGCGGCCCCCTAACCTTCAGCAACCGCCTCTACAACTTCACAGGCAAAGGCGACCAGGACCCAGCGTTGGACAGCGAGTACGCCGCGAACCTAAAGAAGAACAAGTGCAGGACCCTGAGTGACAACACAACGATCGTCGAGATGGACCCGGGCAGCTTCCGGACATTCGATCTCGGGTACTACAAGCAGGTGCTGAAGCGGAGGGGGATCTTCGTGTCGGACTCCTCCCTCACCAAGAATTCATTCACCAATGCTTACATTTCTAAGCTCGTCAGCGGTCCAGTGTCGGAGTTCTTTAAGGAGTTCGCGGCGGCGATGGAGAAGATGGGGAGGGTGGAAGTGAAGACTGGGTCGGTAGGGGAGATCAGGAAGGTCTGCACCGTCGTGAACCGTTAGAAACAGTCATCCAATGATCAGCTTGACAAGCAAATTTTCTTGATTAGTGTTTGAAACTGGAATAATAAAGTTGTTGGTTAATAAATTCTCTTATTATATTGTTGGGCCATGCCCCAGAGGGTGGGATGTTGAAACATTTTCTACATCACATTTGTTGGGCCATGCGAGAGCCCACTGCTCCTTAAAAAAATGCGTTCTATTTTTGTGTTTTCTTCTCTATTTCTCTTCACCA
This sequence comes from Acorus gramineus, assembly GCA_030737835.1. NCBI lineage: Eukaryota > Viridiplantae > Streptophyta > Magnoliopsida > Acorales > Acoraceae > Acorus > Acorus gramineus. Next base: position 14,149,493 of record CM060847.1, on the reverse strand, counting down.
CCATTCAGACTGTAACTGTTTTGAAATCCTTGAAATGGATACATGCTTATATTTGAGCTCAAAAAAAAAAAATTCTCTTATTATTTTGTGTGTGAATGAAAATGTCACGAATGTGATTAATGCATCACTCACCAATAATCATGTATGAGAGATGTCAAACTTTTCAGGTGTATTTGATATGAGCGTCATTACACATTTTTTTTCATCCCCAATTCTCGTTTTATATGTATCGTTAAAAAATCACTGAAACATATACTCACATTAGTTAGATAAATGTTTCGATAGAAATTTTTTATATTTTCTATAAATGCATCCAAACAATTCATTAAAGTATATACTTTATTTTTTATAAAAATATGTATATTATTAGATAAGATATACTATTTTTAAAACATATGTAAACTAGAATTGAATCTGGAAAAAGATATGTACACTTCCTTCACCTCTAGAATTGCATTTGACTTATTTTTATTGTCATTATATCATTGCACATTGATCTCATTTTGTCAACCACCTCCTCTTTCTTATGCAAATGCTTGAGTTCTCCATTTTAAAAACAACAGTAAATTTTGGGGTTGTGGACAAGAGGAAGGTTCTGCAGTGTGTAAGGTATACATTTTTGTTTTTTGGTAATGCATTATGTATTCTATTATTAATTTATGAGCATTGTTATACACAGTTTTTGGGGACAGTTTATCTCAACAGTGAATTAGTGAAATATATACATCTTTAGGTGAGGTATATATCTTAGTAAATTTTTTACTTTTTCTAAAAATTAGTCTATTGAATTCAAAACAAAACAATGTGTACTTTTTATCAAAACATAAACATCATTAGATGAGATTTATTTATTTTTTTTAATTGAAACATATGTAGACTGTTGGTGGGATTATCCCTAACAATATTCTTAATTTATTTATTAGTTCATGCTTTCATATATGCATGTGTATTTCTATTCAAATAAATAGTTTTTTATTAAATAAATTTTGTGATTATTGTTTTAATAAAAATTAATATCTGGTTTTAGGAGCATATGGATAAAGTTAATTATACAATCTCAGTAATATTACATGTGTACGTTTCCAGCGGAACCTTATGAACTAAGCCCCTGTTTGGGTTCTGAAACTGTTTACATGCATAATACTGTAGGTTCAACTGTAGGTTCGATCTGTTGACACTCACTATGGTGATGGGAATTTAATAAAGAATATCGTTTCCGCAAGATTTGACACTGCTTTTGTCGATCAACTTGAGTACACTCAAGACTAGTCTTGTCGACCTTATCATCCTCCGTCGACACCCCTATTATCGAACACCTTTACAATAAATCCCTAATTGAGGTCGACACCAAGTTTGGCAATCGTTTCATCATTAGTCCACACTCCACTTGTCGAGGGGCCCGAGAAGTGTATTTGAGTATTGCTGGTAGGGTTTTAATTAACAAAAGGGGAGGGACGGGACGGGATGGGGTGATTTTGATTTCCTTTCTAAAACACTAAAAATATTTTTTAAAACGGTGGGTGAGTACCTGATAGGATGGTAATAACCACGCCCTATTCCTTCACCTCTACAATTGCATTTGACTTATTTTTATTGTCATTATATCATTGCACGTCCCTCCTATTATTTGCCAACCCCTCTTGGTTAAATCATTTGATTAAGGGGTTAGAATTTTTTTTTTGCCAAGTTACACACACACACACACACACGTATAAATATAACTTAGTTTATTTTCCTTTGCAGGCCCATACACTATGATAATATAGTACTAGTTAAATGTACGTGTTAATGCACGTGGTATATCGTACTTGAAAATATATTTATGTACACAATTTCAAATAAAAATAAATAGATTTATATGTGAACATTTGTAATAAACTTATAATTACTATATTTATTATTTTCATCTAATAAAAGTAAATAACAAAGCTTTTTATCAAACTGATGGAGAGAGAATGAAGTCAAAATTATATATATTTGTATCATGTTAGTACAAATACTTGACAAATTTAAATGAAAAATTACATTTTTCTAAAATAAGTTTATACTTAAACCTTAAATAACAAACATAATATGAAAATAATACCATATTTCCCTCACAATTGTCACATAAATTAATTCACGTATAAATCTCCTGAATATATTCAAACTCTTAATTGAATACCACTTGTGCGAGTTAAATGTAAAAAATAAAAAAGACCTACAACATACTATGTTTGAAAGTTCTTCATCAAATTCTTCTATCACTCTATCACCCACATGGCCCTATTCAATCATGTTCTATCTTAACTTCCTTGAGAATAGTAAATGACTACATTTAACTAAAAAAAAATTCTTATTGATATACAACCATATAAAGACTTAATATTTTCATAAATTGCATACATATAACAATTATGGCATGTCACAAACATTATTTTTCTCAAACTTAACTCTTAAATCAACAAACCATATAAGATTAATATACCCCATATAAGATGTTTGAGTTGAATTCAAACTTTTTTTGTAGGCCCCTTATTTATTCCAACATTACAAAGGTCACATTCTTCATCACATACAAATATTTTAAAAAAAAAACTACAACATGTCACATTTGAATGTTCTTCTCCATTCAATTTTAAATTAAACATTAACTACTTAAAGAATTTTACTTTAAAATCACATATGCATGAGAATTATACTTTATCTATTAAACCAATTTTTCATATAACTCCATAATCAAATCAAATCAAACATTTAATTGAAAGTCGTCATCATGTATTAATTAAAAGTGGGAAAACATAACTAACATTTTAAGTTACTTCTCTATTCATTTACATGATGAAATAATATTCAAATAAAATCTCATTGTTAATTATATATCTCATATTTTATGATCATGGATGCATAACCATGTAAACCTTAATTCAAATCATAAATTAAATTTCATAAATGTCTCACCACTTTTGCTGCATCTATTTTTTTTATCACTGAAAACACATCTAACCAAATTCTATAAATAAGTTGACTTGACTTGACAATTATAGTACCTTTATTATAGAACACAAAAAAGCTTTTGATTTGCGTAACGGTGCTCTTCAAAAATAACACATTGCTTAATTTATTTTTTATTTATAAAACACTTGCTTCATTTATCATTTTCTTTATGGAACACATCATTTTAAAAAAATATTAAAAATCAATGGCATCTAAGAAACTAAGAAATAAAAAATAATTGAGTAAAACAAATAAACATAAAAAAAATTATTATTCGTACCTATCCATTGAAGAAGATAAGGGTTTGATGCAATGGCCTTCAAAAATAACAAATTAAAACCACCAAAATGTAACATAAAATATAATTAACATCTATAAAATTGTGAAATAAAATTAAATTCTAAAATATTTGAACATTCACCATGGGGAGATTTACATAGAGTTTGTATTTTGATCAACTTTAAAAAAATTCATCATTAACGACTCATTATCCAACTTTCATAATTTTGAATCCAACCTTAGTTGCGAGTCTTTAAAGTAAGATAATACATATAAACTTTTGTACATTACAAAGAAAAACAAATCTCATAGTCTATATAAAAAAGAAATATGATTGATAATTAAAGCATTTTACAATGTTGGTCACTATGCTCCCCGTTACCTTCACATCATCAGAAAAATTTGTTTCAAAATTACATTGAAGAAATACAATAAAAAGATGATAAAGCGGAAGATGTTCTTATTTGAACTCTATTTTTTTTGGCTCCTCCAATGTGGGAGTATTTTATCTGTGGGAGAATAAGATTAATTGAGATAATATGTTTGAATAAGAAATGAAAATCTATATCTATAACATCTAAACAATATAATATCAATAAGTTTAATTGAACCTTCCAAATCATCTAAAAAATATATACATTCCTAGATTAGATGCATGTGCTCTTAGTTAAAAAAAAAAGACTTTAACAATGCGACCCTCAGCACAAATATATGTACATATAAAATCATGTAAAAGCTATCTAATTAAAAATTTTAAGTCATGGATTATGAAATTCAAAGAAAAAATTGATTAAGCATTCATATGTATTTTGCTTCCACAAAAATAATTAATTAGATGATTAAAACATACAAAAACTTTTTTCCTTGATTTCGTGTTCGAGGGAACTCTGTTCTCTATGAATGAACAAATCAATTCACCTGTATAGTAAAAAAAATACAATTAAAATGAAAGATGAAAAAACTAAATATTCATTGAGACAAATATTAAAAACAAAAGTCTAAAATAATAATCCACCTAAAATAAGAAAGAAATTAAATTATTATAAACAAAAGAACACAAAATAAATATGTTGTTAGCTAGATTGATCAAATGAGAAGGGAGTGTATGGTTTTTGAGGTAGTCGGGTAATATAAACTTTTTTATGGAGGATTTGTTAAAGGTTTTTAAATAGGTCATACAACTAAGACAGATGTGGAGATCAGAATACATTTGAACCATTCAAATATATTTAAGAATCCCTAAATATAATATATTATTTGATCTTATCAATAGTTTTTTTTGTACATAAATATCTAAATGATTTTTAATTAATCCAAAAATCCCAAAAAAAAATGGAAAATGCAACCCAAATCCAGATATTATTTAAATGTTATGTATCATTGAATAATATTAAAATTTAATAAATATATATTATTATGGATAAGATTTTTTAAAAAATAAATTGCTTATTAAAAAACACAAAATAAAATATGGATACTTTTTTAATAATAAAAAAAAATCCCAATAAAATGGCAAATGCAATCCAAATCCAAATACTATTTAAATATTGTGTATCATTGAATAATCTTAAATTTTTAAACTTCAAAAAAATATATTAATAATTAATTAATTAAAGGATAAAAAGAAAATGAAAAAAACTGGGTTAAAATCCTTTTAATAGGTAAGTAATATATATATTAGTAATTAATCGACTGTTTAAAGGATAAAAAGGAAAATAAAAATACTTTTAATCCATGTATATATGTCATGTATCTATTCATTATATATTTTAAAATTATAAAATTTAAATTAGTAGATATATTAGTAATTAATTAATTGTTTAAAGGATAAAAAAAGAAATGAAAATACTGGATCAAAATCCTTTTAATAAATAAGTAATAGATATACTGCGTTATCATAATGTGTGTGGTTTTATTATAGTGTATAATACAAATTTTTTTATCATTTTTTAAACTTAAAAAATGTACTAATATATCTTAATATATACTTTATTTTATATAATATCATGCACTTAAATTAGAGAGTATGTGATTAAAAAAAAAAACGGTATGAACAGTAGTAGGGGACGAAACGGGGCTAGACGTATCATTAACATGTAGGTGCTGGGTATGGACCTTGGATGTTAACCCATTGTTTCTCAAGGTAAGGCCCATGGACCCACAAAATGTGGCAGGCCCAAGAACAGCCTGGCTGGCAATCTGAGTGACGTGTCGTTACAAGAGAATGTTTGACCGTTCAGATTGAGTACTACATTTTTGGTTTCCCCCTCAATGAGCTGTCTTTGACTTTTCTTGAGGTCGAAGTTTCCATTGATAACCATAAATTAATCATTTCTCCTCCTAAAATGTACTTATTAATCAATAAACATGTGATCCAATGACCAACTTGACAAGCAAATTTTCTTATAAATATACACCAAAGCCAAATTTTATTCTTATATGCATAGATAAAATATCACCGTTGGAGCATATACTCACATTAACGTAGTATAAGTTTCAATATAAATTTTTTATATTTTTTATAAATTTATTTTTTTATAAATATATCCAAACAATTTTTTGAAATATATGTTTCATTTTTTATAAAAGTATATTATTTTTTTAAAATTTAAAACACGAATAAACTAAAATTGGAGTTAAAAAATGGATTGTATGTTACATTATCCATTTGATAAACCAACGTATTGTCTTAAGCCCACATTGATTGCATATTTCATCACATTGATTGCATATTTCATTTTGTCAACCAATTCCTCTTTCTTATACACAAAAGCTTGAGTTCTCCAATTTTAAAACAACAATAAGTTTTGGTGTTGTGGAGAAGAGGAAGGTTCAGCAGTGTGTAAGGTATGCATTATGTATTATATTATTAATTTATGAGCAATGTTACACACAGATTTTGCGAGCATGCAGTTTATATACCTCAACAGTAATCGAGTTAAATATATACATTTTTAGATGTGGTATATAACTCAATAAATTTTTTGATAGTTACTAAAAATTAGTCTATTGAATTCAAAACAAAAAAATGTATATTTTTATCAAAACATATACATTATTAGATAAATTTTACTGTTTTTAAAAAATTAAAATATATGCATATTGTCGTGAGAGTGGCCCTAACAATATTCTTCATTTTATTTATTAGTTCATTTTCTTATATGCATGAGTATTTCCATTCAAATAAAAAGTTTTTCATTAAATAAATTTAGTGATTATTGTTTCAATAGAAATTAATATATGATTTTAGGAGCATGTAGATAAATTTAATTATACAATCTTAATAATATTACATGTATACATCTATAGCAGAACCTTATGCATTAAAGGGGCAGACCATTGTTCTTATTGACTATCAACTTAACATCTTTAAATATTTACAATTACATATATATCTATATATCTCCTTTCTTAGTAAAAAAAACAAAAATTATTAGATATTAATTTTGTTTAAATATCTTTATTTAAGAGTTATATCGAAATCGGAATTCTAACATAAAATAGTGAAAAATCCTTGCATCTAAAGAGAAGATGACCCAAAGGAATCCATTACCTTAGGCAGTACTATACGTACGAACTTTTTTATTATTATTATTCAAAACAATGGCTACAGAAACCTAGCTGTAACCCATGCAACCACATAAAACTTTAATGAACAACATCATATATAATTGAGACCCACTTGAAATACATAATGCACAAAAAATCATCGCAATCTTTATCACAGTCTTCGTTGGTGACAATCAAATTCTCTTAACAAGTATAAACTATAATAAAGCATATGTGAGCTACCCCAGGCAAGTCAAAAAAGGAACTATTGACAGTGTGGAAACCACACGCCAAGTTACCCAAAAAGTGACAATTCCATGTGCTCTCCACGCGCCAAACATAATTTTATGTGTTCATTCGCTCAAAACAAAAAAGCAATCCAATTCTTCTTTACATGTTATATCGCAAAATTTTAATTTTTTAAAATTTAACTCATAATGATATATTTAGATATACAAAAAATAATAATAAATTTCATACACAAATTAAAAAAAAATTATTATTTATTAATGTTTTTTAATTGGGTGTTAAATAATTAAAAATGTATGATGACTTTTAAATAGTAGATAATATAAGGATAATTAAGTCATTTTACTTTTTAAATTTATAAAAAAAGATTTTTTTTGATATAATTTTTAAAATGAAAATATACATATAGCCCCCTGAAAGTTCACTAATATGCATACCCCCCCCCAATATTCTTGGAATATTCTATCACATAATGTCACACTAAAAATATATATATTCATATAATCCCCTGCAAGATTATAAATATACATATCGACCTCTTATTTTTTTGAATATTCATATAATCCCGTAAAATTACGCGTTTAATTCATATCATCTCCTATTGTTACTCAGTTAAAACTTATGTGTAATTAACCTAATAATATACAATAATTTATTTTTAACACATTAAAGAAGAAACACAGTGAGATATTTTTTTATGGATGACATTTTAGTCATTAGATGGATCGTATTGAATTTTTTATAAATCTCATGGGATTATTTGAATAAACACATTTACAGAATTTTTAGACGGATAAAATGTACTCATAATATTCCTTAAAATTTAAGAGAAAACTAATTGAAAGGCCCAATTTTTTATCGATAAAGAAATTATAGGAGGTTATATACTTATATAGATATTCAAAAAAATGAGTGGTCAATATAGACATTCACAAACTTTAAGGGTCATGCATTTTTCACTTGAAAAGTAGTGAGGGTAGAAATGTAATTTAATAATGTATAATAAGTTAACCATATCTTAATTTGAAGATGTTAACAGCACCGGGATATATCAATATAACCTAAACAATCGGGCTTACATGGATTAAAAAAAAAAAAAAAACAAGGGGACATGGATATCTAGAGAACTTTTGAGGGGTTATATTCATTTTCAATTTTTTCCTTTTATGCATGGCCTGTACAGGGTACACGGTCATGCCCCATGCATTTGGGCAGCCTCAAATGGGCTGGGGCCAACAACATAATGGGCCCATTAACCCAACACTTCATATGCTGTTGTACGGCTATTAAGGCATTTTAATTGCTGAGATAATTCTTTTTACATTTGCTAAAGCCACCTTCAGCCCGGGGGTCCCATGCCCCTCCCCTTCCCTCCTACCCCCCCCCCCCCCCCTAGAATTTTTTTTTTCTAAATTTTTTTTTATGATAGATTGATTTTAATTAGGATAATGTTACGTATAATCCTATTTTCAATCATAATTCTAGTCTATATGTGTTTTGATTTTTTTTTTAAATAATATATTTCATCTAATAAAGTAAATGCTTTTATAAAAAAATAAAACATATATTCTATTGAATTGCATGGATGTATTTATAGAAAATGTATAAAAAGAAATTATCGAAGCATATACTTCATTAATGTGAGTATGTATGCCGTTAATTTTCTATTGACGCATATGAGACTTGAGTTGGGATTGAAAAAAATTGTATGTAACAACACTCTTTTAATTAGGACCAATAAGTCACAGGCTCCACCTACATATGAAATCCTTAAACAGCAAATGCCCACCACTAAAAAAAAAAAACATTATATTTATGTTTTGTCATCTTTTTTTTGTGAATCATCAATTTGAAATTTGACATATCACTTTAAAATATGATAAATATTTTTTAGAATTATTCAGTTATATATTTTAATTCATGCTATTAAAATTTTAACAAAACATAATGATATAATTTTAAAAAATATTTATATAACTCACATTAGGCTTCCTCTTTATAAAAATCATCGCTCTACCATTGTTTAACAGTATAGGTTTTTTCAGGTACTAAAAAGGCAACTAGTTTGCAGTGAAACCACATGGATGACTTCAACATGAGTTTGAGTTTGTCATTTTGATGCCATGGACAAGTTAACCGAGACGATCACTATATTATTAACAATACATAAATTCTAGGGAAAATGCATGTAGCCTCGTGTAATCATGTTGAGCTAGATAGGCTACCTCCACATGTGTGTTCTGGTCTCACAGAAAAATTTTAAGTTTTTGTTAAGCAGAAGGGGTAAGTAAGTTTCAAGACTCAGTAACAAGACTTACCCTCTTTACAGATAAACCCTCAACCCAGTGGCATAGTCAGGATTTATGTTTAGTGGGGGGAAACAATAAGAAAATGAAAAATGACATATCCAGCCTCTTGTACAGCTTTATGTGTTGTTCTCTTTAGTTTTTATTAAAAAAAAAATATGCATTCGCTTATTGAAGTACATACTGTTATACGAATTGAAGTATATATCAAGATACATTGATACATTTTTTAGAAAACAAATTAAAGAAATTGCATCTAATACACTATGATAGAGCCTATATATTACAATAAAGCAGTGTAGCATAGTATACATTGTGTTATCATAGTGTATGGGGCTTCAAAACATACTGAGTGTATCAACGCTCTAAGAAAAATTTTATGTAAGGATTTGAAAAATAAATATTAAACTCATAAACAAAACAAAAACCAACTAAAAAAATGAAAGAGTTAAAAATAAACAAAAGAAACTCTTTTGATTCTAACAAAATATGTGACATGTTATTTTTGAAAAAGAGAACTTAAGATTAAAAAATATATAAATACACAATTTTAATAATCAAACATAAACACAAAACGCACACCACATTCACATATCCTAAAGAAAATATAACATCAAAATTCATCGTCTGATTCTCATTCGATGTACTCTATTTTATTTTTTTCAACAAATAAAGAGTTCATCTGAATTGATTATCTATCTACTATCAAAATACAAAATAAATCTCATGTTATCATGTTTTACATCTCTAAAAAGAAAGTAAACAAAAATCAATAAAAAAATAAAAATCAAGAAAAAAATAACATTATTTAAACTCTAATAAATAAAAGAGATTAGAGATAAAATCTATGTAATTAATGAGCCCATGCATAAAAGAGAGTTGGACTCGTCGTGTGCGGATGGGGTGAGGGCATGTATTCCATACATACACAACATTGGTTAATTTTCATTATAAACATAGGTCACAACTGGGTTAAAAAGTTTTGAATTTTTTTTATTATTATTACTTTTTTATTAGGGGCAGCTGCCCCAGTGGGTCTAAACTAGCTCTGTCCCTGTCTGAATAGTTATGCTGTAACCATGGGGGAATCATAGAATCATGTTAATGATAGTCTGAGCCCTCGTAGTCGACAATCACGATTCGATCTCTTAAAAAAGTCACTCCTTCCAAATAAATCTCACGTAGTTTCAATTTTAAATCACAAACCAAAGTCCAAACAAAAATCAAGTATAGAAGCTTCTCCTGCGTGCATGCATGACTGACACAAAGAATCCAATTCCTAACCCACGCAGTCTTTAACTAACATGATCTATTAACAACTTGCTTTAGGGTTTCACCTAATCACCACCCCCAACTTGCAATAACAGATCACTTGGACCACAACATAAGTGGTTCAACCACACAAGCAACCGGCTAGGGCAGGTGAAGGGGTGTGATGTATGCACATACAATATGCATATAATATATGGTCCCCTCCGGCCCCCAACACATGCACAAAAAAAAAAAAAAAAATGCTTGCATGATAAAGATCCGAACATAAAAGAAATTCCCCAAAGAAGCATCCCCAGGTCCCATAGACCAGACATTTGTCTTTCTGATACCGTTATTTATGATAAGACATGAGACAGATAATCATAGGGCCCTCCCCACCCCAATTGAACTTTTGCTTTGTCTCTTCATTGCTTTAATTTGTTGTTTCTTGCTTTCAATGGATGGATTCAGATTTGCCTATTCTAATATCATGTACGAGGAGAACACAGTAGTTTGTGTTTTATAATATCAGCACCAGAAAAGTTCATCTTCTTGAATTTAAATCTTCACAAAAATATCCTATATATCATTGGGGTGCTCCTACTGATTTGATGATGATCGAGAAAACCAAAAATTATAACGTTAATTTAAGTGCATATTTATTGATAAATAAGAAGATTGCAGTATCTTTTATTTTTCATATACAAATCAAGTGAAAATTCCATATAACCCCACCCCCCCCCCCCCCCCCAACATAAAATCCATAACCTCTTGTGTTTTTTCTAAATCCAAATAACTTCCCATAAACATAACCAAAATCCAAAACACCCTCTCTGAGGACTGACAGAATCGGGATATTTGTGAAAATTTTCACTAAACATAACCTACTCAAAATGCAATAATTCAAATAAACCAATAATATAACCCTTGACAATTACATTTTTACCCTTCTTTCCCAACCAATATCTTCTTCTTCCTTCAAGTGGAAGTACCGAGCGCAAGGAGGACCTTGACGGAGTAGAAGCGGACTGCGGGGATGGGGAGGCGGTGGATTCAGTGGACGAGGGAGTGGAGGTCGCCACCGGGGCAGTAGTCGTTGAGGAGGCGGGCTGGTGAACTGGTGATAGTGGCGTAGAGGGTTGGGAGGAAGGGGTGGTCGAGCTGCGTGAGCGCGCGCGCTTCGCTTAAGGCGTGCGAGGACTTGCGTGAAGAGGAACTTCCTGCCCTGACTATAGGCCCGGTAGGCGACCGTCTAGGGCCCCTTTTTCAAATAGGACCCCTAAATACAAGATTTTTTTTTATATTAAACTTTTGAAATTAAACTTAATAATAATTTTACATTCAGTCTATTTTATAGCCCTAAATTCAATTTAAAAGTGTTTTGATTTTTTTTAAAATAGTATACATCATCTAATAAGGTACATGTTTTTACAATAAGTGAAGCATATACCTCTAATAAATAGCATATATGCATTGCTAAGGTCAGTATACGCTTTAATAATTTTTCATCAACGCATATGAGACTGGAATTGAGGCTGGAATAAAAACTATGTGTAACAACACTCTAAAATTAATTTTTTTAAAAAATAACTTGAATATGTTGTCCTATTTATTTTAAATTTAAATTTATAAGTTTTATTTGAAAATGTAATCTTTGTTGGTATCATTATGAAAAGTATTTTTTTTGTGATTTTTAAAAAATTTTATCTGTATCTTTATATATTTAATATATTTTTAGTATATTCTATTTTATAGGAATTTATTTATTTTCTATAAAAGAAATGATCTTATTTTTGTGATTTTTTTTTTCTTTTTACAAAAGAACTTGTTGAGTTTTTTTTGCTTAGTCTTGATCTTTTATTATTAACATGATTAAAACATTAATTTAAAAATTTTAATATACATATATAGGGCCCCATTTTATGAGTTAGCTTAGGACCCACTTAGATTTTCTTATCTCAGGGCCGGCCCTGCTTCCGGTCTTCACCACCTTGAGTGCGAATTCCGAGGCGGATCCGCGGAGGCGGCAATCGAAGATGCAGACGTGGTTGCCCGAGCCAATTAAGGGGGTGGAGTACGTGGTGGTCGCGGAGGTGGCCGTCCGGGGTGAGGGAGGCTTACGGCGGAGCGGAAGACCGTGATGGGTCGGAGTTGTTGTGTGGTTGGGGCGCGAATTCCGAGGCAGTGAAGGAGGAGTGTTGGCGGTGGTGGTCTTCGACTTCCATGAAGAGGGGATGAAGATAGAAAGTTTGCTTGGGGATGAAGAAGTGCTTATGGATATTAGGTTGAGGGAGTGGGGATGTAAACGTAATTGCACATGTTAACTTAAATTCAGTTAACCCATAGTTAACTCTTTGGATTTTGGTTATATGTTTACAGTGGGTTATTTGGATTTAAGAAAATGAAAGGAGTTATTTGAATTTTTGAATGTTTGTGGGGTTAGATGGATTTTTTCCATAAATCAAATTGTTTATATTATAATAATCTTAGAGCGTACGCTATGTTTAAACGTCAACTTCAATTTAATAATCTTTAGTCGCTGGTATTTAATTTGAAAATAAAATTTGAATAGGATATTTAATTTGTTAATTATTTAATGATTGACTATCAACATACTATCTGTAAAGATTCATACATCTTGCAAGGCATTGATTCTTTTGGGTTACACATCTCGAGACAGGACCATCACCTCCTCGAGATTAGAAGACGTCAACGAACCAAGATTGCTATAATGCAAATATATATTTTAAAATTTATAACTAACCATTAAATAAACATTTAAATTAGTTGACATATATATTTTAAAGTCGGGATCATAGAAAAATCGAGCGTTAAATTGTCGATCTCAATCTTACTGTGTTCATTTTAAAATGTTAATCACAATTATTATAATATTCAGGCAGTAGGTACATGTGCCTGCTCATGATCCGACAGTTATCTAATACAAATAAAAATAGGGAAAAATCCATATAACCCCCTTAAACTCATTGAAAACCATATAATCATCTGATTTTTTTTAAAATCCATATAATCCTTGAAAAACACCTAATAAATTTAAATAACTCCTTGAATAAAATTTATATTTATAGATGATGAATATTTTGTAAATATTATATTTGGTTAACCTTGGTAGAAAACACAATATACCAAAAAAAACTACAATGTGTTAAAAATATGAATTTTTTTTATAAATGACGATTGTACCCCCTTCTAATAGGGCTTTATAATATATCCAAAGAGGATAAAATCATCATTTTATAGGATTTTTCGCATTTTTAACACATTGTAGCAGTTATTTAGTATATTGTGTCTTCAGTCAAGGTTAATCAAACAAAATATTCACAAAATATTCATCGTCTACTAATGAAAATTTTATTCAAGGAGTTATATGAATTTTAAGAAAAATCAGAGTGTTATATGGATTTCAATCAGATTTCAGGGGGTTGTATGAATTTTTCCCATAAAAATAAGATTTCTTTGTACCCAAAAAATACACCTCTTTTAAATTTGAATAATATGCATGTGGCACGTTGTTGGCACATATATATTATGTTAGAGGAGGAGATGACATACATTGAATCAGAATTGGTTAAATAAATTAATCATAAGCTAGATTGATGTAAACTATCTAACGAAAGGCATTTTAACTCATGCTCTCCCAATCGGTGTCACAAAGAATTTGCAAGAGATCAACGCCAACTTTGGGTTGCTTTATTTGTCTTAGATATACCAAGTATTATTACACTTAACTCATTTTACAGCCTCATACGTGTATCTTTTTAACCATACAATTTATATATATCTCATTTGAAAAAAAATTTATATATTATATAAATGTATCCATACAATTTATTAGAATATATATATATTCTATTTTTTTATAAATATTAAAAAAAAAAAAAAAAAGAGGACTGCATTTAAGGCTACAAACATGATTGAATGTTACATTTTCCCATAGATATAATAACTCATAAAGAATAAGTGATTTTTTTTTGTTATTCTCGTTGAAAAACATAAAATTCATTTTTTATATTATTTGGATCATCTTAGAAAAATTAAAGGTAAGTTATGAATAAAAAATGAAAAAAAAAAATTTATAGCTTTATCATAACTCTACTCTTCCACTAGATCTTGTGTATGAAAATGTTGGAGGGATGTGATGTTTAGAGTGTTAAGTAAGATACTTTTTAAAATGACATTAAATATATTTTAACTCATTGAAATAAATTTGTCATAAGTTATTTTAATCTCTTGCTTTATGGGAGATGTATTGCAACATGACAAGCTGTGTGTTGCACATAATACAATAACACCGTGGTCCTAGTCCAAAAATAAAAAATTACACCATGGTCCATGCACAACATGTTTGCTTGTTGTTTCTGTGTGGGAGAGAGCTGAGCAACTTTTACAGTAGAAAGAAATGGAGAACAAACCAAAGTAGAACAACTGGCCTGGCAAAGATTTATTCTTCAAGCCCTCCCACACACACCCTTCAAAAAGAAAGAGAGAGAGAGAGAGATCATAATAACTTTTATGCATATAAAATGTAGCTGTTAGAATGCTCCATATGATATGAAAAAATTCAAAATTATGACAACGCAGACTAACCACCTGTAAATGGTACTTCAAAGAGGGCTCAATTATAACATATACAACTAATAGAAATCCACCAAATCCCTGCATAAACAAATAAGTCCTTGCAGTAAAGACAAAAGCTAACAGAAAGCAGCACATGGTGGTTTGGCTGCTCTTGTGAAGTTGCTACCTTTAGAGCCTATAAATCATCATCTATTGAACCGGGTTTCTGTGCACCAGCTCTACAAAGAACTGTTTAGAGAAGGTTTGTCTCCTCCATTAAAAGAAAACAATGGAAAAGGCCACCACCTACATTGGGCTCATCTTTCTTGGCCTTCTCTTTGGTTCAGCTAATGCTGATCTGAAGCTTGGCTTCTACGCCCATAGCTGTCCGAAGGCGGAGCAGATTGTTTCGGAGTTCGTAAAGAAACACATCCCGAATGCGCCGACACTCGCTGCTCCTCTCCTCAGGATGCACTTCCATGACTGCTTTGTCAGGGTCAGTATATCCTCTGTTTTTGCTCGTTCTTTTTTGCTCTGTTTTTTGAAGCCAAATGTGAATTTTAGCCCGACTTTGAATTGATTTTGCTCTGTTTTAGGGCTGTGATGGTTCTGTTCTGATCAATTCCACGAGCAACAACCAAGCCGAGAAGGCCGCGATCCCGAACCAGTCGCTTCGAGGCTTCGACTTCATCGACAATTTGAAAGCTCTCCTAGAAGCCGCTTGTCCTGGCGTTGTGTCTTGTGCCGACACCCTCGCATTGGCCGCCAGAGACGCAGTTGTCACAATTGTGAGCACTCACATACTCCTGGGCCCATTTAGATCTGTGTCTAGGCAGATTTCGCTTTTGAAAAACATAAGATTCTTAAATGTGGATCCAAACATAATTTTAACATTTAACTTTTCAAACCCTCCTCTTTCTTTTATAGATCAAAACACAGCTATTAAAAAGCTAACAAAAATTGAATTCAAAACATTATTCTTTTGAAAAATAATGTTTTTTAAAAACTGAATTTGAAATGCGAGATTTGAAGAATCCTAGCGTTTGAAATTATTCATTCCTTTCTTGAAACAGATGTTATCAAACTGACCCTAACTCTCTTACAGGGAGGACCATTCTGGAACGTACCGACCGGTCGGAGAGACGGGACCATATCAAACGCAACGGAGGCCCTAAACGACATCCCAGCACCGTTTTTCAACTTCACAGACCTCCAGACGTCCTTCGCCAACAAGGGACTCAACCTCACCGATCTAGTACTACTTTCCGGTGAGTATCATGGATAATTAATAATAATAATTAATACATTTATTATATCACAATAATATCACAGTTCTCAATGTTCTTTAACCCGTTCATTTTTTAAACAGGCTCCCACACCATTGGCATCACGCACTGCGGCCCCCTAACCTTCAGCAACCGCCTCTACAACTTCACAGGCAAAGGCGACCAGGACCCAGCGTTGGACAGCGAGTACGCCGCGAACCTAAAGAAGAACAAGTGCAAGACCCTGAGTGACAACACAACGATCGTCGAGATGGACCCGGGCAGCTTCCGGACATTCGATCTCGGGTACTACAAGCAGGTGCTGAAGCGGAGGGGGATCTTCGTGTCGGACTCCTCCCTCACCAAAAATTCATTCACCAATGCTTACATTTCGAGGCTCGTCAGCGGTCCGGTGTCGGAGTTCTTTAAGGAGTTCGCGGCGGCGATGGAGAAGATGGGGAGGGTGGAAGTGAAGACTGGGTCGGTAGGGGAGATCAGGAAGGTCTGCACCGTCGTGAACAGTTAGAAAATGTTTTAAGTTGAGGGGTGTCTTTGGTAAAGGTTTGTATGAATAAATGTGATTGTATTGAATGATTTGTTGTTTTGGGGAGAATCTGTTCCTGATTCTCTTGTTGTATCCCATAATGTATGTTTCGATGAAATTTGATTTTGTTACACCTTGGTGTGCATGGAAGTAATGAAAATTAGTTCAACAAAATGAGATGTGGTTGAAAGTTGTCCCTTCATTGACTTCGCTTTTTATTTGATCAACCAATTAATGAACTTATGCAATTGTGAAATTCGAACTACAAGACTAATCCAGCAAAATAATTTGGTCGATATTCTATTTTTTTTGTCAACGTTTAGTGGTATATACTATTAAGATCTCGTTATTCCTCGATAGAAAACTGACTTGTGACGATATCATAACAAATTTACTTTGTTTAATTCATTGATGAAGAGGCAGCAATGCCCACCTTATTTAACATTGTTGTAGGCATATAATTAATTAAGAATAAAGGTTGTTATCTAATTAATTGTATATTGGAATAACTGTTTTGTAAGAAACAAAAAATAGAGAACATGAAAGGAAATGGCACTTGGTCAATCCTCCTATGACTTTTCGTAGATCGAGCATGTTTTAAATTTTTTAAAGTATATATATTTATCTAATTAAATGCGTGCATTCGGAAAAAATAAAATATATACTCAAATAAATTTAATACATATATTTTATATTTCTTTTAATAAATATATACTGACATAGTAAAGTATATATTATATTAAGAATTTTGTATATTATGTTAAATGATGCGACGTTTGCATAAATATTTGAGTACTGCTTTACTAATATTAGTGCCCACCAACATGAAAATGGTTGTTCAAAAGATCATATAATCAATTTTGTTGAATTATATTCCGAAAAGAACCCTTGTTTTTTTTTTTTTTTTTTTTTTGGGTAAGTTTTATCAAAAACCTTACTTAAGTATTATAAGCAGGCAGGTTTTTAAACAAGAGACGTAAAAGAGAGAAAATGTGGATATGCTTACGGTGATAAAGGCTGCAAAGTTTTTTGTTTTTTTTTTTGTGAGAATAATAAAGGCTGCAAAGTTGAATAATTTCAAGTGGGTTTTTCCTACTTTTTCGAAAGTTGGTAGTTCTATGAACAGTAGTGGTTGATATTTTTCCAATCGCAAGAACACAAAAGCAATCAGCAAAAAAATGGAGAACCAAATTAACCGTTAGTGTATACATGCAACTATAAAATTGATGATGATGATGGATATGATGTTTATGATGATGAAATGATCAATAATGAGATTTGAGTCTATGAATCCGAATTGTGAATATGATTACTGCATAATAAAATTTGGATATTCAATGTTCCAAGGCTTCCAATGAATCTTTATTAAGTGTAATTCATGTATCTTTATTAATTGAGGATGCTGGTATATTTAATTCTTTTAATAGTCATTTTGATCAACCACGTCACTAACGTAGTGTAGTATAGACTCCAATATGTTAATATATGCTCTGATATAAAAAAACATAAAATATATGCATTCAATTCATACAGAACACAACATGTTTATACGATACAAATAGAATACGAATTCAAGTGCTCGAAAAAAAAAATGCATGCAGCAAGCTATCATGATTCAACAATTAAAACATCAATATAGCATCTAGAAAAGTTGTACTTAACAAAGGGAACTAATATATCATTTATAATTATTTCCCTTAGCATTGTATTTCATAGCATAGAAATCAGGGTATTAAGTTGAAATCAGACATATATGCCCCGATTTGAATAAAGAATCTGTAAATATATAGACCTACCATTCAGCCTAAGAAAGTTTAAAACATGTTTCATTTTTTTAATTCAAATAATGATTTCAACTATGATACTAGATATTATTGGCTAATATACAATTCCATATGTTCGAAGTATCACATGAATAAAGAATGAAACCAGAAAATAAAAGTACACATTAATTAATATATGCAAATATATCAATGAAATATTGCACCCATACAGTGCACATAAATTAACCATATATGTATATTTATATCAAGAAGTTTAAATTGATTTTTCTTTACAGATGGAGAATAGTAAATTAAGACTAGATGATAATTAGAAATAGTCCATAATCAAAGTAAATGTACATGTGAATCACAATTCAAACATTCATACGGATTTGATTATGAACTATGGATTCATCCGTATATTACTTACATGAGATAGGAATATTGAACATGGCCGAAAGTGAATTTACATATGTAGCATAGGGTATGAGATCAACACCGCTTTTTTTTTAATATAAAATTTTTTATAAAATTGTATACTATGTTGTATACAAAATATCAAATAAAATTCATGATGATTTGAACATCATCAACTCACCAAAATACAAACCTTGAGAGCATCGTCGTGCTTTATATCTTTAGGTGTTTGGACTACAGGCCCAAATATCATGTCAATTTTGATATTTTATAAATATTTGATGTTACAAAATCATGTGTCCTTGTAGGACTAAGCAAATATTATGACTACATGTGTCCCCGAAGGACCATGTAAAAGTTATGATTAATAATGTCCTGTTGGACCATACAAAAGGTATGAAATTTTTTTTTAGGGATCTTTTAAGGACCATAAAAAAAAAATAGTAGAAGTGATGCAAAGATATTCTATAGTATTTTCATTTATGGTTTCAATATGATAACCATTGCGACGAATATCTTTGAAGCTTAGCAAATTTCTTCTGGATTTGCTTGAATATAAAGCATCATTGATGTGCAATTTTGTTCCATTTGATAACAGAATATTAGCTCTGCCTGAGCCTTCAATAAGATTTGCAGTTCCAGATATTGTAGAGACATTAGCCTTAGATAATACTAAGTGCGAAAAATATTTTTTGTCTCGGAGAATTGTGTGCGTTGTTGCACTGTCTGCTAAACATATATCTTCATCACTCATCTTGGAATCCGACAGTGCATTAATATGATCCATGTCACTATCTTGTTGAGAGCCTTCTCGTGCTGATAACGTGTTATAAAATAAAAGAAAAAGAGATAGAAACACAAATATAAACACAAAAGATATTTGAGGACAAGAGGAAGTATTGTTCTTCAAGAACTTCTCATTTCATTTCTCATCTATTCTCATTGATATTCTTCATGTTACACAAGCCCTCTATTTATAGGGTCACAACCACAATGATAGGAAACCCAAAATACACACCAAGATAAATACATACACAAATGCATGAATTACAACTTTAATATAGTACATTATACCAAGATGAATCTATTTATTGTGTGGTCATCCACAAATATATGCATGTATCTTCAAATGCATATATTTATAACAATTACAAATTAAAAAGTATTCCTCTTTAATGATTTTATTTTTATTTTATTTTTTCCTTTGTCCCAGACCCATCATCATCCTAAATGCTTTGCCACGCCTTCCAAGAAACCCATGTGCTTCCCTTTCCATATGATCCCTCCATCAAACTTCCTTCTTCACACTGTTGTATACATCACAAAGCAGCTCGGGAGGACAAATTAACATTTCAATTTTTCAAATCAAAAGTAATGGAAACTAAAGTATACTAGGGTTTTTTTTTTTTGTGGCAAGAAACTAAAGTATACAAGTTTTTGTAAGGACAGTCCCGCGTGTAGCTGTGCTTGGATTTTCTTTAAAATCATATTCCGTGTAAGCAAAATATATATCTTAAAGAAAAAAACCATAATCCTATTATCATATATATATTTATATAATTACATAAAGATGAACAATTTTATTCTCCATGACTTATATATCTTGTTAATGAAATGGTACAGAATGTATAAATAAGACTACATGTATAACTCGAATAATAAATTCACTCATGATTGACTTCTCCCTTTTAATCTCTTTTTTTTTCTTGAAAGATATTTTATATGATATGAATCAAATCAATGTTGGATTCCATTAGAGGCAAACATATATTCAAAAAATATATAACAACATATCACATACATGTTAGTCTCTCATTAAAAATAGTTAAAAACTTACTACGGTCTAACATTTATAAGGTCAATTTGATACTCTAACATATAAAGAGAATTCTTTATTTTCATAAATCTAGTTCTCCTATATTTGGTAGAAGAATAAATTTTATCTAAAATAAATACATGAATGAAAATATTCTATAATGAACTTTTTTTTGGGTGTTCCACCAGAACCAGAATAAACTTGAGAAACTACTCATCCCTTTATACCTTCCTTTTCCAACACTCAAAACCCTCCCCAAACCCCCAAAACCATCTCAAAATCCCTCTCAAGCATTCCCCTCATTCCCTCCTCCAACATACAAAAACCACCACCACCACCAAAACACAAAAAAACCCCAAAAAACATCAAACCATGCACTCCCAACAACCCCGCCCACCCCGCCCACAACTACCACCACCCCCACCTCCCCCACCACCACCCCGCCCCTACGAACAACCCCCCACCCGCAACCGCCTCCGCCACCAGCGCACCCTCTACTACGCGAAGCGCGTCCAAGAGAGCCTCACCAGCCGCGCCTGCAAGGTCTTCTGCTCCATCTTCCTCTCCCTCCTCCTCCTCACCGGCATCATCCTCTTCGTGCTCTATCTCTCTCTCCGCCCCCACCGCCCCAACTTCCACCTCTCCTCCTTCTCCGTCCCCGGCCTCACCCTCGGCCAGACCTCCCCTCACCCCCTCTCCGTCTCTTTCGAGGTCTCCGATAACAACCCGAACCGGAAGATCGGCATCTACTACTACACCATGAACGGCACCGTCTTTTATCGCGACGTCCTCGTCGGGACGGTGCCGGCGCTGTTGGTTGGGTTTTATCAGCCGCCGAAGAACACGATGGCCGTAAAAGGGTCGGTGAGTTCGGCGGCGGTTGTGGTGAATGAGTATGCTTGGCCGGTGACCGAGTTCCGGCTGGAGATGACGGCGACGATACGGTTTAGGCTGTCGACGTTTGACACGCACATGCATGACATGCACGTGGAGTGTGATGTGGTGGTCGGGGCGGACGGGGAGGTGGTGACGGCGGTCAAGGCGAAGAGGTGCTCTATGTATTTTAGTTGATGTTTTCGTTTTTGAATATATTCTTGGAGGATTTGTTTTTATTTTTATTATGTTTTTTATTTTTATTTTTGTTTGGAAGTGGATTGAATTACTTTGTTGTTCATATAACAATGATACATATTAGTGGATGAAGTGGTTGTAAATGAAATTTTTTTAATATATATATATAAGGTAGATTTTTTATACATAAGATAAAGACTTTTTTTAGGATGCATGTCTGATTGGACTGACACATTACGAGAGCGGAGGAGGCCCAGTTTAATAAAGGGGTCATGTGCATCACAGGTTGAGAAGATGGGCTTTTGATCTTGCTTAGGTCGATTAGATGCCTCTTCTAATCCAGGCCACGAGAGTTCTCTTGTTGTGAATATATTTCTTTCTTGCTTTATTTTATTCTCTTCTCCCTCCATTCAGAATTTATAATTCGAGTTCAAAAATGAAATCGGATAGCAAACATCTACCTTTCTTAAAATAAATAAATAAATAAGACTTTTTCCTTGCAAAACGTTAAATTTTAGTTGGCTTCCTTGTTAAATAATCCCAACGAAACGTAATTCATTGGTAAAGAAACCTTTACCAACAATTTTTATGTTGTTAAAATAGTAATTTCGTTGGTACAACTTAAGAATTACAAATAAAACAATGGGCGCGTCTATCCCCACCACGCATTTCTCTTAACCCACCAATAAAAAAACGGTGTTTTTTTTCTATTCCCACCGATTCGACCATTTCGATCAAATTTGGTCGTCACATTAAGTTTTGGACGACCGAACTTAATCGTCATTTTGGATTTCAGGCGATCGAACTTGGTCGAATAGGGTTTGTGATAAAGTTTATAATTTTTTTTTCTTGAAAACCCAATCCCATGACGTGTATTCTTCTAGGATCCTTCATGACACTCCAAGTTTGAGTTGTAATATCAGGAGAATCAATCATTATTCTTAAATGTAGAACATAAGAATAATTTTTTTTACATAAGTGACCAACAAATTTTTAAAAGCCAAATATAAAATGTGTTTGGATCAACTGATATGTTTTTTTGTTGTCAAACAAAGAATATGTTTAACTACGAATTCCCACAAAGCTTAAAAATGATATATATTTGTCTAGTAAGATATTTTCCTATAAAAATTTAAATCAATTGAAAGTATACCTACTTACATTTTTTCAGTCCCTTAACCGTTGTTTGGATAAAAGAATAAATGTAGAATATGATGGATAAACTCAAAAATTTATTTGTTTATAAAAAATAGGTAGATTTAATTTTAGATCATGTTCGACCAATTTCGGTCGCTCAAAACCCTGAAATGACGACTAAGTTCAATTGCCCAAAATCTGAAATGACGACCAAATCAGATCGTCCAAAATCTGAAATGACGATCAAGTTCGGTTGATCTAGATTGATGAAAACAGCCAAACGCCGATTTTTTTTTTTTTTTTATGATGAGTGAAGGAAAATGCTTGGCGAGAATAGACGCGCCCGTTAACAATTGTACACGATGCAGTCAACTGTTTGAGCACTGATACCTTTTGTTTTGTTGATTATTCACATTCACTGGTGGATTAATCATTATATGGAGTATGTAATGATGAGGAGACCCGTTCACTACGATTTTAATTTTTTTTATAAAAAGAATAAAAATAAAATACTGAATGATTTTTTTTTCGGTAGACAAATGTTTCAATTTTATTGCTAAGATTCCATGAAACCCCAAAACATATACAGAGTATAAAATAAAATATCCGAACCAAATACCTATAGAAGAAAGTTCTACCAAATCATTATCTCATACATTTTTAAAGTAAATCAACGTTTCCTTGAAAATAAGATGGTTCATCAAGAACCACAACGCCCATCGGCCCATATAACTGCGGAAACGAGAGACCTATATTTTATTTTAATATACTGGATGAAGTTATAAAAATACACACACGAGGCAGCTATTGCTAATGATATTTATATACATATATGCTTTCTCCGATGAACTACGTGATTATATTTTATTTTTTTACATAAAAGATTACACACAATAATTTGGAATTAATGTATACTTAATTTTCAATAGTACACCAATATAGAAATTTCAATGCATATGCAAACAGTTTAAAATAACTGCATACACGTAATCCCACAAACAGAAGTTTGTCTTCAATATGTATTCTCCGGGGGTTTTTTTTTTTTAGTTTTCAAAAGCAGAAATTAAGGTCCCGTATGGATATATATAGTGACAAAATTTATTTTTTGTTTGATAATTCTATTGCATTTGTAGTCCCTAATTTATAAAAATGATTTTAAGTGACATATGACTCTCTTATACCATTTGAAATATTGGATTGAAAAATACAATTTTAATGGTACCCGGAATGTCAAATACATTTTTATTTCTATCTATAGATATACTCATATACTCTTAACAAACAATCAGATCTTTTAGACATATTCATCATTATTCCGTATTATTCCACATTTATTAACACAACATGTAAAGATAAAAAAGATCTACCCAACGATGAGATTCTTAAAACAAAACTCCCAAATCTCAAATAGAAAAGAAACTCAAAATTTTATTAAAAAAAATGGAACCCTAAGTTACAAGTTTCCCATTTTATGCTGATAACAGAACATTAAAAACTATTAAAATTTAAGAAAATTGAAATTTGTTATAATTAACCCTACGGGATCCTAGATGATTTTCAAAATTGATAAAAACCAACTTTGATTTGTTATAATGGAGATATCTCAAATCTAGAAATGATTAAAAATAGTAATTCGCAAATTTGATGGCCTAAAAAGAAAAAATAGAAAAACGAGGATGCTTAGTAGTGTAACTACGCTTGAAGATCTCCTTGATATCTAGCTCTAGTATAAATTTCATGGGATTCCGAGTTGGGGAGTCATTGATTTCTACTAGCCGATTTTTCTGTGGTCGACCTTTTGTGGTGGTCTCATCATTCCAAGAACGTGTAGGTAGTGGCGGAGCTGCAAATTCACTCCAGGGTGGAGGGGGGGCAACCTT
The DNA here is from genome assembly GCA_030737835.1 of Acorus gramineus. Lineage (NCBI taxonomy): Eukaryota > Viridiplantae > Streptophyta > Magnoliopsida > Acorales > Acoraceae > Acorus > Acorus gramineus. The sequence continues at coordinate 14,124,412 of CM060847.1, read as the reverse complement.
CAACTATAGTCTTTAAATTTTTTCCAAAAACATGAAATTACAAGAGATGTACTACAAAAAAAAAAAAAACTACTTACACTCTTTACAATAATTCAAGGATAAAAAGTAGAGTCATTGAAACTCATTTAGTTTGGCATGGGATTAAAGTTTTGAGGATAAGTTGTCTTAATTTTAGAGGATAAAAGCCTATCAATTTTGTTAATATTTTCATTAATGAAATTGGGATAAAAGGTGGGGATGAATGATATCATAGCCTTTAGTCGAAACAAAAATATCCTCATTTTCATTTCAAAATTGAGATAATTTTCGTAATTTATCCCATTTATTTTTTATACCAAACGGTGATAAGCTATCCTCCCACTCACTTATCCCCATAATTACCCCTTATCGCACCACCCCATTTGCATGTAGTTTGAACAAATATATATATATATATATATATATATATATATAAATTCATGAAGTACAAAAGAAGACCAAGCATAGGATTGCAAGGCATATACAAAAAAAAGATTAATTACACCCTTTACAATAATTAAACTAGAACTATAAGTAAAATTTGAGAACATGTAATTGGGTTTTCAAGTAAAATTTTTGGATTCAAAGCCATTTTTCACATGCCAAATTTGGGTTCCCAACCAAAATGTTTAGACTGATGAATGAAGAACATAATGAGAACATGTAATTAGAGTGGTGTTGAGTGGGGTCGGAGAGGGGTTGGGTGCATCGGATCGGATGGCTGGATCAAGGACACCATTGACAAAGTATTTGGTGGACCGTGGACTCACTTGAAGTTGATGATATTTTGGTATTTTTAAAGATTCATGAGGATGTTTAAATATTTTGGGTATATATTAAATTAAAAAAAAAAAGGAGTGAGGGCAGCTGCCCCCACTTGTTCCAACGTGGCTCTGCTTTTGCGCGTCGGCCAACCGTTTCTATATCATTTATATATTCTTCCACTCAAACAGGGGAAGGAATCACCAGACCATCATCACATCCAGATTACTTTTGCTAATCAAATTCATTCATTGGATGAAGATCAACTTTGTTCACTAATCTGTACTCCATATTACTTTTGCTTAAGAATCTGTTTCCTTGAAGCAACCACCACCACCATAAAATTCTTCAAAACACCTTTCAATGAGCCCTCCCACAAACTTTGGACCACATAAACTTGAAACTATAAAACTCCTCCACAAAAGTTTAATGTGAAGAACACAAAATAAAAAATAAAAAAAAAAGATGGACCCACGCAACCCAAAGAGCTTCCAGTGCTGGCTCTTACAATTCCTAACCCTCTTAAGCCTCCTCATCCTCTGCCTCTGGCTCGCCCTCCTCCCCAAATCCCCCACCTACACCATCGTCTACCTCTACGCGCCGCCTTTCACGGCGGCGCCACCACAAAACAACACCACCAACAACAACGACATCCAGTTCCGGGTGGAGATCGACAACCCAAACGACAAGAGCGGAATCCAATACGGCGACACCAACCTCACCATATACTACTACGACGGCTACGTCGGGTCAGCGACGTTGCCGTCGTTTTATCAGGGGAGCGGCAAGACCTACGTGTGGGTGGGTGGGGTTAGCGTTGTTGGTGGTGGGAATAGTAGGTTTCGGGCGGCGAGGAATGGGTCGGCGGAGCTGAGGGTGATGGTGGCGGTGGCGATGAGGCACAGGGTGATGGGAGTGAAGGGGCGGCGGAAGAGGGTGGAGTTGGGAGGGTTTGTTGGGGTGGATTTGGCTGGGAGGATGTCTGGGAAGAACAGGAAGGTTAAGCTTAAGTCTGCGAAGAAGAATTACAGGGCGCATTATGGGATTGATTTGATTGGTTGATTGTTGGTTTGGTTTGTATGTGTAAAATTATTTGTGGATTGTGATGTACATTTATTATTATTTTTATTTTACAATTTCGTTTGGATCTGGTTTTTGCATGATTTGTTTATTTGTTTATAGGCCTACCCCAAAAATATGTGACATAACCTCTTTATTATGGTGTTTATTTTTTTTGGTACTGAGTATTGGCCATGCACAAATTAAGATTACCACTCGAAATAAACTATGGATTAAAGTCTATTAGAACTCAACTCACAGGGTTGTGAATCAATTTTTCAAACCCTCTCTGTCATAGGCAAAATAGAGGGGTGTGTAAAAGGAATATGGATTTTGGGTGGGGAGTGTGCTAAACTAAGGCATTGCATAACCTAATGGGTAAAGTCTTTTGCACCCCTAAAAGCATTTTACACATCCATCTATCTTGCACGTCCCATCCATTTTGAGATTCATTTTACACACCCATCTATTTAAAAGGTGTTAAGACTTTTTTTTTCTGGACACCCCATCACACTCTCTCTCTTGTGTATGGATGAAGATCTAGGGGTGTTGAATGATGTGCGTGACTTCGAATGATTAATCCAGTTATAGCTATTTATTTAAATAGATTTGAATTTATTGAAAAAAGATAAGAGGACATAAAATTCAAATAGAAAAAGAAGATATAAAAGAAAATAAAACTTCAATGGGATAAAAATAAAAGATAAATGATATTTGAAAGAGTGATGTTACACACATTTTTTTTTTCCAGCGTCAATTCCATTTTCATATGCATATATGTATCTATAAATTTTTTTGATTTTTTCTTTAAATGTATTCATACAATTCATTGGAGCATGTTTTTTATTTTTTTATAAAAACATTTGCTTCATTAGATGAATTATACTATTTTAAAAAAATTCAAAACATGTGTAGACTAGAATTGATGTCGGAATAGGATTTGTACTTAACATTATCCTATTTGTAAATTACATTATATAAAAGTCTAAAAAGATGAGAACGATTTTTTAATTTTTGTGTAACTACCCATCAGGCAGTTGTTAATTATTTTTCTCATTTCTAAAACATGCTTTAATAGGATAAGGATTTTCGAACGAAAGCGTTACCTTACGTAAACGGATACGACATCTAAAATGGATTATACATGAGTTTATTCTTAGTACTTGAATAAGCACCCTTCCTTGGAAGAAGAATAACCCACACCCAAAACCAACTCCATAACAGACACTTCTTATTCTCTTTACACTTCCATAGTGAAATATACATTGTGCTATCGCATTGTGCAGAGTTTTTGAGAGGTATCATTTTTCATTTTTGAAACAAAAGGTTTTCCATGAAAATAGTTGGGGGTCATGCAATATAATATCTGGGAGGTGCAAATAGAAACACTTTAATAATTCACAAATTGGATCCAACATTGAGCGGATCCAACCCACCGACTTATTACGACCCAACCCGAGTCCATATTAAACGGGTCACTCTAAAAATCAATCGTCCGATTAATAAGCAGAACGTGCGGTCATCAAGGATCCCCGTCACTGATCCAACGGCCAAAAAAGCACACCCACGTACAAACCCTAAAAAACAAGTCCCATAACAGCTGTCTATGGAGGAGGGGCCTATATAAACATACAAACACCCACCTCTCCAATACGTGCCTCCTTTGTTCTGTTTCTAGTGTTAATTTTTCTTGAATCACTTTCTAGGTTTTTTTTTCATTATTTATTTCACTTTCTATGGTTTTGGGGATCTGATTGTGTGATGAGGAAGCAAATATATTGGACTAGAGTTTCTGATTTACTAGTTGAAGACAAACCCTTGGCTGTCTGAGCACTCTCAATCCATTCCCAACATCAAAACCAATTTTTTTTTTTAAAGCTGTTTTTATGTTTTTGATGTGTTCTTCTCATGGTATTGTTATTTTTGTATTGTTTTTAAATGCGTCCATTACCAATTCCATGGATTAAGAATGGTTCCTTATGGTATAATGGCTCGGACGCTATATTATAAAATTTTTGTGGACAATATCCTGATCTATGGATTTATTTATTTTGTGCCATCGGTCGTGGAAACGCCACATACATCTTTTGTTTTTCGTTTTCTTTTGTGGTTTTGAAATTTAAATTGGTGAAGAAAATTAAGCATGGTTGTTTATTGAGTCGGATCTTTGTTATGTGACATTGATAACATTGGTGTTTCTTTTGGAAATGATGCACATGATAAAAGGTTTTTCTGGATTGAGGAAATCTGTGAAACACACGAGAACATTTAATCTTTAAAATAGATTAAATGAAAAAAAGCTTGGTTAAATTTCATTTACGATTTAAATTGAGCATACATGGAATCTAATTGATAAAATGGTCTTAGATGTGAAAAGAGGGGAAAAAAGATGTTACAAGAGAACAACGATAAGAAAAAGAGAGGTGTAGAGGGATAATTTGACTGTGTAACGGGTGACTATTCTATCTTACACTTTAAAATATAAAATTTAATTGAATTTTAAAAAAAAAAATAATATAATTTAATTGATTTTAATTTTAATTTTAAAATCTGATAAAATATCTTAATAGTAATACTCAATAAGATTGAACAATTATAATCGTATTAGACAATCAAAATCGTATTAGGCAATCAAACGCGTGTTGAATCTAGCTCGTTTCCGATTTTGAGAGGTGCCTGGATGTAATTGTCATATATATTTAGTTTGGGTCAGCTTGTTTTTAAAAACTGAGTTCAAGTGTAAGTTTGAACCAAGGTTCGAGTTTGGACTTGTTTAACTTTAAAAAAGTTTATTTAACAATTAAAGCATGCAAAAAATAGATAACATGTTAAAAATAAACAATCATACTTAAAAATCATCACTAAACAATCATATTTAAAAATATACAACATTCTATACTTTTAAGTATATGAATTTATATAGACTCTTGGTTCGGTTTGACTTTTTTACAACTGAGTTTTAAAAATTATTTAAATTTGACTCATTTGTCTAATCAAACGAGCTTGAACAAATTCTAATTGACTCGAGCCCGAGCAACTTGGCTTATTTACCATCCCCAATGAGCTTTGGGTTTGGATGAAACTGGGATAAGGTACAACTGTACAAGTATTGTTACAGCATAGAAAAGGCAGTCTCCCAGTGGATAACACATGGGATTCAATTGAAGGGTCTGCCCTCAGAACACCAATTCTGATATTAAAATGGCGAGGCCCTAATAACATAATTTCCCAGTTGAAAGTATAATGAAAAGTTCATGTTAGGGTGAGAAAATGGATTAAAAACTGGGGTTACTTATCCATAATTATATATATAGTACAAGAGGAACAAATGCGCAATGAACACAGGCACCCCCAGAGATTTCAAACTGGAAATTCAAGCGTATGTAATTTCAGATGATTTTAGACCAGAATTTATTCAAAAAAATATCCACTGTTGAGTGTTTTTTGACAGGTAAGTGATAAGTTCTTAATTCAGTAATTATTTTTAACTTTGTGCTTTTGGCACCAAATCACATAACTATCAATAAATTCAATGACTAATTCTTAACCTTGGCTTGGACCATGATTTTATTAAGTTAATCTGAAGCTTGAGAAACAAGTACACCGTGTGTTATGATGAGTTCTATGTTTCCGGGAGAAAGAATTCTCCTAAAATGAAGGTTATTAGCTAACGAATTCTCCTAAAATGAAGATTATTAGCTATGTCAATTATGATGAGTTCTATATTTCGAGTAAAAAGAATTCTCCTTGTAGAATGAAAATAATTAGCTTGTCACATGAAAGCATGCAATCCTCAGATAAAAAATAAGACTTCAAAAGAATAGACTAACAATTTACATGTCAGTTTAATGTTCATATTCAATCTTTTTCTGTTGTACAATCAGAAAAATCATATTTGAAATCTTTTTGTTTCTGATCATTCCTTAACAATTCACCTAAAAAAATCATATTTGAAATCTTTTTGTTTCTGATCATTCCTTAACAATTCACCTAAAAAAAAAATCTTCACAAGATCCACCAAAACTAGATTCCTAAGAGTAAATAATTCTTTTTTTTACCAAAGTTACCCTTAAGCAAGTGGATAATCACACAATTATGAGCGCTGATACACCCAATTCGTTTTACAGTCTTATACGCTATGATAGTGTAATATATACTACACTATCATAATGTATAAAGTTTTATCATACTGTAAGGTGTAAAAAAAATTATTATTTTTTCAATGCAAAAAAAATACAGTAACATTCATTTTATATAACCACATGTGTTTCCATAGAGGAGTGCATATTTAAAAAAAAAAAAAAAACGGTGCAGACTGTAATAGAGCTAAAGGTATAGAGCTAAAGGTATTATTTTCCTACAATTATACAAAGAATCATTCAGGCTAACAGGACCAAGTATGTATCTGCCACGCTTTGAGTTCCCCGATCAGTTTTTTATTTTTAACACCCCCCATCCCTAAAACCAACCAAAAAAAGAAAAAAACTCATGGACTAACTCAAATTCAAAACATTTGGATGCAATCATAGAGTAAGTATTCCATTTAACCCACCAAAAATCTATCCAGCTGAAGTGGCACACCAATTGATGCCTTCCACATGGAAAGAGAAGCTCAGGTTTAAGGGTAACGATGCACTAGAGCAGTATGGAACACCAACTGCCCAGAAAGCCCTTTCATTTCCATTACACCAGAGAAGCAATAAGAAAAAAAAAAAATTACTTGCAAAATGCAAATACTTAATTCAGCTAGGAAAATCTTCCTTTGTGAGGAATTTTATTCTTCAAGAAAATTCATTACCTGTAATGGTACCTGTGATGCATTTGTTACAACCTACCTGCTGCAACTTGCAGGAGAAAATGCATCATTGGCAAGAGGAAGAGAATTCAAGTTACATCTCTCTATATTTTTTAAACGACTGTTTATGTAGTCTGAGTTGTCATGTTTTTTTCATCTATAAATAATTTCTAGATTCAGCCTGTAGGTCCACCCTGAAATGGTATCACCATGCGTAAAGCATCAGGTTTATTACCTCTTCTTGATGAGATAAATCCCAGAGAGGATGGCCACCGCAGTAACAGCAGCACCAATTGATGCCACAACTTTTATTGAAGAAATTAAAGAACTCCCGGCAGGTATTTCCAGCAGATGCTTCACCTGCAATTCAAAGCATGTTAAGGCACGAAGATTCTAGAGTATGGACATTATAGATTGTAGAAAGTAAGACAGAATCGAAGACTCAAAACGAGCAGCTAGTGCTCCAGATGCAATAAATAGAAAAATCTTTGTAGATGTCAGTCTACTAGTTTTGATTCCACTTGTGTAAGTGATTATCACCACCATGTTTCAGTTTGCATGGCCATGAACCATCTCTAACCATCTTTAATACACAAATCTACCATAAAACCATTAAACCACTTCATATGTATTTTATGGTGGTTACCTTTTCCAAAACCATCAACACCAGTAATGCTGAAGGCTCTGGCCAATTCCTAGTTTAAAGGACCACAAAATTGCAAATTCACATTGGCATGCAACAATCTAACTAAAAGAATATCTGAAGGCCTCTCTTGATTGTTTGCCGAAACTAAGGTCACCTTACAAAGGTTGAATGGGGAGGACAGCTTATACAAAGTCATGAAAGAACATAAACATAACTTCTGTATGATCTAATATCTGCTGCAGATACAACAAAAAACTGGAAAAAATGCAAACATGTTATTTATAAAAAATTATTATTATTTTCAGGAAAACTACTGTAAAATATAACAGCAGTTGTTTAAAGACATATCCTATATGTTTTGGATATTATGGATGAATCCAAATGATAAAGCATTATGTTGAGACTAAAGGGTAAGTCGGGGAAAAGAAACTGAAACCTCAACAGGCTGCTGCCAATGCCTCTTGATTCCTTGTAAATGTCCTTTGCCAACAACCGCAACAACTGAAGAATGTTCACTGGCAACTTTCAATAATGTCGATGACATGTACCTGAACATATATAAATTAGTATCCCCACTCAAAGTGAATTATTAAAGAAGAAAAGGGTATTCAAAAATAAGATTCAGATCAAAGAGAGGTAATATGAAAAGGATGCAAAATGTTTGAAAATTAAGTAATTAACAACTAATCGAAATGTGAAGCAACTTGCCAACCATGGCTAGCTCGGCTCCCCCATTATCCTTGATTAAGACTCAGTAAATGCTTCAAGAATAGTCATAGAGCAAATAAAAACATTGGTGACTGGGTGATCCAAAAAAGGATTAAGCTGCTGAAATCTACTGCTTACCTGCTCCAAATTAAAGACAGCAAAAAATTGATCCACCTGGCTGCCTGATGGTCTTTCCGTTTCTTTTAATAGTTTCTATTATGTTCCAATTTATTTGTCCTCTATCCACAAACATAAATTAAGAGGATATATATTATGGTAGTTGACAGACTACAAAAATCTTTCAGTGTATTCCATTTCTAGTTTAGCATAATCTTAAATGAATCATTTGGTTAATATATGAAGATACTCATTAATGATTTAGGAAATCAGATCCTATTCCGGCAATGAATGGTCACATGCAATACAAAGCAGGACATTCCATGTAATACCCTAGTTGAAAAGGCCCTCATATCATGGCAAATGTAAATTGGATCCTACCAATAACATATACCATCAATCGTGAATATCATTGGTAAAATCATTGTCTTGCCTCAGCTTTTCACTAGCTAAAATCTCATTTAAGATCTTGCATAACTGAGAAACAAGTCAGTCAGACACAAGACCCATTCATAAACAGATCTTATGGATCACTGATACTCCAGCACAATTCGTCAAGCAGGATCACATGCAGGTACATGTGCGTATGTTAGCCAGCACAGAGATCAAACACAGAAATTTTAATAATTATGGAAAAAAGAAAAGACAGGATTCACAACCTGTGCAGTAGTTCTAATCCAATCATGTTAACAGATAAGTGTAAAAAAGTGGCCCAAACATGTGAACAAGGTCAAACTATAGACAAGACCTCAGAAGTTCAGAATAAGATGCCAAAAGTATACTAACAGGTCTCGCTCATAAAGAAGTGTCTCCATCAATGTGGGAAATTCCTTGCTCATTTCTTGTATTAAAAGTGTTATCATGTCAACATCATCCATTTCCTTCAGCTGAACACAGAGGAAAACAGGTTTCAATTTTCACCAAATATCCCAAAATCCATGGACTTCTAGAATTCAATTTTACCCAGTTTTAAGTAAAATAACATAGTCCACTTCAACCACATGATAGCTTACCATTTTATCTAGTTCTTCAGCACTTGGTAGAAAAACTGCTTGATGAAGCATGTAGCACATAAATTTTGTCTTGTGCCATAAAGTCATTTTCCCCCATGTCCTTCGTAATGTAATCTGTTTCAGTTTAAAAGGATCATGGATAATTCAGCAAATAATGAAACAAATTTTCCACGCGGCACAAGCCTCTACATACTGATAACCTTTTGTAAAAACATCAAGGCCTGGGGTGAGACATGGGACATAAAACCTTTAAATTGGGGAAAATTGTGGTATTTTCTGCACCAAAAAAAGTGCCTGATACATGTTTGAAGGCCTACCTTTTTCTCTTCTTTTCTTTCCTTTTTGATAAGCATTACAAAATAAAGTCCATGCAAACAGAAAACCCACTGCTGTACCTGATGAACCCCTTATAACATTTGTTGATCTCCTAACAGAATTGAAACTACGAGTTCTGTTCTTTATAGAAAGTAGAAACTACAACTTCATATTATACAGATCTGTTCATTTTAAACAGATTTGAGAGAATTAAGCATTTAAGTAAACATTGATGGAAAATGTATAAATGGGCATTCCGTATACAATTTTGAAGAGGTAGGAAAGTCTAGATATACACACTTATTCTGGAAATTTCAGGTACCATTGGTTGGTTTCCCATTACAATTTGATTTTTCTTTAAGTTGATGATTAATTTAATCCCACTAAATGATTGCATAGGTCCATAAGAAGATGTAACTCATATATAGAAACTACTAGGAACATGCCATATCTGCTTTCAAGAACCATTGTGTATAAAAACAACTGAGATGAACACTGCCACACAAGGCGTGCAGATAATATGCCTTTCCAATCACTGATCGTTAGAGAAGTTTCTATGCAATGTAAGAATAAAGGAATAAAACTCCATATTACTTGAAGGGGACGATCACCCAATATCACTTTGGCCCCATAACTCCTTGCTTCTTCAAACGCCACACGGAACTCAGAACCAGGGAAGACTTCAAGTTTATCGGCAATCTACAAAGAAAAAAATCCAACTAAGTAAAAAGATTCTAGAACTTTAAATAACACACTGGATGGTGCATACTTTAATCATCATGTGCAGAGATATATAAGGATCCAGATTATGACATCAAAGAATCATACCTTCGCAAGAAACCAGCCATACAAGATCCCAAAAGCATTCATCTTCTGTTTCTTCCACATGTCTACCATTTCTCTCACTGTTGGTACCTGTCAAACATATATCTCAGGACCATACATATAACAAATTGGCTTAGGAGATCAACTGATTATACCTCTTTCCTTTTCGGAGTAGTCAGATGGCAACACATTTAATTAGATAAAAGAAATTTACAGCAAAACTAGGAGGTTAATGCAATAACCTACAGAACCAAAAAGAAACCCATGGCTAACAGACTTACACACAAAACTCATCCATAAACAACCAACAATAATTCTTTGGTCCATTTCATATCTTTCGGTGTGTTTTATGTACGTAGTAGAAAAAGTGAGGACTAATTAGACAACACTACAACAGTCACCACGTATCAGGGAAATGTAATATTGCATCAAGATGAAGAAGATTTTTTAATTAAAAAAAAAAAACAGATGAAGAAAAAACATCCAGCATCATATATTAGAAGAGTGCAAAATCCTAAAAGACAGAATATGGCACAAATATATAATCTGTTAATTTAATAGAAAGAACACTGTCATGTTTTCATGAGGAATGCCTCTTTTCAAAAACAAAAAATCAGGAAGGGTGGTTTTCCCCAACTGTTTTCATAATCTGGCCCAAATTAACTGATAACATATAGTGAAATGCAATGGAACAACCAACATAGGTCAATAGGTATAGTGAATTAGTGATCCTAGCCATGTCCCTTATTAGTGTCTATGCCACTCATTTAGCACCCATCCTGGGGATCCATCCTTGATTTTTGTCAGCAATTCAATGTGAAATCAAAACATACTCCTACATGTGGAATATTCCAATTGTCAAATCAGAAGGAGATACAAATACTCAAACTAGGATGCCTGGATTTGATCAATGTCAAATTGATAAGGACAAGCATGTGATGTAGTATTCTGACAATAAGTCTATATTCTTGGAAATGAAGCTGATGCTCCATTTTTATTGGTTTCTCTTTTTTTCTCACTTTTTAATCCAAAAAAAAGTGTCTCCCCTCCCTCCCTATTGGTTTCATCAGGTTATTTATCATCCACTCGTTTCATCGGTTTATCTCCTCATCCCTCCCTACTTTCCATTATTTACTAGTTTCCATTTCTTTGCATTTCCACCCCGTTGCTCTCATTCCTCTCCACAGAAAGAGAAATTGAACCACGATTCTGACGTTAATTAACTGCAGAATCAGTTCAATCCACTAGAAAAAAGAATAAAGAATAAACTGTGTCAAGGCTCTATGAAGTTTGCCAAGCACTACTTTGTAGCGTCTCGATAATAAATTTTACATTCATATCTAGTAGAAATATTTGATAGATCTTTATTTGTAGTTTTTTTCCATTCTAGATAACCTATTCATTAGGGATGAACTCATGTTGACTGAACCCACAAGAATAGAGACAATAAATTGTTGAAAAATGCATCTTCGGTCCTCCTGCAGCACCCTCCCTCTCACATCGTTGAAGAACTGGTAAGCAAATAGATGTTCAATAACAATCTCTAATCTTCTTAAAAAAAAATGCTTTTTTTTATAAATCTCTGGCGAAAGACATCATGAATGATTAAAGGTTTAAGAATAACAATTATTTTTTCCATAAAAAAAAATAACAATTATATTCTAAATCATCTGCTATACCTGAACTTGAGGCTATGAATCAATTAATATATAGGAAATGATAGGGGTTACCTCCAAGTTCTGAGGTTTCAGAATTGCAACCCGGCTAGAACATAGCTCCAAGAAAACAACCTATATTGCAGGGAAATTCAAAAATAGGTACATTAATATCACTACACGGTCAGATGTGTGTTGCCAGTGAAGAACATTTTAATGCAGGTAGCTAACCTGCAAAATGTTCCATCCATCAATCAAGTGTATCAAGAGTTTCAAGAGGGAAGCACCTGCGGTTTCAGATATCTGATGATGGCTTGAACTTCTCTGCAAGATTCCTGCAATCACAAGGACAGAGGGAAATTAAATTTGTTCGCAATAACACCCTTTTCTCATCAAATCAACCAACGAATAATAGTCCACCGACATTTACTTTGCATGAACCAAGTGACTGGACTTCAAAAACAGTGACACTAACTATTATAGGTGGCATACCCATGCATCGGATGAAGAAATGATTACAGCCAATGACACTGATGCAGGCACTCAATGAAAGCCTTTATAGCAATGAATTGTTGTCTAGGAAATGTACTGTTGAGAGCTCCTTAAAAGCTTACCGTATTGGAATCCAATCATTGTTGGTCCTAGCAAACTCAGGTATCATAAATAAAATTCACATGAACAATTCTTAACTATGACCAATGTTGTAAAAAGTGTCGGGCGCTAATCGGGCGATTGGTGCCGACTGGTGATTAATTGGTGAGGCAGGGACTAATCAATCACTTTTTAAAATAATTATCTAATACATATCATATTATATATACAGTAGTTATTTTAGACTGCATAATAATAACAAAGTACCATCAAAATAAAATTGATAAAATAAGCATATTAGGTAAAACATATAAAAACTAATTAACACATATAAGGCATAAGGCAACCTTTTTTTTAAAGAAAAATGGTAGACATTGGACAACACATAAGGCAACTCAATAGCTTATTAGTAAACCAACGATTAATCGGAAAGGCAACTAGGAGCTAAGCGTTGCGGTTTGGGTTCACCACGGCTTTAGTGGGGGATTAATTGGGGCCTACAAGAGATTTTTAGAACACTGACTATAACCAAATGAAACCCTGAGGTATGAATCCCCCCGTGTCACCGTGTGTGTGTGTGTGCGCATGATGAAGCCGTGTGTGCGCATGAGAAACGCATACCCAACATTGTTTTTACTAATAAATTGCAAACAAAGTTAGCATCGCATAAGCTGGAGATAAGTCAAACCTTTCTTTAACGTCGGATCTCGGAAGGGGAAATGCGAACACCATAAACAATTGCGACGAAAAAAGGTAAATCATTTAACACGATACAATACATGGAGGAGGGAAAAAAAAAAAAAGCAAATCTTGATTGTTCTAATTTGATGATGCCTATGAAACCAGGCTTAAATCAACAGACCTGCGAAACGTGAGCCGTCCCGACCAGATAGACTTCACAGGAGCCGCCATCGGCCGTCGTCTCACACTCCAGACGGACGACCCCCTTCATAGCCTCCTCGACGAGGACCCTCATCTGTTCCGACCCTTCTCCTTCTTCACTCGACACCGCTTCAGAGTCAAGCAAGGCCCCCTCCTCCCCCAAAGACCCTCTACCTTCACCGACCGGGACAGGGACATCGTCGTCGGTGATTCCGACGGGTTCGAATCCGGAGGTTTCTAGGGCGCCAGGATCGGAGACGTGAACGAAGTCCTCGGCTGCTTCGGCGGAGGTCGACATCGCCGGGGTGGGAGATCGGGATCTTGCGGCGATAGTGAGGGAAGGAGGGAGAGATTGATTGGACGATTGTGTCGGAAGAATGAGACGACGTGATCGAGATGGATGAAGCGATCGGAGCGAGTGGGAAAGGATTGCTTGTCTTAGAAGGTGAGTCGAACGAGTCACCAACATCGACTCGATGAATCGGATGTTTTGACGTCTTAATTGGGCCACAGTAATGTCCGAGTGATCTATGTCGAGCTCTGGAAAAAAAAATTTAATCTTTAAAAAAAAGGAGGTTTTGTTCAATCTTCACGAGGAAAACATTGCGGTGTCTTTTCTTTTCTTTTATACTAGTTGAGGCACATGTGCGTTGCACATGAATTTTTTTGGTTGATAATTTAATAAATAAGATATTTAATTATATAAATATGTAAAAATGATAAGTCCTAAATTTAGATTGAACTCTAGATCATTACAAGTTTGTTATGATTCTTGTCCAATAAATGTTTTTCATGGATTGGTACTTTTATATAAACTTTACGATTCAATTTATAATTTGATAGATTGTCATTATTTATTAAATCTCTCAAAAATATATAAGGATAAAAATGTGCATGTAATATAACATATATTACGTAAAGTTTATGTTTAGATTAGAATAATTTGAAAGGGTAAATATGTCTGATCAAAAATAATTTTTGATAGGAATAGATTTTCATGAATTGTTAAGGGTAAACAAAAATGTGCATGTAATATAACATATATTACGTTTTTTATATAATTTAGATTGGAATAATTTGAAAAGGTAAATATGTCTAATCAAAAATAATTTTCGATAGGAATAGATTTTCATGAATTGTTAAGTGTAAACAACATGTAATTGAAAGGGTATATATTAATTTTTTGTTCAATTTTATCTCCCTTACATATTTGTATATTTTTTATTAATAATTACAAACATAGGACTTCTATTTTATATAAGGATTTTCTAAACGTTACATTATAATATATGTAGATATATTATATAATTATATAAAATGAAATTGAATTTATCCCTTACATATTTGTATATTTTTTTATTAATAATTACAAACATAGGACTTCTATTTTATATAAGGATTTTCTAAACATTACAATATAATATATGTAGATATATTATATAAAATGAAATTGAATTTATTAAAAAATTTATAATATCATGTAATTGATTGTGAAGAATGTAAATACGAATAATTTGAAAGGGTAAATATGTATGATGAAATATCATTTGGGATAGGAATGGTTTTTCATGAATTGATAAGGGTAAATATGTCCAATGAATGTTTTTCATGGATTGGTACTTTTATAGGTAGTATAGATGTAAAAGCTTTTTTTGAGGTTGGAATGACACGAATTATTTAACTTTCACTTCCTTAATGCATGTACTGTGAATTTAGAATTGTAATGCGAATTTATAAATAAAATCGTAATAATAATATATATCTTTATTTTATAAAAAATACTTAAAATGTGACTGATCCACTTTGATTGGATCAATCCATAAGAAATCAATTAAGGTATCATATGATTGGTGGGTGAAGAAAACTCGATGAAAACCGGTTAAGTATTAAAAAAAATTAATACGTAAAAAATGTTAGACAGAACTACACATAAGATATTTTAGAATGAGCTTGCTCGTTTGCTGGCTGTGATCTAGAAGTAGCATGTTTTTGAAGACAAAGAAGACAGTATCATCTGGGAGCTGAGACCAGCGGAAGGCTACTCGGTAAAAGAGGGTTATGTGTGGAGTAGGGGTCACTCAACAGTATCGGGCATGGAATTGAACTCAGAAATTTTGGACATGGACGCTTCCTCCAAAAAATCAAAGTTTTTTTTCTGACTTCCTGTCTACAGGGTCGTTTGCTTTCATGGGCGGCAATGGTGCCTTTGAGGAACTCGTTGGGCAAAAGTTTTGACCAACATGTTAGTTGTAGCAACTTGGAGATATTATGATAGATGATGGTCACAGATTCACGGCCAGGCCGCAGGGCACAAAGTCTCTGGCAGCTCGTGTGTTGATTGTGTTGGAAATTAGTTTTTTAAAATCAGATTAAACAAACATGCAATGGATCTAACAACATATCAAAACACAAAGGTTTTCAGAGATGGCCTGGATGGAGACACGTTATAAGCTGTCTTAAGAACAGAATCGCCCCCTCAGTCGCACAGAGTACTCGATGATCTGCTCCCCGGATACAACCACCCAACCTCTGCTGATCTTCTTCTTTGGTGCAGCAGGAAGAAGATTAATGAACCGGTCACTGACTTGAATAATCGCCAAAAAGAAAGAACAATTTTTTTACAAGAAGAGAGATACGAGATTGCTTGTGTTATGCAGTCCTCCTATAGTCTGATTTATATAGACAATGGAAGAAGAGAGCCGTTTCAACAAAATAGATGGCACATTTCTCAAACGTCCGCCCCCAATCACGCGACGCCTTAATTACAGATCGTGTCGCCCTAATCACAGTGGTTACAGATCGGTGAATATTCTCTATCTCTTTCTCTTCTTGACACAAACCCGAGCCTCAAGCCCGAGCCCAATGACCAAATACAAAATGCAAATGCAATCCACAAGCCCTTACTCCCCTTGGGACCCTACCCAAGTAGAAACTTTCTTCCTTATAAGGAAGATGTGGTTAAACAATCTAACCAATATGAAACTATGTTTCCAAGCAACCAAAACCAATAGAGGGAACACTTTCCCTCCAAAATATTTTAAAACCTTTGAGTCTTCATGTGAAACCATCTGAAATAAAATGGAGGGAAATTCAAAACATTAAAAATGTTTCTAACAGATTGATGGTGATTCCCACTTGTCTGTGGGCTACTTGGATGACCAGAATGTCATCATTAGCGATCAATGTTTATATTTTGAAAACCTACGAGAGCTTGCAATTCAATGTATCACAACCTGAAAATGTTATCTAGTGGGGGTGCAAAGTGTGCGTTGGGTAGATAGGAGGATGGTAATTGCCAATTAGTGAGGAGTCCCTAACTTTGGTTGGGCATCGAGTGAGTGTCACACCTCTCGTGTGGCATGGGCCATGCTAGCTTCACTTTTTTGTCTTGTTTTTCTCTTCGGCTTTCCTTTCTTTCTATGCTTTCTTAGGTACTATGCTTTCCTAGGTCTTTTTTTTTTGCTTGGTTCCCTCTTTTTTCCTACTTTCATGGCCCCTTCTTCTAATGGCCAATTCAGATCTCTTGTAATTGTTGCATCTAATTATAAAAATTCTTAATTTATCTAAAAAAATAAAATTAAACACAACGAGATATTTAAAAAATCAATAAATAAAAAATGTTAGACATAGTTAAAAATAAAAAGAGAAGATGTCTCTAGTGACACTTAATTAAACAATATTTGACTCCTTCAATAGTAAAAGTATCAAATATAGTTGTCACCTTGAATTAAGCAATCCCATAGTGTGTGTACACTTTGATGAATCAAATGTGCCGATGCATAAGTCGATCATCACAACCTATGTCTTGGGCTTCTAAACTCAATAATTTTCATAAATTAAAATTATGCATCATGGGAATCAAATTTCAAAGCAAAAGAAGTGTGTCTTATGGGAATGAAACTGTATCTCTAAACACACCTTGTATCAAATAAAATATATTTTTTTAATACTATAAATGATAGCTCTAAATGGATCTCTAACTTTGGAGATCCATTTTTGTATATTTTGTTTCTTTGCAGTCGCGTAGATTTTATTGTACAGTTATACTTTTCATTAAATTAGTATTATTATAAAAAAATCATTGATGTTTATAAAATAAGATGATGCTGAATATATTCAACATACATTTTACATTACAATAATAAATTTGAAGATATAATCAATTGGCATTATTTTATTCATTTTTTATATTGATGTAGTTGAATTAATATTTATTTATTTATATTTTACTGTTATGATATTATTAGTGTTTGAGAATGAAGATAATTATTTATCTAAAAAAGTGTCACTGTGTCATTTTAAAGTAGGATAGAGGAGAAGATATGTATACGGGGGTTAGAATTTTTTAAAAATGATACTCTAAAATCACTCTATAAATTTCATTGTACATGTGATCTTCAAAAATAGATATTAATGGAGACGCACTTATAGGTTAACATTTATGTTTTCTCTGTGATGACTTTGATTATTGTCCCAGCTACCACACTGAATAATCCCACTATTTATCAATATCTTAAAAAAATAGTTCACATTCAATTATGTTTGGTTTTGGTCAATCTTATTAATATCGAACTGCATAATTTATGAATCGAATTACACAGTTCATGAATTGAACTGTACAATAAATTGTTAGGTACATATTTTACTCTTCTATTAGATACTGACGGTATTTAAAAATATATGTTTTATTCAATAGTTTACTAAATTCAATAAAAGAGTGTAACCTGTACATAACAATCAATTATGTAATTCGATTTAGATGCTACCAAGACTCATCAAAACCAGTTGTACGTGGACCCTTAAAAAGGGATTTCAATTCATCATGTTCATCCAATGAACACGTTACACATTTGAAAGCAGGTAATTCGTTGAGTCATAGCCCGACACGGCCCGACTTATATCTGTAACTGTCAATTCGGGCTCAAAATTGGGTTGGATCGGGCTGGTCTCCCGACCCGACCCAACAACCATCATAACCTTCTCTTCCTTTTCTAGAATAACAGCGACCTGAGCCCGAGAACCTCTCAATCGTCAGAAAAACCCTCTCCATTGATCGATCTTCAAAAAACGATCGTCCATAATCGCCGGTTAGTCTTCATCAATCCGTTCTTCTTTTTCTTGATTTACGTTTATTTTATTGATTTCTATTTTCTCTGCTTTCCTAGGGTTCTCAGCTGTAGTTTGAGCACGTGTAGGTTTTGATCTTTTTTTTTTTTTTTTTTGGTGATTCTCGCATTTGAGAACTTTTTGTTACTTCTTGATGTTCAATAGCTCGATCTCTTCGACGAGAAGGCTTCATAAGCGCGCCTTTGAATGAATTATGCCCTGGGAGGTTGTTGAATGACCGTATCCATGGACTTGAACGCATCGCCTTTGCCCGAGGAGGACGAAGAGACCTTCGAACAACCCGTCGAAAACGATTTTTCGAGGGAGGAATATGTAGAACACGCGGAAGAACGCGTGGAGTCATCCGTGCAGATCCATCGTAGGGTACTTCTTTTATTCATTCCTGTGATTTTGTTCGAACTGGAAAATTCAGCTTTTTTTTTTTTGGGGGGGGGGGGGGGGTGTTCTAGTAGCGCATAACATGAAGAAATTGATGTTTGGATGACTATGTGCGGGTATATGTATTATGTTGATGTTTTGGATGATTTTTTTTCTTCTTATGATGGATTGAATCAATTTTAAAACATTTTGGGGAAGTGAACTATGCGTGTGTTTTAGGTGCTTATCGTCGTATCCCATTTCTCAAATTTTTTTACTCTCTCTATTTTTCTTTTCATTTTCATTTTCGGAGGATTGGAGTATGCCCTCTGGTTTAATTTTTTTTTTTAAATGAAGTTGGTGTACTCCTATGTTTTCTCAAGAAAAAGGAAACTCTGTTTTTTTGTGTAATGGTATGGTGATTTTTTTTTTTTTTTTGTGAAAAAGATGTCCTTCTTACAATAAAGGTAAGTAATAAAGAAAATAAATATTGAAGGGTCAAGTTAACCCTCCACACATAATAAGAAACTTAATTTCAATAGCAAGGTGAAAATGTTGATGTTTATGATGACATTTTGTGGAATTAATGTTTTCTTGATGAAGATTCCAATGCTTATATTGCTATTAATTGAAGGGTTTTCCATCGTATTCGGTAGATTTTAGTTTACTTTTTTTGGTGCTCCAATGTATGCATCTTTACATCTTCATTTACATCATAGTTCTCTAGAGGCGAGCTTAGGCGGCGGCCATGCGCCTAAGCTTCAGTGGACAACTCTTAATTACATGTATGTTTTTGTTTAAGATGATTTTTTATGTTAATTTCTAATTATTCTTTTTTTTTTCTATAATTGAATCTCATGTGAGAGTGTTATATTTACAAATGAAAAGCATAAGTTGGAATGCAACCTATAAGATCCCTCGTCTCCTTTTTTATTTTTTATTTTTTTTTGGGGGGGGGGGGGGGGTTCTTTCTAATAAGAATGCTCCTAATTATCCTCCAAAAAAAAAGAAATAAAAAGAAGAAGAAGAAAAGAAAAGAAAAGAAAAGGATGCGACACAAAGGGTTGTGGAGGGAGTAACTTCTGCGTGATGTTGCTTCCTCTATTTGTTATGTTGACTTCTACATGATGTTGATTTTGTTATGTTTATTTCTGCATGATATTGTTTCTTCTATTTGTTGTTACTTGTTGGACACCAAAAAAAAAGAGAAAACCAATACCTTTATTGTCATGACCCACATGGCTATTAAAATTCATATGATTAATGCATTCTAAATGAACATTTTGGTTTTCTTTGTCATGAATCAATGAATGATATATTGAAAAAATAAATTTTTTAGTTAGGCTAATTTTTTAATCAAAACAATTAGGTTAGTTATTTATATATTTATTATTATTTTTATTGAACCTCGGCCCTCATTTGTTACAATCTCAACCGTTCACAATAAATTGGCCAAATCCATAACGCGTCCGTCTCTCCCATTTCTTACACCTAGGCAGGTGTCCGCCTAATGAACATGCTGATTAGATGGACGAGCACCTAGGCCCATATGGGTCGCCTAGTCACCTAGGCGTTGCTACACAAGTAGACAACTATGATTTGCATGGATACAGTATTTATCATATTTTACGTGAGCGTGTACTTCTTGGTTTCATTCTTATCCATTTATTGTCATTTATTAGTTTTGCGTCCGATTTTCCATGGGTTTCTCATTTTCATTTGCCTATATTTTCTTAAACTTGCTTTCAAATACAAGAATTACTCAAGATCTTTGATGTTGTAATTTATCCTTAAATCACATGATTGACCGGTTATGCTGCCACTTGTAAATAAAGCAAAATGTTATTATACACAGACATACATATATATTGTTGGAAGTTCTTTTTTTAATGGATTTTCATGTGTCTATTTATAGTGCATCTATTTATTTTTTAATTGATGGCTTGATTCTTGGGATAAAGAATTTGTTGTTTTTGTTGTTGTGATGGTATAATTCTTTTTTTTTTTTTGTTTTTTTGGTAAGTGTGATTGTTACTTATTTTGGTGCTCCGACGTCTGCATATTTGGTTCTTAATTTATGGATGCTATATTTCTCTGTTTAAGTGAGCGTTTATTTCTTGGTTTCCTTTCTTATCCATTTATTGCATTTCTTGGTTTCGTGCCCGATTATCCATATGATTCTCTTTCACCATTTACTTATATGTTATTTCATTTGCTGTAGAATATAAGAAGTACTCAAGACATTCGATGTTGTAGTTTATCCTTAAATCACATGCTTTACTTGTTATGCTGCGACTTGTAAGGAAAGCAAAATGTTATTATACACAGACACACAAGTATACATATTGTTAGAAGTTTTTTGTTTCAACGGATTTTATACACCTATTTATTGTTTAATTGATGATTTAGTTCTTATGATAAAGGCTTTATTGTTGTTTTTTACCTGGTAGCTAAGGCTTTATTGTTATCGTATTAATGATATAGTTCTGTCTTTTTTGGCAAGTGTGATGATTTAATTTTTGTTGATGCCGTGGTTCCTGCATGATAGTTTTTCTTACATTGGATCCTTCATTCGAAATAAACACAACAGGAACGTGAAGAAAGGCGAAAGCGCATGAGAGAATGCCAAGATGAACCACCAAGGCAAGTTGCAGTGCCTCCTCATAGGGGTTCCATGTTTCAGATGAGAAGTTCAAGATCTAATGAGAAGAGAAGGCTGCCTCAGGGTCAGGGCTGATGCCATTATTTTTCCTCTTAATTTATGTTGTCCCTCGCTCTTTTGTGCTAATCACGCTCGCAAGATATGTTTAATTTGTTAAAAATTCACTCTTGGTTTCCAGGGTCAGCATGCTACAAAAGAAAGAATAATGAAATGTGTAGAAATATGGAAGTGTAATGCAATGTGCTTAAGACACACTATAAAATGAGAGGTGTAATCTCATATTGTAATGCATAAAATTCGAATTATCTCTTGAGTTATTTTATAAATCCAGAGGTACTCATCACTGCATTGTTCCTGGGCTTTGTTCAGTGGTCTGAATGATAGGAGTTGCAGAACACAAATGTCACAGTCAGATTTGTGTATGGTTTTACTGTTGAGACACTATGTACAACCAAACCAAACATTTACACTGAGTCCCATGGCCCTCTTACACCTCTTTAAGTACATTTGTGGGACCAGTATAATTGCCTTCACATGGGTGCCTAAGCATTGCTCCTTTCACCTTTTTTTTGCTCAAGTCATTTTAACATTGAGTATGTATTACATCATTAATTTAATCAACTTCATCCATCCCATCTTACTTTTACAATGAGATTTTTGAAATTTTTTGTTATTCAAAAATAAAAAAAAATCCACTTTCATGCCTGTTATTTTGATGGGAATCTAATTTCCTCTTTATAGTCTTATTGCATCAATATGCTTAGATAAACTGGGGAGACTTGTGAGAGAGCTTGGCAACTAGATGTGTCAAAGTTTTCCTTCTTTCATTCAAAATTTTGTTCAAAGATGCTTAAGGGTGCGTTTGGATGTGAGGTTGAAACACTGAGATTCTTAAAATCTTATGTTTCAAACTCAGCTTTTGAAAAACTATGTTTTATTAGATTTTCAACCGCAAGATTTTTTGGCTTAAAAATGAAGATCGTGGTTTGAAAAGTTAAACGCTGAAACGTGTTTGGATCTAAGTTTGAAAATTTTTAACTTTTCAAACGCAGAATTTTCCTAAACTGATCATATCCAAACGGACCCTAAACCTTACACAAAAGCTGAAAAAAGGAAAATTCATTCCTTTCACTGTTTGTTGGGTCATGTGACTGATGAGGAATGCTGAACTCTTCAAGAATCAAGAGGATGATAGCTTTTGTGGAAAGCACTTTGTCTTGTATGTTCCGCTCCTAAGGGATCGGGGATTTAAATTTTGGGAGATAATTCTTTCAACATATATTGAGGAAGGGTTTGGGGTTTGGTGATTTGAGGGCTCGGAGTGGGATTCTTGTGTTTTTGCCTCATTTTTGGACTTGTCTCCATTTTTTTTTGGAGGCTTGGCTTTATCCTACTCCTTTGGTGCTATACCCTTGTTTTAATAGTTCAGGTGAGTTCTTCCGCCTTTCTTTAAAAAAGGCCTTCGAATGGAGGCACAAATAAGGATTGTGACACAGGCCTTCTCTCAGCCTCAAGGACTTTACACAAAGCTTTATCAGAGTGCCTTAATGAGAAATTTGAAAAATTTAAGCCTCTTTGAGATAATGCGTAACTTAATTTAATTTATTTTTTGGTTTCTTTTAATTTTCCTGTTTGCGTGCATTTTCTTTATTTTTTGTGGGTCAGGATCTTCATATATTTGCTCAAACCGGCGAAATTACATGGTACAAATGATGATAACACCACAATGGGGAAGTTGTAAAATGATGATAAAACTGAGTTTTGAACTAAAACATTGTTTTTTTCCCCTTCTAGGTGCAATTATTTTTCTCTGTTTCCTCCTTGCAAAGGTGGAGATGATGTCTGGCTTCACAAACTAATTTCTGCCTTTGACAATAGAAGCATTGAATTAGTAAGCTATGTTACTTTAAATTAACTAACTGATCACTTCAACAGATAAGCTATATTTAATGTAACTAACTGATCACACAGAGAAGTTATGTTTCTTCAAGGTAACTAACTGATCATGTACCAGTTGCAATGGCTTTCTTAAATAAAATGTCCACCATTTTTTTCCTTAGAAATGAACTTATCTTCTGAACTGTCAGATGTTCAGTTGTGTTTGATTACTACAACTTGTTCTATGTAAAATAGGTTATGGGGGTAATGTAAAGGTCCTACAGGATTGAGGCCATGATGTTGTTTTTTTCTTTCATCCTAGGGCTTACCTGTTTTCCTGAATCCGGGTTGTTGAGTTGACGTACTACCATAAAAAAAAAACTGTATAATAATAATAACCATCTGGTTGGAGCCGTGGCTACATGGTACTGAGTTTTGGAACCTGGTTTTAAAGAACCCTTGTTTTTGCAATTCCTGATTAAACCAGGAGCACGATTTTGCTCATAAGTCATAATGAATAAATATGAAACAATGAGTCCAGAGGCTTCTGAAAGCATGTTTTTAAACATGCTTCTCTTTTGGGATCCCTTGTCTCCATTTTGATTGAGAGGCGACATTACTTCACATGAAGCTTTAACCCTTTTAATTAAAAAAATAAAACACATTGCCAAACATGGATTCTTTCTGCCACTAAAATCAGACAAAAACCCCCGATGGATGGTCAAAACTAGTTTATAATTAGTTTTCCTTATATTTATTTAGGAGTTTTTATTTTAAAATTTAATTTAATTCTCGTGTAATTGTGTCTCATGGTTCTATTGATAATAATCCCTGAATTGATTTATTTATGTTTAGGTTGGTTGGATTGCCCTCCTTCTGGCAAGGGGATTGAACGTATAATACCTTCCAAAGTCCCTTTGGGTGAATCTTTCAATGATGCTGTGGAACCTGGCAAAAGATATTCTTCAAAACAAGTACTTCATCAACAAAGAGTTATGGGAAGGGAAGTAAGTTACAAGTTTTTAACTTGATAACTTTTAACGTTTTATGCATTTTTGTGGCACAAAATTGATGAATCTCTAATGGAATTGGTTTGTGTGTTTGAAGTGATTTTTGAGCTACTGATCAGATTTAGGTTAATACTTAGTAAATCATGGACTGAAAGGTGGGTTGAACTTCTTATATATGTATGTCTGCCTCCCATATGATTCATCTCCTCACACCCTTTGTAAATTATCCCTCCATCCCTTCCTATGCTATGATATTAGTTTCCATTCATGAAGAGGTGCTTAATGACTTAAAATGCTTATGTTGTAATCTTTTTGGCAAGTTTTTGTTATAAATTAACTATACATGTATTTATTAGCAGTTATTTAATACATCATAATTTTCACTCAACATTATGAATGTGTCTAGAATTATGTTTCATTGTTTGAAGTTTGGTTTTGTTTATAGCTTGTTTGTTCTACATATTTCAGATCGGTCTAGTTATTGACTTGACAAATACATCTCGCTACTATCCATCAGCAGATTGGCTGACTAAAGGTATTAAGCATCTTAAGGTGAGATGTGGCTTGCTTGATCTATTTTTGATGGTGTAATGATTTGGCGACTCAATGGATCAATATGGATTAGGTCGTCATTTAAAACCTCAGGTTTTAACTATCTTTATTTTTCTAGATTCCTTGCAGGGGACGTGATGCAGTACCGGATAACGAGTCTGTCAACAATTTTGTATGGGAGGTAATACCATCCAGTGTAATATTTATTTTTGAACCCTGATTACATCCGTCTCCATGTCATATTACATCTTAATCATGATGTTGTTCACTCATTTATACCATGACGCAATGATGCTTAGGTATGAACATGGGTTATGGGGACATGAATTAGTTTATGCGTCACCCTTGTCAAAATTCAGAACAGGAATGTGGATTGATCCTTTAATACTTTCACATCTGTATTAGTATCACCAGACTAATAATGTAATTCATGTCATTCGTATCAGCTGAAATAAAACCTAATCAGAATCATTTTAAAATGTTTTCTGCACATATATAATGGAGTATTATTTTTTTGAAAAATATGAAAAATGCAAAAAAGAGTGTAATACACTATTCTCGGCTGTACCTGTGAGACTACTACATGGAATGAAAAGGAAGAGTAAAAGAGTTTCTAGAAGTGCTTAGTAATTGATTTATTAATTAATTTTTACTTGTATCTCAAGGAAATAACAATAGGATGAAGATGTAAATGTGCCGTATCCATTCCATACATAGTGGCCATGTTCCTTATAAAAAATTGTCTACTTTGATGTGGAGAACTATTGAGATTCATAGTCTATGACTTTTTAGATTGTGAATTGATTTTAGATTTATCTTTGTTTGGATTGGGAGGGTGAATAACAAACAGAATGATAGCGCAGACCTGACAGTGATATTTGTAGCTACATTATTCTGTCGGTCCCAAAGATACCTAAGTCAATTCTAGAGAAAACAGATACAAAATGTGTTTATCTCTTCCCCCATCTCAAAAGTAGAACTGATAAATACATGATTTGAATTTTTACTGAAATTTAACTTCCATGGCACTAAAGCAATAGAATAGCCTATCCAACCCAATCTCAACTTAAAATAATCATGGTCTACAGTCTGTTATAAGAACTCTGGTCAAATATACAGATACAAAAAAAACATAAACTCATTTCATATTGGAAACTCCAATTAGTTGTTTTCTTTTCTTTTTATCTTTGCTCCCCTCCTTTAATCTTCTTCATTTACCTGCTGACTGTTTCTCTTCATTGAGGATGGTCATACAAGTCTAGATTTTTAAGCTTACTGGTCAACTTAATATTAGAATTTTTTTAATCTTTGACTTTGGCTTTGATTTGGAACTTATATTTCACAAGTGATAAGAAAATACATACTTTCAGTTCCGCCTACTGTGCAGTGCCATGAAAAGAAAAATGCAAGATTAAAATTTAAGAGAACCGTGTTTAGATAAGCCCAACTTGTGTCATGTGGTTCATGTACTAGAATCTAAGTGCGTATTCATGGTTATACTTTTCATTCTCCTGTATCAGGTTACACAGTTCTTCAATTCCCAGAAGCATACAAAGAAACATATTCTTGTCCACTGTACTCATGGGCATAACCGAACTGGTTTTATGATCGTCCATTTTCTTGTTCGCTCACATCTCATGACTGTCACCCAGGTATGCTAATTCTTGTTTCTCTCGGCATTTCGTTTTCCTTTGTTGACCAAGTCAATATTTATGTTATGTATTTCCACTTTGTTTTGGTCTATAATGATCAGGCAATTCTGAAATTTTCTGAAGCACGCCCTCCAGGAATATATAAACAGGACTATATCGATGCATTGTACACATTCTACCATGAACGTAAACCTAAAACAGTGACTTGCCCTCCTACTCCAGAGTGGAAAAGATCTTCTGACCTTGATCTCAATGGTGAAGCAGTTCAGGATGATGGTGATGGTGATGGTGATGATGATGATGATGATACTAATGGCGCTTCGTTGCAAGTAGGTTTTTTAAGGGGATTAGAATGATAGTTTTTCTTTTTCCGATTTAGTGAAAGACTATGGTAACACTCACCTGATTGGTCTCTAATATTAACAGCGTCTCTCATTAACAGTTAGTTTTGCATTTTCTCTTATTCTGTCATGTTCTTTAGATTGTTTCTGCCATGATTGCTCCATTCATTTTTTATGTGCAATTTTACCAAGTTTTAGAAGGAATAGCTTTTGTGGAAACTCAGATGACTTTGTAGAGCTTGCATTCTGTTCACCCTTAATGCTGATTTTGTTCCAAATGGATTCGCCTTTGCACTTTCATTGTCATGGGTTTGGGTTGACTTGTGCATCTAATTAGAACTTTTTAGAGATTCACTTTTTTTTAGTCCTATTGATTTCTATGATCAGATGTGCATTTAGGATGATATTCATTAACATGTGATCTATGGGAACCTCCTCTACTGAGGTATAATTGGAGATGCTATAAATAATATGGAACATGGTTGTTTCGGCAATGGGAGATATGACACTATTTTTAACCCTTAGTTTTATTTTATTAAGATATATGGTTAAATTGATTTTAATTATGAGCAATTCATAAGCTGTATTTGATTTTATTAGAATACATGTTTTCTTCACACTGCTGTCATGGTTGATTACTTGATTATCTTATGGCCTATGCACACGTTGTTCATGTAAAAATAAGGAATTTATCTATTTATATGATTTTGCGATTGAATTTGTTTTTAGGTGTTCTTGAATTTTTTTTTTTTTTTGACAACAGTAGGAGGTTTCATATTAGGGGCTATTAAATAATCTTCCCAAGATACTCACCCCACCCCTAAAACAAAAGAGGTCACTTGGAACCATTGTAGAAGAGAGATCTAATGGGCTCCAAACAAAAGGGGTGGGGTTTTTCACATATGAAAAACAAATATTTCATATTTTGAAAACAGGGGTGGGGTCTGACGGGGTGGGGTAAGTATCTTGGTGGGTGAAAATAATGGTCCCCTTCATATTAACCCCTCAAACAGGAGGAGACGAGGGATGTCCAAAGAAATATGAAAAAAATTACAATTGGACCTAATTTAATTTAGCTTTAAGAATAAGATTATCAATTCAAAAGGAGATATACCAAAATTTTTGGTTGATTCACAGCTTAGAGTATCCCCTTTTTTTGAGGAAGAAGGTAGGAAGAATCCTACTACAATTATATTGAAATATAAGTGGAGGACAACCCCCAAATAACAATAAACAGAACAAAACAGAATATATTACAAGCAGAGTGGATGAGAAGTCTATTTTTGTTCAGCTCCTAAGGAGCAGTTCAGGAAAAAAATAGATCGATCCACAGATTTCCCTCCTAAAGAATCACCTTGGATGCCCCTGCACGGTTGATAGCCGAAGCTTTGATTGGAGCCTTTACTCCTTCCCACATATTTTCAAAAATGGTGTTATTTTCTATTTTTCTTCAATACAGCATCATTTTGTGTCAGCCACACCACCCAACAAATGGCTGGTACTTATCTTTTTTTCTTCTGTCCCCTCTCTGCTTGAGGTCCTTTCCAGCCTTCCACAGCTTAGAGTATCCTTGTATGTCCACTGGTGTTTGTATTTATTTTCCAATGCTTTACCAATTGTGTGAAATGCTTTCTCTGACTTATTGTAACAATAATACTGATTTTATTTCTTCCTGACTTGTCAGGACTTGAATTAATTGGTTTTATCTGGTGAAATTATCTTTCTGGTAGTACTAATTCTACTATGATTCTTTTATAATGTCACTGTGAATTGGAATTCCACATTTCATTTTCTTGTATTTACAGG
This sequence comes from Acorus gramineus, assembly GCA_030737835.1. Classification (NCBI taxonomy): domain Eukaryota; kingdom Viridiplantae; phylum Streptophyta; class Magnoliopsida; order Acorales; family Acoraceae; genus Acorus; species Acorus gramineus. The sequence goes on along the minus strand of CM060847.1, from coordinate 14,095,641 downwards.
AAAAGCATGTGGAAAATGAAGTATTGACAAATGATGATATTTTGGGGGATGCAATACCAATCGATCAGCAGAATGTGTTGCGATATTTCTGCATTAGTGTACTTATGCCGGTATCTGGGTTATGCATCCTGAAAACTTGGTTATCCTTTCATTTTATCCCTTATGATATGTTAATCTCTCATTGATATGATATCTAAAGAAACCATAATAACTGTCACCTCTATACTGTTGTATAATGCAACCAGGTGAATCCTGGTGTGTATAATGTGCATTGTTCTTGAATGTGGCCATCTGACTGCGGGCAATTTATTATTTATACCCTTATAATTCAGAACATAATCTAGCTCATGTAAGATATAATGCTAAAATATAATAACACTTTATGTTCTCCACAATTTAGTAAACCTCAAGTGATTCTGAAGCTCTTGTGCGATTGCATCACTGTTGATAGGGTGGGACCCTTGCATGCAATGTATGTCCTAGCCTTGTATTTCTGACTGATTTATGTGGATATGTAATATAATAATCATTAGTTACCACATGAACTTCTACCAACTCTCTCTTATGTTCAAATCCTTCCACATGTTTCAGAATTAGTCCTAACATACAGGCGTTCATTGTGCTCAAGCTGGGTTTCTTGGGTATGAGCAATCTTGGAAATTAATTAATCGGATGTGATTTTCATGCTTTAATATCTATGCAGTCATATAATCTGTAAATAATAATGTGAACTGTTATCTATGCCAAAAAAGTTTGCTAGTTTTACACTCCTCGTCTTTCATATGATATCCACTCATTATTTTTGTTTTTTATTATTAGGGAAGAGTCAATCAGGGAAGAGGAAATGCTCAATTTCCAGGATCACACCCAGTTTCTCTCAACAGGTATATGTTTGTCAAAAATACACAGTAGTGTCCTTTTTGTCTGTAAGAAAAAATGGGTTGGGAAACCTATGTGTACTTTGGCAGGATTTCTTATGGATGGAACTTGTTCTTATTCCAATTTCACAATGTTCAAAATGCATATGTGGTTTTTTAACTGCTTGGATAAGTTAGTATTCATACAGAATGTGTTGCTGCACACTTCAAATAACTAATTAATGACTGGCATATTTTATTATGATTTCATATGGTAGTTTAGATGTTTACAAGGGTTTTTTGATGTGGTTTAATGATGCTCAAAACACTTATTATAGTTTGTGCATATAGATAAATACATTTGAGAAAACTGTGAATGATGTATCAAATTTCTTATTGATTTGGTAATTACATTTGAGGAACAGTGATCCAAATCGATGAATAACTAAGCATAGTAAATTTTGCTCTGTCTTGAGGAGATTTGTAATCTTTCCTGTTTTACATGATATTATATATGAGAATGAAGATAATGTTTGGAGAAATGTGATGTTTATTTTTTTTTAAAAAAATCATACGATTTGGTAGATGCCTCCTATGCATATGTTACTAAATTGGTTTACTCATTGTGGTATTTGATTTTATCCCTACCAAGGACAATTAAATGAAGATGTCTCCTTGATTGAGCCTGACTTCAGCTTTACCCCTTGCTCAGCTTAGTTGATTGTGCTAGTTGTGATGTCCTAACTTCATTTTCGGCTTTCAGGGATAATCTGCAGTTACTTAGACAGCGCTACTATTATGCTACGTGGAAGGCTGATGGAACGAGATATATGATGCTCATCACCTATGATGGATGTTACTTAGTAGATCGGAATTTCTGCTTTCGGAGGGTACAGATGAGATTTCCTTCTAGATCCATCAATGAGGTGCGCATGCATCTAGTTCTGTTCTCGTCAAGGATTTCGACTGCATGATCCTGGATATGTGCCAAGTTTAGTACATGCAATATTTCTTGTTATGAGAAATATCTAAACTGACATGGCTTTTGATTTTTGCAAGGATTCTAGTGAGAGGTTTCACCACTTAACCTTACTAGATGGGGAGATGATTATAGATAAGCTGTCCGATGGGAAGCTGGAGAGAAGATACTTAGCTTATGATCTGATGGCAATCAACAGTCAGTCTGTATCAGAGGTTTGACTCTCATTCTGTCGTAATTATATTGTCGCCAACTATTGTCATAGTGGTTCAATGATTTGTTCAATTGTTCTAGAATATGTATTGATGATCTGTTGCTCAGATATGTTATTGCATATTTCTCTGGTTCATTATTGCTGAACAGTTTCGTGAAAAGTAGAAATTTAAGATATTGGGTTAATCAGATTAATATGAACTTTTATAAACCAACCGGCTGTGGTCCTCTAACAATGTTGTCCCTAAATGTTGCTTTGTATTTGGATAGGGTTGTGGATTCATTCTTCAAATAGGGGGAGTTCAGAGGAAATGGAGGCTTTTTCGTCTCTGTTTGTTGTCTGTTGGTCAGTTTGGTTGGAAAGGAACAACATAATACTTATTTTACTTTGTCAATTCGTTCGTTGTCTTGGGGAAAATCAAGCATTGAAGCTTGAGAAAATGTTGCATTCTTGAAGGGGTTGAAATGGTGTTACTTCCCCATGCATGAGGTGTTGTCAATCATCTTTGTGTGGGCCTTTACTAGGATTACCATAACTGCCCGTTATCACTTATCGTGAGGGGAGCTGCTACTTACTCAATTTTGTGATGAAACATGTACTCCCTTACCTTGTCAAAAGGGGCAGTAAGAAGGTACACTGAATTGACAGTTACAATGAGTTTTGAGTTTCAATTACAAGTTTGTAGTAGTTATACAGCTCACCCTAGGGCATCATGAAAGAATTTATATTTGTAGCAAAGATACTTCTTGGAGACTTGGCCTCCATTAGGTTTGGGAATCAATCTGAATGAGAGTTGGAATAGAGAAAATCCTCCCTTACTTCATTTGGTTATACAAAAATCAGCCAAATAGGTGTATTGGTACACTTAGCCCCCGTTTGGAACGGGAATAAGATTTATTCTTGGGTATACAATTATCCAAGCATAAGTGAGTATAAATAATGATAAAGTGATTTTGTGTTTAGTTGTGTTTTGAACTATTCTCGTTGGTAAACGTAAGAATAAATGTTTTGTTATTTGGGTAAAATGTGAATAAAGTATGGATAAAGATTTATAAAAGGTGAAAAAATAATGATAGTTGATTTGACATGTGATTTATAAGAGGTGATAACAATTGATTTGACAGTGGGCCCACATTTTCTTTGAGTGGAATAACCTAGAATAACTTTAATTTCAGGGGTTGGTTAGAATCCATATACCACTTTATACCAGTTTATTCTGGCATACTTTATGAGGGGTTATCCGGGGTTTTCAAACACCCTTTATCCCATATCTGAGGTTATCCAGGGTTATTCGGGGGCTTATTCCCAAAACAAATGGGGGCTTAAAGAAAGTTATTCTAGGGGAGGCTCGAATAAACTTATCCAGGTTTATCCATGGAACAAGTAAACTCAAATTGGAGTAGCTATCATTTAGTGGCACAACTATCCATGTTCTACTTTGCTCATATATCCAAACCAAACAAGGGGTTTATATATTGAGGGTTATTGCCACCGACAAGGTGAAGGTGGGTTTTTTTTAAAGCTTTCAATTCTTCTCTTTCTTTGTCATCCACTTTTGGTGTTCACACTTCTGCTACGCGGGATTTGGATTTGACCGGAAAACATCATATTATCATTTTTTTTTTTTTGGTGCACATGTGTGGGAGTAGGGCATTGATGATTTATTTAGAGGTCATTCTACAAAATTGATTTTGAATGTGTATTCAATTTTTTATTTTTTTAAGCACAGTGCTCAAGTCAATGCATAGTTAATTGTGGATTTTTTATGATAATTATTTTTATGCAGCGCCCTTTTTCTGAAAGGTGGAAACTACTTGAGAAAGAAGTTTTTGAGCCTCGGAATATTGATCGGAGTACAAATCCTATCTATAGATATGACATGGAACCATTCCGAGTATGCATGATGAAGCACAGATTCTTAGGATGAGTCCTTGCTTTCCATTTTCCATTTGAACAATTGTGGAGTTAACTTGTCTTATTGGATTGCCTGGTTTGAACAGGTCAGGAGGAAGGATTTCTGGTTGTTGTCCACTGTTACCAAGCTTTTGCAAGACTTCATTCCTCGTCTTTCACATGCAGCTGATGGCCTGATTTTCCAGGTAATTCTAAGTGGCTGTTTTTCTAATACGGCACATAATGACACAAATTTGCACAAGAAAATCACTATTGCACTTCATCATCCCTGATGTATGACAATTTAGTTGGCCTAGTTCGATGTTCTCGGTGGACATGCAGCTCTGGTCTTGCAGGATCTAATATTAAATCCTAAATTTATTCGAACTGTGTATGCTTTGATTAATTTATCAGCAGGTGGAAAGGGTGGTGGCTAATGCCAATTAAGTGACTTAAGATCTAATTGAGTGTGATTGCTGCATGTTGGCGAGTTTGCTGATATGCCAGTTTATTTCCATGTCCTGTCCTGGTCTGTCAAATCTGACAGCATAAATTACCAGATCCGAACCCCTGAGTTATCATTGTAGAGATTGTCACAATATGATGTGAACAAATATGATAATTATCTGCGTAGAAATTCTGGTTATTTTTGAGATGTCTGTGCTAAACACATTATTGCATCGTGTAGATAAGAAATATATATATGCTTTTTATATTTAAGGATGGAATATCCATAGATTACTTTAATAATGTAATTTAATAGCTAACAATGCATCTGATTCTGGTGTTTCTCTTGTCAGGGTTGGGATGATCCTTACGTGCCTCGTACCCATGAAGGTCTTTTGAAGTGGAAATATCCAGAAATGAACTCAGTTGATTTTCTGTTTGAGGTTTCATCCTTTTCACACCCTTCTCTTCTTGATCATAAAATTCAAAGGTTTATTTTTCTTTTTTATGACCTCTTCAAAACATTGATATCTGAAAAACACCTCGCCAAACTTGATATTTTGTTTACCCCCTCACTTATAGTATCTGCTATATCTTTGCAGTGAAGTTCACTTCAATAATGGTTCCGTTAAATCACTAAAATATATGAACTGTCTATTCTACCCTTGGCCGCTCTCACGCATAAATTACTAAACTTTCTCACCAGAGGTCTGTTGGATATTTCATCAAATGCTTGGATTTATGCCTCAGTGGTTGGGTTAAAAACACTGCTGGGTTAAAGATACTCAAAATAAAATCAAGCGGTTCAAAACCAAATATCAAGTTTTTTTTTCAAGGAAGATTTAGGAGCTTCTTATAAATGTTAAAAGATGCCCCAAGCAAAAGGAGAGGAGAGATCTCCATGCAAATGTTAAAAGAAAAAAAGAGAGCACATAGACAATAAAAGAGGCATGAGAAAAGGGGAGCCCCTTGCTCAAACTAAACTGCAGGCATCACCTCCCGAGCCTTACTTACCCATTATGGTTGAGGTTTATTATTTGGGTTTAAAATTTTCAAAAAAAAGAAAAAAGGTTGTGAGGGTTTAAAACTAAAATATAAAAAAAGTGAAATAATTCTTTGCCCTCATTGTTTTCTATGATTATCGACACATATTGAAGTACTTGCAGAAATTTGTCACCTCTTCTTACATGTATGAATTGGCTCCTGTTCCTATATTCACTTCGTATGCAACTTAAAATTAATCTGGTGCACATGGCAACAGGTCGGAAATGGGAATCGTTACTTGCTTTATGTCTTTGAGCGAGGTACAAAGAAACTATTGGAAGGAAATCGTGTTGAATTTAGAGATGAGTATGGTAATTTTCTAGTTCTCCCAAATTAAGTATCTAAACTTTGAGGCCCTTAAATGTGTGCAATTTATTTAAGAATTCCCAAGAAACTGTATATTGCAACTTCTGTTGTTTTAAATGAATTTTTTTGGTTTAAAATAAAATATGAAAGTAAGGTTTTCTAAATGTATATAAATGATCAAGAAGAGTCAATATTCTATTATAAAAATGTCACATTTATTTAAGTCCAAGATCACACGGGTGATTCTGATGAACCCACTCCTACCTGAGCACAATTCTTACAGCACTCAATGAACTGGTAATTCTTTTAGTTTTCTGTCTCATAATATGGATTTTGCTTGTCTGCCAATTTGAACTCGTTATGGTAAGATTGTGCAATACTTAAGCTTAGAGCCGTGAAAGGGTTTGAGTTCGAATCCTCCGGCATATATGATGCACAGAATCTGAGTGATTCTTGCATCTGGGGTTCTGTATGTGGAGTGAAGCATTGTAAAAAAATTTCTCCTTGTATTTTGTAGCTGTATTATCAGCAGAGATTTCATCTGTTGATTTCCCTATGGAGTTTCCCCAGATTATTAAATCTATGGTGGTAGACCCCACCTGTACTCTTTTTTTCTTTTTTTTAAATACTCTTCCATATCTACGATCAGCACTTTCACCTTTTGAATATTGAATTCATGCTCTTAAGCGTCTTTAAATGCTCTCCAATAAATTTTGCGTCTATGACAAAAAAATCCTTTTGAATTTTTTTATTTGTTTAGCCAAATCACACATCTATTGCCGCATTTGATATCATTTCAATGAAACCCCTATTGGCTGATTTCTTCTTTCCTTTATTTTAAGATAATAAAAAAAAACTCACTCTCTCCACTGTGGACTCTATTTTCCCAAAAGCATTGGCCACCTAACCATGTAATTTCTGACCATATATGTTAAACTCCACAAAGATTACATTGCACATTTCCATCCTGCGGTGACCCCAACATACTATATGTGGAATAATTTGGATTAACCACCCCTTGGTCTTTTTCCCCTCTTCTTGTTTCTTGCAAACCAAATTCATTGTAATTTGGACTGTTTATGGGCGTGGGGGAACATATCTTTGGGGGCTGCAAACTTGAATATTAATGAGCGGAGTTGCTCAATTGAAAGTCCCATCTTACAAACTGGGTGTAGAGGCTTTTTTGGATGCATATGTACATTTTACATTTTCTTTGAATAAAGGAAAAAATTGCTTGCTGGCAAAATAATACTCAATAAGCCTATGGAGATACATTTGAATTCTGGAAATTGTTGTTTCTTGGTTTGACTCAACTTAATTTTAAAGTTCTGTGTTAATCTTCAATTCCATACATGTATACCACTAGGTACTAGCCAGCTCTTTTCATGTCTTTTATGTATTACACTTTCAAACTTTGGAAGCATTCCTCATCCTGGTCCTGAATATAAGTATAATGCTAAACTTGCAGCTGATGTGGATGTTTCCACACTATCGGGGAAGATCATTGAGTGCTCATGGGATCAAGCAGAGCAAACCTGGGTATGCATGCGTATCCGGGTGGATAAATCAACTCCAAATGAGTTTAATACTTTCAAGAAGGTGATTCATATATTTCTAATAATCATTATTGCTTTATGCACACACTTTTTTTCTTATTTCGATGGTGAAAGCTGGCGTCAGACTTCAAACCTGACTTCACAATCACATCCAAGCACCCAAAATTCTTGTCAGTGTGCTCAAACCTTGTCTCTAATGAACGTAAAAGAAAAAAAATCTTTACTAACTGATCATGTTATTTTTTGTTTGATCAGTAAAACCTGTTATTCCATGGTGAAATTTAAAAAAGAGTTAGGATTTGAGGAAACAACACCCCCCCCCCCCCCCCAAACAACAAAAAACAATAATAATAATAAAAAAACCCACCCACCCACAGGAATTTAGGAAGCCATCTCATGGAAAAGTTTTTGTTGGGGAGGACAGGTAAAGCGGAGCATTTCGGACAACATTACGGAGGAAGTCTTGTTAGATGAGATCAGTCAGATTGTTAAGCTTCCAATGTATGCTGATCGCATGGCCAAGGCACACCAGCAGCAACACCATCAACATGCCCATATGGAAAAACGCAGGAGGTGATACCCTCTCAAATTCTGTCTTTCTCTAGCAATTTAGGATACTAGAGTAGTCACCCAAAGAGGGCTGTTTATCGATTAGTCACCATTAGTTATACAATTAGTCATGTTTTCATTGTTGATATCCAGCGGTTTATGATTTTATGACTAGGCAGTTCCTTGTAATCTTTAGTTGGGTGCTTATATCAGATTTTTTTTTCTTTTGTAAAATAGGCATACCGTGTTAAATATATAATGTAAAGTAGGTACACCATTTCGTTTATTGATAGTGTATCAGATTGCCAAGGAAAATGTGGTTTGCCATTGAAAGGTGAAAGGCAGCCATTATTGTTGAGGTTGTTTTAAGGTGCATCAATAATCTATTCTTGGAGGAGTCTGATTTAGGTTGGATGCCCACTCCATTCTGAAGAATGCTCAAGCAAAAACAACACTGTCAGTTTTCGCGACACCTCCAATAAATAAGGTAATACAGCTTGCAATATACTACTGTAGTTTTTTCTAATACTTTGCTAAAGTTGATATGTTTTTCGCGACGAGAGAAGAATTCCATGCAGTGAGGATGTTTGTCTTTGTCATTTGCAGGTCTGTCAAAGGAGCGAAACTTGGTTTTAAAGGCTGAGAAACTTCATTAGGATCAGAAACTGGATCTAAAAGCAAAATAGGATTACCTGAGCAGCCTGAACTTTGACAGCAGGGAATTAGGACTTGATCTGACCCTTTAATCTTTATATGATGGACAGAACAGCAAGACGGTGGTTTAATTAATTTTATGTTCCATTTAATAGTATAATACAAGATAAGTATTAATCACATTTTTTAATTTTTTTATTGAAAATATGTATATTAATTATAATTATTAATTTATATTACTTTCTAAAAGTGAGTTCTCTGAAATGTTTTGATAGAAACTGGTAGACTGAAAAAAAGGTATTCTCGGAATGCATGACAATTTTTTTTATTCCCTGAGTTTGTTCCAGCTCTACCCCTTTAAGTCCCCCCCAAAAATGTTATTTTTCAGTCTTAACTAAAATGAAAACGTTGCATCTCTCGCTAACATTGGGTGAGCTTTGAAAATTTGTCAGACTTATACCAAATATAATTAATAAAGATTATATAATGAAGAATAGTTTTTCCAAAATTATAAACTCCTTTTTGTGTGCTTGATAGACATGTGGATTAGCTATCATTAATTCAAGTTAAAATTCTAATAGAGCTTGAATAAACTATCTATCAATAAATTAAATATTTTTTTCATATCAATTAAGAAAATGGTTATCTTCCATTCCTAAATACAAATGTCATTACAAAATTATAAATCCTTATTTATCTCTAAATCACCATTTATGTTTGATTTATGTAATTTGACTAAAACAACAGAAAGATGGCTACCCACCAAAAAATAAGAACAGAAAGATAAATTTAAAAAGTAGCGATGAAATTAATTTGAAGTATTTTCTATGCCCTTTTTTGTTTTTTAGTACCTCAACTTTTTTAGCATATGAACACTGCTAAATTGGCAATTATATATATTTATTTTATTTTATTTTTGTTATATTTTAAAATGTTTTCAATTTAATAGTATACATAGATGCATGACAGCATACAAATTATATAAGACTTGAGGGGATGATGCAGACACAGGATGGGTGCATAGGCTTTATATTTTGCGTGTTGTAACCATAAATAACTTCAATGATGAATCTTCTTATGATGAAAGTTCTCAAAGAGACAGATAATATCTCAAAGTTCACCTGAACAATCTGATATTGAAATCAATAAATTTGGGACCATAACCCAAACCTCGGAAACTAAGAATTTTTATATAAGATCAACTCCTTATGATGGAAAATCACTGATGGAATGGAATTTAGATGGTATGTCAGAATATGAAATTAGCCAACTGTGCCATTCTATACTTACCTATGCAAATGCATGTTTTGTACAAGGAAATAGTGATAAGCATGTAGGCTGTAGCTGTAGCTGCACGGTAGCCCCTTCATTCATGGGACAATTAAGGGGTTGGTGGAATAATTACATTACCCCGAACAAAAACAGGCTATTTATACATCCATAAAGGTCAGTCATGAAGGGAGGCCTGAATCAGATATTGTCACTATGTTGGTTCTAACAATATTCAAATATTTTGTAGGAAGCCATAGTGATACTGCTGAGAGAATAAGAGAGCAGCTTATGAATCTTAGGTATCCAACTTTATCTAACTTTAGATGGTATAAAGATACATTTTTATCTTAGATCTATAGAATAGATAACTCAAGCAATGGTTTTTGGAAAGAAAAATTTATCTTTGAGTTACTTAAGTTCTTCGCCGAAAGAGTTAGAATAAATTTCTGTCAAGAATATGGGGTTTCATCCCTTATTCTGTTATAACATTCGGAGAACTCGTACAAAAAATAAACCTTATAAGAATGTCCCTTTGCAATGATCTGAAAATAAAAAGTCAGCTTAAAACCCAGAATTTAACATCCAAGAAAGAACTAGGAAACTTTCTGTTACCAATTTGGATGCTAGATAGAAGACCTTAAGAACCCTTTCAAATCGTGTAAGAAGGATACTAGACGATCTTATAAAATATCTTATGGAAGGCGATATAATAAATCAAATAAAAACCCTTGTTCATAAATGTAGAAAATGGTTCTCTAAAAGGAAGCCCAATACATCAAAACCCTCCTATCAGTTTTAAATGTAAACGGGAAGGACATCATGCCAACAAATGTTTCAATAAAAAAGCAAAAAATAAGAACATAACTTTCAAGATCATAATAATAATAATAATTTTTTTAAGAGGATTAAAGACTAAAGAAAAATTAAAAACTAATTTACAAACACAAGATGAATGCAGATAAGACTTATCATTAAACATGCATAAGAAATACTTACAAAGACATGGCATATAGTACACAAGCTTGTAGCATAAAATAAAACTTACAATACCGGGGTTAAGAAGGATATCTCCCTTTTCTTGCCCTATCCTAGATATTACAAAACACTCTAATGTTTTTTGTTGGAGGGTTTTTGGTAGACTTCTTTGGCCATGCCTCCCTTAATCTTCTTTGTTTCCTTTTTATAACATTCAGTCTTCAGATTTCAGAGGCTTTGGAATTCGTTGTCATTCTTCTTTGACTAACTACTCGTCTTCTTCTACTTTATGCGGCATTTTCTTTTTGCTTTTAGTCATTTCTTCTTTTTGCACTTTGTCTGATCCTGTGACTCATTTTCAGGGTATTCTTGTGAGTGAGTAATGTTAAACCCCATGAGTGAATATAATTATCTCGTGAATGGCTAGGGTTGTTTGGTATGATGTGACCCCCTTTTTATTTTATTATTGTTTTATTTTTATTTTTTTATATTGATCTTTCAGCTGGATCAAACTCGTCTTCTAAAAAATTTGTGGGTATATCTTCAATCCCTGATCCTTGAGAGCTGGTTCCTCCTCCCGTGTCTTGAGAGCCTGTTGCCATCTTGTATGATACATATTCTATACTCAATGGTGACAAGAGTCTTTCAAAAAAAAATTAAGATTATTTTCCGATGCTACACAAATTTTTTAAAAAATGGGTTATTCAAAATAAATAAAATAAAACCCGTGTGGATTTGTGTTCGGATATATACTGCATTTGAAAAGTGAAAAATTTCCAAGCATATTCAAACACTTCATCTTTTTAAATAATTATCTTTCTTTTTTTAGGCAAAAAAAAAAATATTATAATTAAAAATTTAATAAAATAACGTTTTTAAAAAATTAAATTTAAAAAATAAGATTCTAAAATTTCCAATCGCACGTTCAATGGACCTTCACTTTGTGCTCCTATGGAAAAAAATAAAAATAAAAAACAGTAATAAAAAAATCCTCAATTTGGCAATATTTCTGCATTTGCTTGCCGTCTAATCCTTTCACAAAAATGGAAAGCACTACAACAATGAGAGCAACTCAACAGGTGAAGTATCTTCTACCAAAGCATACCCAAAAATACGAGCATGAAATGAACGCCCAATTGTGTGTGTCAGATTTTCGATCCCACACAAGGCCGTGATTTCATCTCTTCCATTATTTCTTTTTCCCTCTTTTTTTGTTGGAGATGCGCGGGAAAGGCTTGAAGAGCTTACGCTCCCTCTTTAAATCGAGATCCCCCAAAAACCCTAAACCCGACCTCCTAACCCTAAAGCCCTCCGTCGCCGGTTCAAACAAACACCACCACCCCTCAAAGCCCACCGCGAAGAAGAGGATCCCTTGGGCTCTGGTGAGCCCCGCCACGGTGGACGAATCGCTACCCGTCGCGTCAGGTTGAGTGTTCTTGCTTTCTCATTTTTTATCTGTGTTTTTTTGAAAAAGTTTTGGTTTTTGATAGTTGGGTTTTGTTTTGTTGTAGAGGATTCGACGAGTGAGCTGAGAAACATATCTAACTTGTTGTGTGGTATGTATGTTCTTCACTTTTCCGGATTTTGAGTTGAGGCATGTTATCTGTTTGAATCTAGTTGTACATCGAAGAAGGGTGTGGTAAACGTTGTACGTATTAGAAAATGCAGCTTTTTGGAGTTGCAGATTACTTGCACTCTATAAGGGTGTGGTGGACCTTTCATGAGTTAAAATGCAACCTTTTTGGAGTTGCAAATTGCACGAAGTGATGCCATTTTGGTAGCTTCAAGAAGCCGTGAAATCAAGGGCACTGTTAGAGCATATCCAATCCTAGACCCATACCCATGCAAATTTAAATTTGAGTAAAAATCCACAAAATCCTCTCCAACCCTTGACCTAAACCTATATCAAGTGAAGAGAGACTTGAAATTAACCCAAATCAAAGGGAGACCCAAACTTTTCCCAAATTTTCCAACAGCTCTTTTTTGGCCAAACCAGTTAATAATGGGAAGAATATGGGAATTTTTTGGAAAGGTTTGATTAAAACACAAAGTTGTGGTTGGAGACACACCATACCAAACAAAGATTTTACTCAAATTGTTAGTGAAATTTGTGTATAATTTTGAGTAAGGGTGCAGATGGCCTTACATGTAGTCCTTATTTGCAACCCCACTTGTAGCCCCATTTTGCCAATAACATATATGCTTTGTTAGATGAAGCATCTAATCTTTTCTATTTTACACATGCAATTCATTATAATTTATACTTCATTTGTTATGAAGGTACATATTTTATCACATTAAGTATACATCTTAAGAAAATCAAAACACGTGGGGACTATGTGGGGCTGCATGTGAGATTGTCATTATTCATTTTTTTAGACTGCATTTGATAAGGGTGTAATAGATTTTCCACAAGTAAAATAAGAAATTGCAAACCCTTTTTGGAGTTGGGGACTACACAAAAAGTTTCCCTTTCCTTTTGACACCTTGAAGATGGCATGATCTCAAAATGTAATTTTGAGGCTGCATTGTATGAGGGCGTGATGCTCATTTCATGAGTCAAGAGTCAACCTTCTCGAAGTTGTGAATTACATGCGTATATACTCTTAGGATACCTTGGAATCTCATGACTTTGACATGTTTTTCTAAAGTTGAATGACTCACATTCTCATCATTTTTAGCCAGCAGTGTGGCGGATTCATTCAAAACATCCCCCCTTCAGGGGCCAGATGATGTGATTAATTCTGATGAGAATTTGTTCACCATACCTTGGATTTCAAATACATCCAGTACCCAAGCATTTCATAGGAGGAAGGCTTTGTTGAGGATGAGGAAGGCAAAATGGGTATTCGAGAAAACGCAGAGGCGCAGGTTCAATTTGTTGGTGAGGAATTCGGTTGACAAACTGGGTAGCAAGGTCGCTCTTGAGGTCTTTGGTAAGTTGGGAAGGGACACGAGTGTGAAGGAGTACAACACACTGATTGGCAGTTGTCTAGAGAAGGCAAGGCAGAGCCTTGATGAAGATGACTTCGAAGATCAGGTTTGCTATGCTTATAGGCTCTACACTATGATGCGGGAGCAAGGATTCACGCTGGAAGAAGAGACTTATGGTCCGTTTCTTTTGTTCTTCGTTGACATGGGAATGGTAGAGGAATTTGAGTATTTCTGTAAGGACATTAAGGGTGACAACTTTGTCTCGTACAGAATGGGTTACTATGAGATGTTGCTTTGGATTAGAGTTGGTGATGAAGATAAAGTTTGGGAGCTCTGGAATTCTATTGGGGAAGTTGGAAAAGAGGACAGTTATAAGCTAGCAGGTATGTAGCTCAGTACACTGCTGTTGACATAAATTGATAAATGTGATAACTTTTGAACAAGATTATGGGCTTGTTTTAGAGGCACAATCATTTTATTGAAGTAGGTAGATATAAGAAAGTATGGCAACCTTATGGATTTATTCTTCTATTTTTTCCGTATTTACCATCTATAGTAGTTGGCTAATTTGTAATTGAAGTATATCTAACTCTTAACATCTTAGTTTTACATCCATTTTCTTAGTTCTATATAAGCATCTCATATCGAGTTTTTATATATATTTGTTTTGGAACAATGCATGACTGCGGGCATATGTGTTTCTATGTGTTTCCCATGTTTTCTATTTCTGGAATTAGGGCAAACTTGCTTGTGCTGGATGGATATTTTTTCAATGGATGGAGGGGTAGGTGGATGGAGTAATAGATTCAGAGTTTCTTTACAAATTTGGTTTTTGACATGTAGTGAATTTCTAAATGTGAACACACTTGCAAACAACTGTATATGGTTGGCAGCTATAAATTAAGCAATCCGACATCTTTGGAAGCTTGCAAATGGTGCAATTCATTTGTCAAGCACCCGATGTTGAGCATTTTCTTAAAAACATTGATTTGATGACTATAATTGTGCTACATTTCAGTCAAATATTGTTGACTTTTAAACTTCTAACTATATCACTGATAAGTGTACCGTTTGTCTGTTCTTTCTTGATCCTGCTGCTGCTGGATTAAGAATGAAGTCACCTTTTTTCTTTAATTTCACTGAGAGAATCGTCAATTTTATAATAAGTGACAATTAAGATTTTCCTTTGATTATTTAGTAGAGAGCAGAGCAAATCTACTAAAGTCTCAAAACTTTAGTTTGAAGATCATGAGTGACCAGTATTTTGTATCATTTGGTGGAGGTCATTCATGTTCATACAATTAATTAGTTTTTTGTGGTTACATGAGTGGAAAGGCTGTCATTTATTGGAAGTCTTTCTGGGCGTTCGCATGCAGTGCATTCTTTGATGTACTTGTTTGTTGATTTGCTTCATTCATTGTTCAAATAGGTTAAACAAGGTTCATGGGGATTCTCTTTATTCTTTATATGGTTACCAAATTTTCTCTGCTAATTTACAGTAGCCATTCCTTGGTTTTAGTCATTCTGTTGCCAATTGGAAATCTTATAAGATTTATTTCTTGGACAGAAAATTACTTGTTAGCATTCTGCAAAGCTGATAGGAAAGAAGAGCTCCTGCAATTACTAGAAGCTGTGGATATAACAAGAATTTCATCAGTTGAGAACATTGGATATATATTTATGACCTTGGGTCGGCTCTTATTGGAGAACTTTGTGGAGAAATTTATTTTGGCACTAAAAAACTCAGGTAAATGGGAAACTGATCTTTTCCATGCCACTTCTAGAATTTCACAAGAAAGCACTTATAGATTGTCCCACAGTTGCTTTTTATTGCAAGCTTAGAGAAAAAAAAAAGTTTTTACTGTACTTTCTTTTATTTTGATGGTTCTTTTCTCGTGGTCTCATCAGTAATTTAGTATGCATACTGGCAATTGTGTTTGTTTTTTTTTTTCTTGGATGTTTATCCTTTACTTTTTTAATAATAAAAATGTATTATAACGAGGCAAGAGGAACTGTCAACCTCTTCTTTTCTTGTTACTGTTCCCTTTTCTTTGTGACGGATCTATAGATTTCAAAATTGGAGTACAAATTCAGGAATAGCAATGATTGAACCTTATGGTTACTTAGTATTACACATTTGTTTTGTGTCACCTGTGAATAAAGGGAACATTAAATTGTCAAGTTAAACTAGCAGTTGATTTAAATATGTGGAAAAATACAAATAAAAATATATCCTTGTTTATTGACCTTGTATGGGCGCTTTATAATAGCAAAGGAGGATGAGGTGGTACAATGTCTAGGTTCAACAAAGTAATCGACTTTCTTGTTTGAAAAATTATGCATTTTTTTTTTGTGACTATATATTCTCTCATTTTCCTTTTAAGCTTTTGCCCTCCTAGTTACTTCATTCTATCACTACATGGAGGAGGCACATTCTATGCACGTGAAACTCAAGATTGATTGAAATTATAGACATGATGTTGGTGGGAGTGTATTAAACAGGGCATGTATAAAATTCTACGACAAAACATGTCATTCATTTGAGTAAAATATTTTATTATAGTTCAACCTCCAGATGTGTGTTCTTTTATCTCTTTGTCTTTCATCTTATTTTTACTCTCTCGTGGCGATCCAACATCACCATCAGTTGCACACCTATCTTTGGTTAGCCGGTTGGCGCTCTCTGTCTCCCAAAAAGAGGTGAGGGGATCAAACCACACGGTACCAAATGTGCACAGAGGGCACCAATTTTCAAAAAAAGAAAAGCAACATACTCATTGCACCCTCTGATATCTATTACCTTCCTTGTCGAACTGCTGAAATGTGATTTTCCTGGGTGGTGGTTGTTGTGTAGCTACTATCTAGATGTACAATAAATTATGAAGTACTTACATTGAAAATGCCAACTGCTAGCTCTCCGCATTTTATATTGATGTTGATTTAATATATACCCTAATGCTTGCAGATGCAATGGAGGAAAGCATCTCATCCTTCATCTATAACTATGTTACTAGCATGCCAAATTTAGCGGTGAGAAACTTCTCATGAGAACTAGTGGTCATGCTTAAGATAGTTACATTCAAAGACAAGTAAATATATATATATATTTTAGAAAAGTAGGCATTAACAAGTAAATATTTTGACTGCTTATTTTCAGCCCCCCTTATTTTCACCATCAATTTTGTTCCGAATAGCTAAATATTATTTTTGTAAAATTTTTTTTGTTTGGGGGCTTTTATCATAAAAGTTCCTACCTCACTACAAAAAAAAATAAACCCTCCCAATAGGCATTTTAGTTTCCGACATTTGCAAAGGTTAGTCTCCTTATATGTTGATGTGGGTTTTCCCTCTGGTATGTTTCATTTGGTTTATTTGAATTCTTATTTGTTTACTTAATATTTCTTAGTGCACACCTTTTAATATTCTTTTACTAGTTATTGTCCTTGAACTAGCTTAAATATGTTGCTGCACCTGAAATGTAGTCAACTAGAATTCTTGCACCGTAACCTTCATAGTCTATCAATGAGTTTGACTCATTCAGAGCTTCAGTAATTTACTGTTGTTTACTAATCATCAAGTAATGTACATGCCGCTATGTTGCACTGTATGACATTTCAACAAATTTATCTCATTGTCTTCTTTTAATTGGATTCCCAACATTGCATTCTATCAGCTTGTTGACTTTTCAGGTTGAAGAAGTTGTTTCAAAATTTAAAGAGTTGCACGAGAGACTTGAAGTAGCTTCTTCATTTGCTTCATATGAGAAGCTTATTAATTTGTGCTGTGATTGTTTAAAGGTAAGCTTCCACTTACATAACTTTGACTTTTTAGCATATGCTTCTTTCTGGTGTTTATTAGAAACCTCTCAGGACAAAAAGGTTTGATTTCACATGGTGAGTTCATTCTATCAAGTGCAAATTGGGTTTGATTCAGGTGTAAAAAGAATATTAAATTGCATTCTGCTACCTTGAATGGCTCTAACAACAATAAAACATGAAAATCATTTCTGGAGCAAGACGTGTGTAACATTGATTCTGTTCAAATACCTTAACAAATAAGCTAGATGGGCTTGAAGTAATTGGAAGTGTACCATACAGTTTCTTATGCGATGGAAAATATATGATGGTTTAAGGAGAGAATGTGGGCTGGTCAAGAAACCAGTGCCTGTTTTCGGCTTCAATAGTGAATTTTAAGTCCTAAGATCAGCTGATCGGCTCCTTACTACTTGATAGCTATTCAAGTACATCTAGACATAAATTTCTAAATTAAATGAAAATTGCCCAGTATCATTGACTGTGGCCTTACATCCAAGTGCTTCCTAATATAATTTCTGAAGAATAAATAGCTAATTGTTTATCTCATATAAAGCTCTCATAATTGATTGATGTGAATTAAACTCTTTTAAAGTTCAAGTGGATTGACCAAATTCGCACATTCTGGGTTCTATAATAGAAAAACAAATCTATTCTTTTATATTTAGAAATGAGATGATTTTGTCGGCCTTCAATGTCCTGAAAGAGATCTCCCCCTCATCTTTCTTTCAAAATGGAATGCCTTGAAAAATTTGAGTGCAGACTTCGTTTCTCCTTCATCTATTATATCTTCCCTTTCTTCTATTTTTTGTTTGTTTTTTTGAAAAAGAGATGAGCCCTTGTGCAAATATATGCTTTTGATTTTTTCTCAATAAAGCACTAGTTAAAAGGCCATCATCTAGGGTGGCCTTGCACATAATGGGGGGGGGGGGGGGGGGTGGGGGGTGGAGGCAGGGATGACTGGATATGGTCTTAAGTCTTAACTTTTGGTATTTATAGCACCAAGTGATCAATCTCAGGACTCAAACCAGCAGGTCAAAGTCTCATAGATCAAGCACTTCACTACTACTCTGAGATGTGACTTCCTGTGAAAGCACTAGTTACTGTATTTTATTTTATTCTCTTCGGATCTTCTTTTTCTATTCCTATTTCCAATATCTCAATGATAGCACTAATGAGCAAGGTATTGCAGGTTCATGAAGCCCTTAGTATTGTTGACCATATGTGTCAATCTGATCTAGCCCCATCTATCAAAGCTCTTCGTCCAATTATACGTGCAAGTGGGCAGAGTTGTGAGCTGAATTTGGTACCTCTAATCTCTTTGCGTGCCTGTTTCTCCTGGATAATGCAAAAGTGTGTGGACAACTAAATTCTTTTCTTCTATGTAGACCATAATGATCTAGATATATATGCTTTAACATTGACTTCCTGATGTATATTGTCTGATTGAAATACCCGTAAGCTTTTCTTTCTCATGATATAGTGAGGCATATCATTGTCAATTTTATGTCATCTATCA
Organism: Acorus gramineus; assembly: GCA_030737835.1. NCBI lineage: Eukaryota > Viridiplantae > Streptophyta > Magnoliopsida > Acorales > Acoraceae > Acorus > Acorus gramineus. The sequence goes on along the minus strand of CM060847.1, from coordinate 14,076,630 downwards.
CTGACTGAAGTGCTTTATTTGGTATCCATCTCTTTAGCTTGAACTGTTCTTTTTGCCCGTTGGTTATTATTTAATTTTAATATCTGATTACCTTTTATACCCTAGTCTTATGTCAATTTTCTGGTTCTCATTTTTTTGGCTTTAGTTGTGTGTAATTTGGGTGTGGGAGTTTGACATAGCTAGCGCTGCAGTTCAACTTATTCATATAATCCTACATATAAGGTGGCAATGGACTGGAGCAGGAAAACAATTATGCATATGAAGCTCAAAGTGGTTGTCTTCTTTTGTGATACATGTGATTAACGTCCTCTATTGTGGATCATATTGTTCTTCCTGTAGGATTCTTAATTTGGAGTGATAAAAGGACATGACTATACAATGATCTAGCTCATTCCCTAATTAATTTAGCCAGTGTCCTCTGTTTACAAGTGTCAACCCTTTCATGCATTAAAGACATGACCAGCCTCTCCACACTATTATTATTTTTTATTTGAATCCTGAATTTCTATCAGTATTACCAAAATACCAACTTGAACTATTACCTTCCTCCAAGAAAGGAAAGGAAAAAAAGAAAAGAAAAAGAAATACTTGAGGCCATTGTCAACAGGCCAACACACACCCTAGATGGTAATGCAATTTTTGGATGAAGGTAAAAGTCTAAACTAATATTTAAAATGCTTAGAGCCACCACTTGATATTCATAGGTTTTGATGATAAACCTACAACCGATGTCCAACGGGTATGATAAAATTGTCCACTATTCTGTACAAGGAAGCTCAATTGAAAAAGAGATTATGCATGGGGCATCTAAAATAATTGTTTCTTGCCTGTAAGCTGTTGCATTTTCCTTCTACATTATATTAGTTGCCTTTCATTAAATGAATGTTGGCAGAATCAGTGTCATGACAGAATTCAAGAGCCAGTTCTGTAAACCGTCTCATTTTCCTTCTACATTATTTTCAATTGCCGCTTTATTATATGTACCACAGAGGCCTTTGAATTGACAGTGCATGCATGTACACAATGGCATTTGATGAAAAATGATTATATGTTTGTATTGTTTAGAATTTATTTGGGTCAAAGTTTTACATGAATTCTTCAACTACTTGGGACCTTTGATTGAAATAGAATTTTTTCATAGTGTTTATCTAAATGCTCCAGTATTCATCAGGTAAAGAATTGCTATAAATATGGATATACCATGTAAATTGGCAAATGGTGTTCTGAGATTTCTTTACATGTTTCTATTACTAAAATGGAACATGAGATATAGTAAATATTGGTGCTAACATTATGATACCTTAAATTTTTTTATAAAAAATGATGATTCCTTTCTTATGAATTGATTTTTGGTGCTGCTTTACTAGTCTCTTAAATAACATGAAGCATATTATAATATTATCTATCTATGTTTCAAACTCAGGTTCATCAAATCTATCCACTGATGCGTAGCCATAATTTAAAACCTGACAAAAGGACATTCAGAAACATGATCAGTTTTTGTGTGAAGATGAAGGATGTAAGTTTTCCTATGCTCTGCTCTAGATAAGTATTTAACTGAAGGCTTTCAAAGGATTGTTAAACTGCCCTTGGGATTTTATTGAGTTCTCTTTGTTTCTTATTCTTGTGTCTTACTTAGCCTTAATTTTAGTTTTATTTTTCTTTGGAAATCCCTTGTCCTCTTTTGTTGGATGATGCCATTTTTTTTTGCTCTAGGCATCTAATTTTAAGAGAAAAATGGTGTCCTCACATTAGAAAAAGTGCATTTTTTTGCCTTTTTTTTTAAAGACAGAGTTGCACTATAGATTGGAACATGCTGTCGATATCTAATATTTTATAAAAAGTATTTAAGATATTTTCAACACTATTTAGAACATGAAATTGAACACTATACTGTGGATTTCCCCTAAAACATGCTGATTTCATGACCTATTCAGTAATTTGGACTTGTTACCTATATGAATTTCTTGTCATGTCTTTTAGTCCCTTGCATTCTGCAGTTTGAAGGTGCTTATAATATTCTAGCTGATGCAGAAGACTTGTACAAGGAGTCAACTACAATCATGTACAATGCCATACTGGCAGAACATTGCAAAGAGGCAAGTGCTCTTCTCTATTTTCCTATGCATGCATCGCTTTAAGAATGCAAATTCTGTGATATGAGAAAGAGAATTTTTTTTTGTTCCTTTGAGATTCTTCTGAATCTGTGATGCTATGTTATTGTTGCTATACAGGTCATAATGATTAGTAGATATATTACTCAGTAGAAGTTTGATATAGAGTTGGAAAGAAGTTTTTTTTTTTAAAAGAAAAATGTATGCATATAAATTACATACATATATATAGCAGCGACTTTAAAAGTAGATGTGCGATTACGAATCTCTGTCAAGGGTAATGTGTCAATGTGTATCCATGACTACGGAACACAAGTGGGGCAACTTCTGTTTAAAGCAGATTAAGCATGCTCCCGCTTTACAAAGTTTAGCATGAGTGGACCTTAAGCATACCTCAAAAATATGGAAGTGCTTGTGTGCGCGGGGGGGGGGGGGGGGGTGGCGTTGAACCTAGATCTGTGTCCCTGACCCGCTGCACTCATGCGCCACCCAGTATGGGATTTGAACTTAGACAAGCTTGATTTGCAATGAATGAATAATATGCTTCCAAATGGAAAAAGAAATCTATCACCAAGTAAAGTTACATTTGAAACTCATGTTTCTGTCAGTTGCATTAATTGCTTGTGCTCTTTGAAAATGGGGTCCGGAAATGCTGTGTCAATCCTGTAGAAACTATCAGATATCTAAGATAGCTTGAAAATTTATTGATTGAGTACAATTATCATGTATTACCTTCCAAATAACAGTCACATCTGAGTGTGTGATCATATTAAAGTTTGTATGCCAATGAATATGATACAAGCATTGTTTCAAAGATATTGAATATTATAATCATGTGCACATTGGATGCATCAATACTTGAAACTTACGAGATACTCCTTGGTTATGAGATGTATGAAGCAACCATACTCCTGCCATCATGCAATTTGGCGTGATCATAAGGTTTAATCCATTAGAAGAACATCCAAAACCTGGATGATCACATGTGGAGATACATGCATAATGATAGTAATAATCTCCATTAGAGATAAATCAGATAATGCATCCATGTCCATGTCAGATATTTATGAGCCTTTTTTGTTTTGCAGAAAAATGGGTATGGGATTTCAGTAGTTCTCAAACAAATGAAGGACAAAGATGTTGATCTAGATTCTGAGACTTTCAGCTACTTGATATCCACATGTGAAAGTGAAGAAGACATTGCAAAGGTGGATTATCTGTAGCTTTCCACCTGCTTCAGTTGTTCATTGCCAAGCTCATTCTTCTTTAGAATTTTCATCCATATATTTTATCTTTATAAATATAAACAACAGCAGAGTTTCCTTTTGGCAACAATTTCACTGTTACAGTGACCTAAGATGTGTGAAAAGATCTTGGGTGCAAGATGCAAGGACATGAAAGAAAATAAACTCATGGTTGAAATTAAGTGCGCATTGATGCAGATAGGGTATTCATAAAATCACCTAAAGTTGATATTTTGGTTCTCTTTATATCCATGTGTGTGTATTTGCAATTTAGTTTTTGAATTGTTCAATCATTCATTGTGAACTTGCGTAAGATTTTTTTTGAATAAAATGATTCTGGTCTCATGTTATTGCTTAAGGTAAGGTCCTTTAATGTGTTAACTTTAAAGTTGACTGTGATTCATTTATCCATATCTGTATATTGAATAAAATTGCTGGATAATTGAGTAAACTGAGGCAATAACGAAATTCAGGATGAGTCCTATTAATCTTTTTTATTCTTATTTGGGCTAGTTTATATTTATATGCTTCCAATGTTTCCGTCAAACTTATTTTTTCATGGTCGGCATTGCTTTGATTGATGAGGCTTGTCAAATCCCTAAATTATTTCTTTACAATGCTGTTGATTTATTTCTATGCAAACAAGTATTTGAAATTATGATGTTATCTATTTGATGGATGCTCTCTGCATTAACAACCGAGCTGTTTAACTCACAGGTGTTAGAAGAGATTGTTGAATTGTAAAGTTCCCTTTGGTTTTCACTAAATATTCTAGCATCAAATTAATTCTATGCTTCATAATTGGTTTTTTCAATGCATATTCCTTTAAAATGTACTTATTATGAGTGGCCATGCCACAATTCTGTCTTTATATCAATGGGTTCTTGATTAGAATATCTTAGAGAACATTGAAGCTGGTAATTCCAGGTGTTGATATGCTCACCTTTTAACTTTGCAGTGTTGTGATCAAATGCATCGATCTGGAATTCAAGTCACAAAGCAGGTCTACATGGCTCTTATTAGTGCGTATGCAAACTGTGGGAAGTTTGATGAAGCGAAGCAGGTAAACTCATATAATTTGTATGCCCACTTGTTTTGCCTCTTTTTCTTTTTCCCGCTTCATCAAGAAATAATTATACGATTTTTATCCTTCATTTTCTTTTTGGATGGAAGGTAGGCGCACTACTGCTGTTCCATTAGAAACAGGGCATACGCCCAAAGCATGCAAACATAGAAAGAAGAAAAAACCACGAGACGGGATGGAGAAGTAGAAGAGTTTTCTACAATCCCCTACCCACCACACCCAACCTACTCCTCAAATGATAAGTTTCTACCTTCGTACAATACTAGCGCCTACATAAAAATGCCCCCAGTCCTGAATAGACCTCATCACTATCTCCCATATGTTTTCAACATACACCGGTGTTCCAGTTGTTAAAAGTCATTGGGTCGAAATATAACCGTAGAGATTTTGCCTAGCCAAAAATAAGATTGATAGATGATGAATGGTTACATATAAAGTTACTTTAGTTATTTTTTTAAGAATTGAAATTCTAGATTTTGCATGTGTTCATAATTTAGGCCTGAGGAAGACTGTTATGATCTTGTGTAGACTAGTAATAAAAAGATTTTCAGATAGGGGAGAAGTTGTGCGACTGTTTCTATTTTTTCTTGGTTACTGAGAGTACCTATATATTTATAGCAGTACTTGCCATAACTTATTTATTTGGTAATTGAATTACATTCAAAGGAAATCCTGGAGGGATTACCAGTGTATGACTTTGTGTATGGAGATTCAGATATCTGCAGTATCCATATCAAACCCTAGCTGGCATGTATTTCAGTATTTGTGGATTTGTACTGCTGGTAAATCTTGCTTGGGAAATCCAAAATCTCTAACCTCCCGTTTGGGGTGTGACATAGGGTTTTTCGCTCTTGATAGCTATACTGGGATAGATAACAATCCATGCTGAATAGGTAAATTTTTGTTTGGTTGTCTTTTCTGTTATTCTCATTGGGAAACGTAAAATTGATATTTTTGTTGTTTGGTTCACCTTGGATAAAGTAAGGATAAGTGGTAGATAAGAGATGGATAAGAGTTTATGACTTTTTAAATGACAACTATACCCCTGCATAAATTATTTGTGTTTGGGAATAAGTATGAGAGATGTGCGTGTGATATGATAGATGTGACTGTTTTTGGAATGTGTGCAGAGAGTGTTAGGTTAGATAAAATTTTTAAAATGACAGAAAAGGGTATTTTTATCCATTGGCATAGATAAACCCTGATAAGCAATTCTACCATTTTCTTAAAATAGTTATCAGGCCTTATCCTAGCTTATCCAGACATAGCTATCAGGGTTTATTCTTGTCAAACAAACAGTTATCAGGCATTATCCTAGCTTATGCAGACATAGCTATCAGGGTTTATTCTTGTCAAACAAACAGTTATCAGGCATTATCCTAGCTTATCTAGACATAACTATCAGGGTTTATTCTTGTCAAACAAAAAGCTGTTTGGGGGCTATTCTACTGTATTCTCCCTTATCCATGGTTTTTGCTTCACCCCAAACGGGGGCTGCACAGATTCACTTCAACGAAAGGTTCTCGTGAGTTTATATGTTTAATATGCTATCTTGGACGTCCAAGTTTCTGAAAAAGACAATTAAAGTCCTCATGAAATACGTTCTATTATGAGTTGGTTGGAAAAGTAATTTGTCCGGACCATTCAAATAGTCTCTCTATCATGTGCCTGCTTAAGAAACATTGTGTACATTTGACTTAAAGGTTTTAATAGGATAAATTTATGATACATTGTCCTTTTTGTTTTGGTGAGTGCATGAGCTAAGACAATTCAGGCATCAAAATGCTATATGCGTGAGTATATGTGGTATGCAAGAGTATATGTAGAAGTATATGCGGGTGTATATGTGGTTCTGTATTTTTATTAGTAAAAAAATATAGGATGATTTTTTTCAAACAATAGATAACAAAATAAATATGCAGATGTGGTAATAATACATAACACATGTCTTTGATCACATATTAGAGTAAATATTTGGACAATAAAAATATATCTACATGTATAGTCGATAGTGGATAGGGAAATGAACTTACCGTGATGTTTAGAAAAAAATAGAAAAAAAGAAAAATAATAGTTTAGAAAAATAGGAAGTAAGAAAAATGATAATAATAATAATGGAGAGTAAAAAACTTTCCAAGCTATTATAGCTTCCAAAGCAACCCTAGCATTCAATAGAAAGCATAAAGTCTACCCTTCAATAAAATAAAGGCACCCAAAAGTATTCTATTCAAGCCTTGTGAGAACCCCCAAAAAAAAAAAAAAAATTCGTGCGGCCGCTTATGCGTATCTAAACAGTGCAGGGGACTTGGTCAGTGATTAAACTTACCATGGCACCTTACCTTTTTCAAAAAACTTACCAGGGCCCCTTATCCCCTACATGAGTACCGTATGGAGTCACACATATAACATGATAATACATGATAGTTTCTTCATATTTATCAGCAATAACAAGATGGCATTCGCCTTTAATCTCATTGCACACTTCGAAAAATCATTGAAATTCCAGAAAATCATTGAAATTCTTAGAACATTTTATTTTTCAGAATTCATTTAGTTTGAAACTCAATGACATTTTCTTTGTTTGTTTATTTGATAAGAAGAAGAAAGAAAGAAAAAGAAAGAAGACATTGTTTGATTTAAATATGATGTAAATAGCTCTTTTTCTCACAATTTTAATTTAATAGAGATCTTTATGTGACAGTCTTTCTGAATCTGTAAGGTTGGACTGGATGGATAAGAGGTTAGATGCGGATCATTTGAAAGTAGATTAAGTTTAAGCCCAACCTGAATTGATCATCAATAGATCAATGCTGGATACTGTATGACCTGATGTGAATCTAATTCACTTAATGGATCTAGAGGCCTACAAGAATTAAATTGGTTTGTGTTTGCATACCTTGAATCTGACCTGTTTATACCCGAGTTGTTGGTTAAAAGAAAACTTTATTGTAAAAAGAAACAAGAAACAAATGCAATTCAAGTAATTACTAGACTGTAATGAATTATAAAAAATTCCAGTTTTATGAAGTTTGTAATCCTAAAAGTCAGCTGATTATATTTTTCCTATTAACTTGATTTTTTTTCATTTGAGAAAGATTTAACTTAATCTGTGTTAAGATTTTAGCCGAATAATAATACCTCTGCTTTTAATTCTTTGGAATTCCTCATTTTCTAATTGTTTTTAAATTGTGAAATTCTTTAAGATAAATCCAACTATTTTATTCACTTTTAAGTTTTATGATCTGGCTGTTTGTCTGCACTTTATTGGCCAAGTGCACTCTGACATTGAAAATGTGAGTCTGCTTTCTCTATGGGCATATTTCAAATTTTGACTATCATATATGATGATAGGTTATTCTGGATGAAGCTATACCAGTTAAATATTTAAATGAAATCAAGAGTGCGCTTGTATCAGCCCTTTCATCAAACGGGCTAATTTTGGATGCACTTCAAATATATGATGAAATCAAGGAGACTGGATTCAAGCCGGAGCCGAGGACCATTATCAACCTCATTGTTGGTCCTTTTTCTTATTTTTTATTTCAGCTTTTCCTTATAAATGAGCAGGCATGAAATTAGATGATATTACCATATCCTTCTTTGGCAGGAGCACCTTCGATCAGAAGGAGAATTAAATAGATTACTTGAGCTGCTTGAGGGATTGAATGGTTCAAACTTCTGGTTTGAGGGGTGTGCAAGAATCATTTTATATTGTATAGGATACAAACATATAAGGTGTGCCAAAATCCTGTAATTGTATTATTCTGTCCTTTATCATTTTGGCTGCATCACAATGTTGTCCTTGCTCTCATACATTAATTAATTCAGTGATGCAGTCGAATTACTCAAGCAGCTAAAGGAGAAAAATGAATCAGCTACAGATGTTGTTGTTGATCAGGTTCTGACATGATTAACTACTTTTTTTTTTTTTTAATAAATGGAACAATGACATGGACCAATTCCTTTTCAGTATATGTAGTTGGTTGCAGATGTAATTGCTTGGTAACTGTAACTTTTATATATCCTATGCATCTCTTATTAAATTAGCATAATCTCTTCTTGAAACAACAGGTGGTTATTTGGTTGTTTGATGTGGTTCACTATGTTTTAAACCCCATTCTTTTAGTAAAACATAATTGGAATATGTGCATGGTAAATGTGTTTTAAGTTCTGTATAATCTTTATCAACAGGACACAGGATGACAGACGCTTTACGCATTGAATCTAAAATTGACCTTCTATTCTCTTGTCATTTATCATAAAATTCTTAGAAAATAATGTATGTCTTCCCATGTTGGGCAACTACAAATTCTACCAGTGTTTCAAATTATCAATTAACAGGAATTCTATGCTTTGAATTTTTTTATAATTTCACTATCACTTCTATAATATAGAATGACATCTCCAAGGTATTGGATAACTTGTCCTCTTAGATTACTTGTTCGTTCAAATTTGGGGCACTGATATAAAACATAGACATGAAACCTTATCCTAATGTATCTGTTTCAACTATGGAGATAGTCCCTGTTGATCGGGTATTGGTGAGACTGAAGAAAACCATGATTGCACTGTCACCTTCACAGTTGCATTAAATGATGAAATCATTAACTGTTAGAAATTGACTCAATATCACGTGCTAGCAATCTTTTATGTTATACTATTTTTCAAAACATATAATTGTTCTCCTGCATTGGTAGCTCGTTGACGTTCTAAAGTTGCAATTTATGAAAACTGTATTTGGTGTTGTGCTAATTGGAAAAATACATCATTATATATATATATATATTATTTAATAGCAGAGATATATCATATCTTATTGCCATCTCTTGATGCATCACTTTTACAATGATGAAACAGATATATAATCAGATCTCTGGCATGGACTCACCAGATCTGGAGGTTGGGTTGAAGATCCTGCAGCATTTGAAAGAACTCAAAATTCGTCCTTCTCGAACGAGTCTTGATTTTCTTCTGAGTGCATGTGTGACTGCAAGGGATTCACAGTCTGCTCAGCTGATATTCAAAGAATATCAAAGTGCTGGCTTTCCTTTCAATGTGTTGACCTACTTGAGGTGATTGATTCATGTTCTTCTTTTCGGAACTTGTTAATATCATATGCATGTAGGTCACAGACTCATGGTTCATATGATAACAATTCTTCGTCCTCGTAACTTTGGACGTAGAAGTAATCATGCAACATGGATTATCTGAGCTTTTTTGTTGTTTATCGAAGAAGTCTTCCTACTTTCTGCATAACCCATGCAACAACCGCAACCAGTGTACCTTTCCATTTTCCTGGATATAGAATTTATTTTTTTATTTAATTTTTTCGAACATCAAACTAGCAATTTAAGAACATAGAAATTGCCATTGTTCTTCCAGAACCCATGCTCCCTGAACCAATATCGTTGATCTTCCATTAGTATGGCAGTTGGTCAACTCTTGATCCGAGAACTATTCTTTGAAAAATGTTTATACTTCTGTAGCCATTTTTGCTGAGCAAACACATTTTGAATATATATATATATATATATATGTATGTATATATATATACACACACTTGAGTAATGAAGTACATGCTTTCACAAAAAGTAAAATACATACTCGAATGAATTGAATGCATACATTTTAACGTGTTTGGTAATAGAGTATATATTGACATAGTAGAGTATATGCTTTATTAGCTGATTTCATATATTGCATTGGGTGAGTGGTGCCTCCAGGAATGACTGCAAAAGTGTCTAGTGTAATAATGCACTTCTTTATCATAAGGATTTGTGTTTAGAAGAAACCAAAGTATTCAAGATATATATGCTTCTGCCAATCGTTTCCATATTTTTATTTATGTGTGTTTTTTTTTTTTTTTGATATCCGAGGGACCTCCCGTAGGCCGTAGCTGATCTTTCGGCCGAGCTGGGTAGGCTACCTCTGCATGTGTCCCCTGGTTTTATAGAATTTTTTTCATTTTTTGCCCACAATTTATTTATGTTCATATTGACGTACTTCAAGGACTATGGTTTTTTAAGGATAGTTAGCAGCTGAATCTGATATGACAAGGTCAAGTTTGTACTGACAGTATGCCTGTGTGTGTATTGTGCAGGATGTATCAGGTTCTACTGGCTTCGGGTGAGTATGAAAGTGCGTCAAATATGATGAAGAAAATGCCAAAAAGTGATCCCCATGTTCGTCTTATCATCGAGGAATGCCAAAAAACATACGGCCATGGATCCATGCCAGTTAAGGAGAAGAAGGGTTCCATTGCCGTGCAATAGAATTACCCTCTTCAATTGTTCCTTCATGCTGAAAGTCCAAATTTTTTGATAGAATGATTTTTGGACCACTGCTTGAGCCATCCGTAATTGGTAAGACAAGTTGCAATTTTTTTTTAATTAACCTATGCATGTTAAATGTTTGAGTTTGTTGTCATGGTTCACCTCTCGAAGATTGCATTTCCATTTCGTGAACATTCGATCTGATGAATCGAGTTCTTTTTCAGAGAAGCGGTGCTGGTAATGCGCATTTCATGATGAAGCTCAGGGACATGCTCTCCTCTCAAACTGGAGATGGAAGAGTAGAATATTGGAAGACTAGCTTAAGTCATTATTTACTGGGATAGATCTATTTATGTGACAATGCACACCAAATAGTTTAATGTATATTTGAATGGGCAAGACTAATCCCACCAGCCAAGTTGCTGATTCCCCAACCTAAAATGTGAAAAACACATTTTTGTCATTTCTTTTTAGTCATTTACCCCACCACCTATCTACAATATGCCCGTCGAAGGGGACCCCATGAATGGCCTTACGTACCTCGTGTTCTACGCGGTGATGGTCGATCTTGACAAGTCAGGATGATTACTAGACTTCATTATTTGACTTTCTCTATGTTAATGTCATGTTTGTTACAGTTTAAATTTATAGAATATAGATTATAACTTTTCTGATAAGTTATAGACATGTTTGTTGAAACTGTTTAAAAATAGCAAATAAGCAGCAATGCATGTTTGTTTAATGAGTTGTAAAACAATTTTTTGCTGTATAATTGTTAAAAATAAGTTTACACTATAGAAGTAAAAAATTGATTTATGTTTGATAAAATAAGTTGATTTATATATATATAATTAATTTTATAAATATTTAAAAGAAATTTAAATGAACATAAATAATATTTTAAAATCATTATAATTTTTTTTCAAATGTTACGGTATAGAATTTTAATGAATTAAAGGACAAATGGATTTATAAAAGAAATTTGATAATATATTTTTTTGTAATAGTAAAAAAATTGAGAAGATGAAAGATGGTTTAGTGATTTTTGGGGTGTAATATGAAAAAAATAGATACACCTATTATTAGTAAAAAAGATTAAGGGCATAAGTATCTAAAATAAAAAAATTTAATGCATTTTATAAGCTATAACATCAAAATCATCATTTTCACAGTTTAGAGATTATGATTTTTTAAACTGTTTTTAAATTAAATAAATTTTAATAAGTTTAAACAAACATGTAATAGCTGTTTATAATACGCAGTTTATATGTTTTAATAAACATATACTTATGGATGAAAAACAGTCCATGAATAACCCGTAACCCGTAGACAGATCCCATGTTGAGCTGGGATCAACACATCAACAAGAACTCCGTCGTACGGTTAGGTCTTAGTCGACGTATGGTCCGCCGGTGGGTCAAATACATCACTTTTTTTGTTTGTTTGTTGGGGGACTTCATACATCTGAATCCAAGCACATACTCAACAAATTTCACATTCAATATAGCTATATGAGACTGAAAATGTTACATATCACACTTTCACATTCACAAATTTCCTTCAACCATTCTTATTGTTAAAAAAAAGTTTAAGAATGGTAATGAAAATCCACAAATCCTCTGTTGTCATTTGTGTATCCCATTCCTATAATGGAGGCTGACGACGGTGGGGGCTCTCTTCGCAGCTAGGCGAGGGGAGGTCAGTGACGGTGGAGGCTCTCACTGCGGCTAAGCGAGGGGGGTCGACGACAGAGGAGGCTCTTACTACAGCTAGGAAAGGGGAGGTCGTGGCGACAATCATGAGCGACAATCTTTAGTAGGGGGTGTCAGGGGTTAAGAGCATCTCCAATTGATATGTTAATTAACATGTTAGTGTCGTGTTGTTACATAACATGTAAAAATATTATTTCAATGAAGATGTTAACAAGAAGCTAAATGTGGGTTCTACGTGTCAGGTGTTATCTTTCAAGCTAACTGTGGCTAGTGTTTTTAGCTAGTCAAATGTGAGCCTCACTTGATAGTTTTCCTTAAAGAATTAAAAAGAAAACATTTGACAGGTTGAGTGGGTGGAGAGGTGAGGACCACTATTATTTTGACTAGTTTATTTAACTAGTCCATTAGAACAGCAACAACCAACTAAATAAGGATGTAGTAAATGAGTGTGTAATTGATGTATAATATACTGACATGACACTTTAATAACTTGTTTAACGAATATATCAATTGAAAATGTTCTAATGGAGCTGTGAATAGGTAGGCACAGAGGAGAGCAAATAAGATAAGAGAATAGAAAAAGAAAAACTGTGAAAAGGAGGGGGGGGGGATTAGGATTTGCTGTGAGATCATTATATATGGTGGTGTGTGAAGAAGTAACAAAAAAAGTTGGCTGGTGGGATTAATTTGTTTGTGGGATTAGTCTTTAAGGTGGTGGGCCTAGACCTGCCCTATTTGAACACCATTGTAGTGAGATTTCATGAGTTCTAAGAATACACTAACCTCTGGCTTAGAAAATGAGTTTTCATCAAGTTGTAAAAGGGAAAATCTTGGGGGGTTACATCAACTGAGCCCTCTGACATGGGTGTCTTAGTGTCTAGAAAAACTATTTTTAGAAATGTAACCATGCTTAATATACGCCTCATAAGCTTTCAATATCTCAACAACATATCTTAACAAAAATCATTTGATCAGGGGTATTAATATCTAGATTTAGTTTTTTTTGGATTCCGAGATGATTTTAACATATTCTGAATAATTAATGTATAAATATGGATGAGGTCTACGCTTTGCTGAGGTCTTATTATTTCATGTTTGAACAGAAAGGTCCAAGAACCAACGTAAAAAAGACTTTTACGGATACAAAGAACTACAGTTAAAAGAAAAAGGAAGGAAGGGTCAAGACATCCAACAAAATAAATATCACACTTTATAGTAAAATATGATCAAGCCACCCACTTTTACGTCTCTGGCTGTCCATGACAATTTCATCATCAACATTCAACCTATGAGGCGGGCACATGGTGATCGATGCCGTTTGGAAAACATTTTGGCACACCTCTACAGCCCGGCTTGGAGATCGAGCACGAGCCCGATCAGCCACAACAGGAGCCGCAACTCGAGCCACATGAACGGTTGGAACGTGAAAAAGCATACGATGCAAAGGACGACCTCGGCAATCCAGTTGCAGTGACGCGCGAGAACAGAGTAGGCCCCGGTCCCGAACGCGAGCGTCATTGCGACGAGCGCGGTCTGCACCATCCACTGCGCGAACCTTATTTCATCTACCAGCGAGTCCACCCCCATCATCAGCGCCGTCCATATCAGCCGCAACGCCGCCCTGAACGCCAGCAGGAACGCCAGCATATCCGTCAGCACGAACGCCTGGAACGCCCGCCTCCTCGCCAGCAACGCCGTCCCTCCATAGCCATTGTTGGTGGTTGTGTTGTTTTGGTCGTTCTCGAAGCCGCCGGGCATGGTGATGATGGCGGCGAAGGTGACTGTGATGATGAGGGTGGCCACAAGCAAGAGATTGCTCGCGAGCTTCTCGAGCATGTCGGCTTCGCTTTGGCCGTTGCTACCATTGGCTTTGGGTTTCATGGTGGTGGTGGCCAGTCTTTCGCTGTTGAGCTCCTTGGAAAGGTCACAGAGGCGCGGGCCATCATGCCCATCCTCTTTGATTAAGAGGGACCCTAGCAGTTTGTAGATGCCCAAAAAGCGTGCCACGGTACTCGTGAGGTCCCACTGTGGAACAACGTTTTTTTTTTTTAAGAACATTTTGGCAAACTATCACAAAAATATTTAAATTTAAATTGTGCATGAAAGTCGTTTTATTTTCATTTAATTGATATTGAAAGTTTTATGTACATATAATATAATATAATATATTGCATAAAATAAATGAGTTAAAAAGAAATTGTGGGTGTTGGTCTGGCAGAGTTTTAGAACATTATTTACACAGACATCGATCAATAGAATACTAAGACAAAATTAACTGTGTTGAGGATTCCGTGAGGAAATTAACTATTAAATGTTATTTTAATTATTTAAATAAAATCTATCTCTTGTATTGGTTAAAAAAAACTTTAGTAATTAATATTAATATACATTAATGGTTAGGTTGGTAGATATATTTTATGTGTTGACTGATCATGACTATTTAGATAAAGTTTATCTATCCTCTTGCTATCTTATAAAATGTGTTAAAAAAAGAGAAGTTTAACATGAAATTTAACAACCACCCAAAAAAAAAAATGAAACTTAACCGGGTGGGGGAGGTCAGTCCGGCCCGCCTTGTTCATGGGCCAGAGGTCCATCTTATATTGGTTCGTCCCCATGAGCTTGTGAAACATGGAGTGGTTGTTGAGGAGGCAGGCGAGGTGGAGGGGGTGGTTGCCGTCGCAGTCTCGATCGTTGATCAGGCCGGCGAACTCGGGGTGCTTGAGGATGTGCTCGACGACGACGACACGGTTCAACTGGACGGCCAGGTGGAGGACGGTCCTCCCTTTCTTGTCGGTCAACGTGACGCAGCCGGGGTGTCTGTAGACGATGGCTTTCACCATGGATTCGTACCCGCAGGCGGCCGCCACGTGGAGGGGCGTGTGCCCATCGTCGTTCCCGTGGTACGCTATGGACTGAACATCGTCGGGGGCCTCATCGTCAAAATCTAGCAGGACTTCCATCATTTTGGAGTCGTTATTGGCCACGGCGTAGTGGAGGGGGGTGTTACCGGAGTCATCCCCTTTGTTGTTGAGTTCTGGCTTGCACTTTAGAAGTTCCTTAGCAATTTCTGATGAGTTTAGTAGAGAACAATTTAGTTCATTTGTCAAATGAAAAAAATTTATTTACAATTTGCAGTCCCTTTTGTCGCCCCCCAACGAAAGCTGCAAATGTGAGTAATGTTTCGTTGTGAAAATTATCCCACATTAATATCCATGTAGCGTGTTCCCAACAGTCAGACATGACATACGATGTAGTTCAATATAATTCGATATGTCATTTCAATATAACAAACAAACTGACTTGAACATGGCCAAATGGTGGGGGTGAGAGACTGAGAGAGTAATAGAAAATGACTACGTTTAACTAAAAAACAACTAACTAATTAACTAATTATCAAGAGTAGTAATAGTGAAAAGTCTGGACACGGTCCTAGATGGTAGTGATTGGGATCTTTTGTGTTTTTAACTGAGAATCCCGAGCTCACCTAAAAAAAAAAAAAAAACAGAAGGCAGTGTGAAATTTGTTTTCTATAATATCAGATAAAGTAAAGAAAATTTTGTATAAATTAAGTTGTTTTTGCACATTGGCATGGCAACATTGATTGGATGATATAAAATTCATTTGTGTTTGAAACACAGAATCTGGATCATCTTAATAAAGAAGATAAATTAAGTAATTAAATTTGTACTTCACAAAAGAATAAAATTGAATATGCTCTTTCATGGCAATTAAAAAATGAGCATACTTCATCATCTTATGACAAAAAAAAGGATGTTTGGATATGCTTTAAGAAATTTTCAGCTTTTCATAATATCCACCCAATGGTTAATCCAATGGGGTCTGTAGTAGCAAAAAAACCTTTTGCCAAATCAAGTGATCAGGTTTTGACATATATAGACGGATGATTTGTCTTGGCATGTATGTCTCACAATGCAGAAATTAGTACAACATTAATTTTTATGAGAATCTCTTCTATTTTTTAATTAAGCAGAAAGTTCAAACGTGTTATCAAACACGTTTCAAGAAGTAAACTTAATTATAAAGTTGCTTATAGTTTTTAATGTAAAATGATTTAAAAAAAAAAAAAAACGTAAAAAACGTGTTTTTAAGACTCAAGTCTATTTAAGTCATTTTATTTAAAACCTTATTTTTTAAACGAGTATTTAAACAATGCCTTAATCAAATGTGAATTTCATGTTCAAGAATGATTGAAATAGGGTTATAAAACGGATGAGAGGTGGGAGAGAGTACCAATATTCTTCCGAAAGACGGCCGCGTGCAACGCCGTCCAACCGTTGGGCCCCTTAAAATCCAACTCCACGCGGCACTCGATCAAACGCTTCACGCTCTCCAGCAACCCCCGATCGGCCGCCAGAAAGAGGGGAGACTCACCCGCTTCGTTAGCATCCAGCCTCATCGTCGCCCCATGCTCCGGGTCGTCGTACACCATCTCCTCGAGAAATTTCATGAGTTCCATGAACAGGGAATCGTCGCGCTCCCTCCTCAGCGCGGTTATATTTATATAGCGCTCAGTCTTGAGCGCGTAGTGGAGCGGGGTGTTCCCGGCCTGGTTCTTTGTCACTATGAGCGATGGACGTTTCCTGCACAGCATCTTCGCGACGGCTTCTTGCCCCGTCATCGATGCGACGTGGAGGACCGTGTTGCCGGCGGGGTCTGTGGCGTCGAATAACACGTCTTCGGATGTGATGTCGGTGAAGTCCGACGTCTTTCCCTGTTGAGCCGCCTCGAAAAATTTGCGATTCCTTATTCTTTGGTTGGTAGATTGAGACATTTGGATTGAATGAATAAGTACACACACACTATTATACGTATATCACACAAACACAGACGCTCTTATATGTATAGGAGTAGATGTGTTTGATATGTGTGTGTGTTCTCTTATATAATGAGGGGTTGGAACAACTCCAGCCGGTCTTCATTTTGAAGACTCCAGGTCTTCGATTAGGATAAAGCCATAAGCCTATATATATTTGGAGACCCAATTTTGGGTTGTCCAAACAGGGATTTTTAAACCTATAAATGTCTTTTTTAGCTTTCTATAATTTTTGATAAATGACATTTAACTCATATTTTATTATAAATTCATAATTTACCTTTTTGTATTTAATAAAATTAGGAATTTTAAAAAATGTATTAAAATTTTCACAAAAAAATTTCATTTAAAGTTAAAAAGCAATGTTTAAAAAGTCGAACCATTCATTAAACCAGAAAAATGAATGGGATAAGAGTCACCGATTCAACCATCGGATTAATCAGATTTATATTGTGACATTATCATGGCATAATACTAAATATATGAATCATTTATACATATATACGTGGTTCGCACGGATCGCATATTATCATTCAACTATATATATATATATTGTTGAATGATAATATGCGGTCCGTGCGAACCACATATGAAAGTGTATATGCGTTGATCAATGAAGCATATAGTCCAATGATGTCGATGAGATGATATGATTTCTCTATCAACGCATATACCTCAATAAAGGATGTATATGCGTGATTCACACGGAGCACATCATATCATTACTATATATATATATAGAGAGATACCAATGGGTTGCAACTTTATATACATATATATTAATTTTTTTATATGTGAATATAGAGTTGATGTAATTTGAGTATTTGCATTAAAATTGAGATATAAATGTCAATAAATAATAAAGATGAAGGAGACAATTGGTAGAATAAGAAATTTTAAAATTAAAAACAATAATTTGAAGACCCACACTAAAACAATTCAAGATCCACCATTAGAAGTAATGGACATTCAAAATCATAAAATCTTTAAAATGAAGAACTTATTAGAGTTGAAGGGTTTTCATTTGCTAATTAATAGTCTTCGATATGAGTCTCCATTTTGGAATTGCTCTCCTTCTATTAGAGCATCTCTGACCAGGATGTAAATCTTCATTTTGTATCCCGAGGAGGCTCCAATCGATCTTTATTTGAGACTGTAAAATAGAGGTTGGGATGTTTGAGCTGCAAATATGTAGCTGAAATCGGTGAAATGGAGGGACTCCATTTCACTGTTCACTTTATTAAAAACTCCTAAATACCCTCCCCCAATATATACAATCTTTCCTTATTCCATTTATGTCCTTCACCATAAATTTAATTATTAACTATATTTAAGTTAAGTTTAAATCTACCCTTTATTTATTTATTTATAAAAATTGAGATTGGATCCAGGTAGGACTGGATATGGACAGTTCAGTCAGTACCAAATTGGACACCCCTTTAATAGACTGCACAACGCATAAATCGAACTGTACAACCAATTATTGGGTATATGTTTTACTCTCCTATTGGATACTGATGATACTTAAAAATTTATATTTTCTCCAATAGCTGATTGGATCCAATAAGAGAGTAAAATATATACCAAACAATTGGTTGTGCAGTTCGATTAAAGGGGTGTCCAGTTCGGTACTGACTGAATTGACCAAATCCGGCCTTATAAAAATTATATAATTACCGAACCTCCTCTTGATAGGATGGGAGATGTACCCCCTCTTTAGTGAGGGGACTTGGGTTCGAGTCTTGCCGCCTACTGATAGGGGAAGATTTGACAAAAAAAAAAAAAATTATAATTGGAAATGTCTCGTTGAGACCTTCAAAATGACTCTAATATTGATTAATTTATTATGTATTAATTTTAATTTATTATTTTATTTTAATTAATTTAATATCTATTACTTTACATTATAGAAAGTCATGTCATTAAAAATTTAAAAACTTCATCATTTAAATAACTCAAGTAATTATATTAATAGATTAACTGAAAGCATATTGAAATTGAAATAAATTCAACAATGATTTATCAGAGTATTAACATTTTTTTGCATCTTATTAGTTTTCTTATTTCTTTTTTTATATATTCTACTTTCTTGTTTTTGTTTCCTTGGAACGGGTTAAATGGATTCCCCATTTAATTTGAAATTTTTTTGTTAAATTTAATAATATTATATTAATTATTTATATGTTAAAATTTAAAAAATAAATAAGTGATATTAATTTAATTAATTTTATATTTATTATTATATTATTATCATATAAATTAAATTAATATATTTTAAATTAAAGCATTGCCTATTAGGAGAGAAAGGTATCTATACGGCCAGCTTCAATGCATGCAACTATACATTTGTACGGAGCATTGTCTTCTGTGCTCTGTCAGGGAATGTGAAGCTTTGTTTATTTAATTATGGGAATCTTAAATTTGTTTTAAAGTGACATTACCCCTTCTCATTAAATAGCTTTTTCTAGACATCCTTTAGTTTTCCAGATCAAACATGAAGTTGTGAACGCATTGCTTTATTATAGGAAACTCAACTTTGTTCTGGGGTTTCTTTAACAATAGCTTTTTTAGACGTAACTTAGAGCTCAAGGAAAGTACTGTTACTTGTGATGCTCCTCGTACTTGGGCAAAAAAAAACATTGCACTGGTAAATATTGATTAACGACCTATTAGTTTTGGTCTAATGAGTAACATCACATGTTTTCACCGGTCATATTTACGTATTAAAAGTCATCGCATATTTTTATTTTTTAAAAAATAGTAGATATTATTCCATAAGATATATGTTTTGATAAAAAGTGTGTATTGTTCTATTTTGAGTTAAATGAATCTATTTTTAGTAAGTGTAAGAAAATATTTAATGCGGTATATATACAACATCTAATGATATATATGTATTATTAGATTTCTAACGTGGTATATATGATTATATTTTATATTAAGAAAAAAATTTAGTGTAATAGCACTAATTAGTTTTATAAAATATGTATGCATTCTTTCTAGGCATCAGCAACGAGCCGAGCCAGCGCGGCCAAATAAACAGGCCCAGGCCCTACACATATGTCTAGGGGTCGGCAACTGCACGCCGGGCTTGGCCTGGCCCATTGAAATAGGGCCCAGATCGGGCAGGCCCACCGCCAAAAAATAGGGCCCTACCCACGGGCTCGGGCCTAAACGGGCCTCACCGGCCGGGCCTGGGTTCCGGCCCATGGGAGGGTTTACGGGCTAAAAAAATTAGTGTTTTTAAGGTGGTGGCTCTGATATCATGTTAGAATGAGAGAATGAAATAATGGAAATCTTTGTATTCCACTTACGGGTTAATCCCTTTATATATACAAATGTCTAGGAGTTACACGTGTAATACACTACACACATTATAAGATAACACATATAATCTAACAATTGGGTATATGTTTTACTCTCCTATTGGATACTGATGATACTTAAAAATTTATATTTTCTCCAATAGCTGATTGGATCCAATAAGAGAGTAAAATATATACCAAACAATTGGTTGTGCAGTTCGATTTATACGTTGTGCAGTTCGATTAATGGGGTGTCCAGTTCGGTACTGACTGAATTGACCAAATCCGGCCTTATAAAAATTATATAATTACCGAACCTCCTCTTGGTAGGATGGGAGATGTACCCCCTCTTTAGTGAGGGGACTTGGGTTTGAGTCTTATCGCCTGCTAATAGGGGAAAATTTAACAAAAAAAAAAAATTATAATTGGAAATGTCTCGTTGAGACCTTCAAAATGAGTCTAATATTGATTAACTTATTATGTATTAATTTTAATTTATTATTTCATTTTAATTAATTTAATATGTATTATATTACATTATAGAAAGTCATGTCATTAAAAATTTAAAAACTTCATCATTTAAATAACTCAAGTAATTATATTAATAGATTAACCGAAAGCATATTGAAATTGAAATAAATTCAACAATGATTTAACAGAGTATTAACATTTTTCGGCATCTTATTAGTTTTCTTATTTCTTTTTTTATATATTCTACTTTCCTGTTTTTGTTTTCCTTTAAGCGGGTTAAATGGATTCCCTATTTAAATTAAATTTTTTTTTGTTGAATTTAATAATATTATATTAATTATTTATATGTTAAAATTTTAAAAATAAATAAGTGATATTAATTTAATTAATTTTATATTTATTATTATATTATTATCATATAAATTAAATGAATATATTTTAAATTAAAGCATTGCCTATTAGGAGAGAAAGGTATCTATACGGCCAGCTTCAATGCATGCAACTATACATTTGTACGGAGCATTGTCTTCTGTGCTCTATCAGGGAATGTGAAGCTTTGTTTATTTAATTATGGGAATCTTAAATTTGTTTTAAAGTGACATTACCCCTTCTCATTAAATAGCTTTTTCTAGACATCCTTTAGTTTTCCAGATCAAACATGAAGCTGTGAACGCATTGCTTTATTATAGGAAACTCAACTTTGTTCTGGGGTTTCTTTAACAATAGCTTTTTTAGACGTAACTTAGAGCTCAAGGAAAGTACTGTTACTTGTGATGCTCCTCGTACTTGGGCAAAAAAACATTGCACTGGTAAATATTGATTAACGACCTATTAGTTCTGGTCTAATAAGTAACATCACATGTTTTCACTGGTCATATTTACGTATCAAAACTCAGTCATCTGCATATTTTTATTTTTTTAAAAATAGTAGATATCATTCAATAAGGTATATGTTTTGATAAAAAGTGTATATTGTTCTATTTTGAGTCAAATGAATCCGTTTTTACTAAGTGTAAGAAAATATTTAATGCGGTATATATACAACATCTAACGAGGTATATGTTTTACTAGATTTCTAACGTGGTATATATGATTGTATTTTACATTGAAAAAAAAATTTAGTGTAACAGCACTAATTAGTTTTATAAAATATGTATGCATTCTTTCTAGGCATCAGCAACTAGCAGAGCCAGCGCGGCCAAATAAACAGGCCCAGGCCCTACACATATGTCTAGGGGTCGGCAACTGCACGGCCCGGCTTGGCCTGGCCCATTGAAATAGGGCCCAGACCGGGCAGGCCCACGGCCAAAAAATAGGGCCCTACCCACGGGCTCGGGCCTAAACGGGCCTCACCGGCCGGGCCTGGGTTCGGGCCCATGGGAGGGTTTACGGGGTATAAAAATTAGTGTTTTCGAGGTGGTGGCTCTGATACCATGTTAGAATGAGAAATTTAAATAATGGGAATCCTTGTATTCCACTTAAGGGGTTAATCAATTTATATATACAAATGTCTGGGAGTTACACGTGTAATACACTAAACACATTATAAGATAACACATATAATCTAACAATTGGGTATATGTTTTACTCTCCTATTGGATACTGATGATACTTAAAAATTCATATTTTGTCCAATAGCTGATTGGATCCAATAAAAGAGTAAAATATATACCAAACAATTGGTTGTGCAGTTCGATTTATACGTTGTGCAGTTCGATTAAAGGGGTGTCCAGTTCGGTATTGACTGAATTGACAAAAAAGAAAAAATTATAATTGGAAATGTCTCGTTGAGACCTTCAAAATGAGTCTAATATTGATTAACTTATTATGTATTAATTTTAATTTATTATTTCATTTTAATTAATTTAATATGTATTATATTACATTATAGAAAGTCATGTCATTAAAAATTTAAAAACTTCATCATTTAAATAACTCAAGTAATTATATTAATAGATTAACTGAAAGCATATTGAAATTGAAATAAATTCAACAATGATTTATCAGAGTATTAACATTTTTCTGCATCTTATTAGTTTTCTTATTTCTTTTTTTATATATTCTACTTTCTTGTTTTTGTTTTCCTTTAAGCGGGTTAAATGGATTCCCTATTTAAATTAAATTTTTTTTTGTTGAATTTAATAATATTATATTAATTATTTATATGTTAAAATTTTAAAAATAAATAAGTGATATTAATTTAATTAATTTTATATTTATTATTATATTATTATCATATAAATTAAATGAATATATTTTAAATTAAAGCATTGCCTATTAGGAGAGAAAGGTATCTATACGGCCAGCTTCAATGCATGCAACTATACATTTGTACGGAGCATTGTCTTCTGTGCTCTGTCAGGGAATGTGAAGCTTTGTTTATTTAATTATGGGAATCTTAAATTTGTTTTAAAGTGACATTACCCCTTCTCATTAAATAGCTTTTTCTAGACATCCTTTAGTTTTCCAGATCAAACATGAAGTTGTGAACGCATTGCTTTATTATAGGAAACTCAACTTTGTTCTCGGGTTTCTTTAACAATAGCTTTTTTAGACGTAACTTAGAGCTCAAGGAAAGTACTGTTACTTGTGATGCTCCTCTTACTTGGGCAAAAAAAAACATTGCACTGGTAAATATTGATTAACGACCTATTAGTTTTGGTCTAATGAGCAAAATCACATGTTTTCACCGGTCATATTTATGTATCAAAACTCAGTCATCGTATATTTTTATTTTTTTTAAAATAGTAAATATTTTTTAATAAGGTATATGTTTTGATAAAAAGTATATATCATTCTATTTTGAATTGAATGAACCCATTTTTAATAAATGTAAGAAAATATTTAATGCAGTATATATATAATATCTAACGAGGTAAATGTTTTACTAGATTTCTAACGTGGTATATATGATTATATTTTATATTAAGAAAAAAATTTAGTGTAATAGCACTAATTAGTTTTATAAAATATGTATGCATTCTTTCTAGGCATCAGCAACGAGCCGAGCCAGCGCGGCCAAATAAACAGGCCCAGGCCCTACACATATGTCTAGGGGTCGGCAACTGCACGGCCCGGCTTGGCCTGGCCCATTGAAATAGGGCCCAGACCGGGCAGGCCCACGGCCAAAAAATGGGCCCTACCCACGGGCTCAGGCCTAAACGGGCCTCACCGGCCGGGCCTGGGTTCGGGCCCTTGGGAGGGTTTACGGGCTAAAAAAATTAGGGTTTTTGAGGTGGTAGCTCTGATACCATGTTACAATGAGAAATGAAATAATGGGAATCCTTATATCCCACTTAGGGGTTAATCCCCTTATATATACAAATGTCTAGGAGTTACACGTGTAATACACTACACACACTATAAGATAACACATATAATCTAACAATTGGGTATATGTTTTACTTTCCTATTGGATACTGATAATACTTAAAAATTTATATTTTCTCCAATAGCTGATTGGATCCAATAAGAGAGTAAAATATATACCAAACAATTGGTTGTGCAGTTCGATTTATACGTTGTGCAGTTCGATTAAAGGGGTGTCCAGTTCGGTATTGACTGAATTGACCGAATCCGGCCTTATAAAAATTATATAATTACCGAACCTCCTCTTGGTAGGATGGGAGATGTACCCCCTCTTTAGTGAGGGGACTTGGGTTCGAGTCTTGTCGCCTACTGATAGGGGAAGATTTGACAAAAAAAAAATAAATTATAATTGGAAATGTCTCGTTGAGACCTTCAAAATGAGTCTAATATTGATTAACTTATTATGTATTAATTTTAATTTATTATTTCATTTTAATTAATTTAATACGTATTACTTTAGATTATAGAAAATCATGTCATTAAAAATTTAAAAAGGTCATCATTTAAATAACTCAAGTAATTATATTAATAGATTAACCGTATGCATATTGAAATTGAAATAAATTCAACAATGATTTATCAGAGTATTAACATTTTTCTGCATCTTATTAGTTTTCTTATTTCTTTTTTTATATATTCTACTTTCTTGTTTTTGTTTTCCTTTAAGCGGGTTAAATGGATTCCCTATTTAAATTAAATTTTTTTTTGTTGAATTTAATAATATTATATTAATTATTTATATGTTAAAATTTTAAAAATAAATAAGTGATATTAATTTAATTAATTTTATATTTATTATTATATTATTATCATATAAATTAAATTAATATATTTTAAATTAAAGCATTGCCTATTAGGAGAGAAAGGTATCTATACGGCCAGCTTCAATGCATGCAACTATACTTTTGTACGGAGATTGTCTTCTGTGCTCTGTCAGGGAATGTGAAGCTTTGTTTATTTAATTATGGGAATCTTAAATTTGTTTTAAAGTGACATTACCCCTTCTCATTAAATAGCTTTTTCTAGACATCCTTTAGTTTTCCAGATCAAACATGAAGTTGTGAACGCATTGCTTTATTATAGGAAACTCAACTTTGTTCTGGGGTTTCTTTAACAATAGCTTTTTTAGACGTAACTTAGAGCTCAAGGAAAGTACTGTTACTTGTGATGCTCCTCGTACTTGGGCAAAAAAACATTGCACTGGTAAATATTGATTAACGACCTATTAGTTTTGGTCTAATGAGTAACATCACATGTTTTCACCGGTCATATTTACGTATCAAAACTCAATCATAGCATATTTTTATTTTTTTAAAAATAGTAGATATCATTCAATGATGTATATGTTTTGATAAAAAGTGTGTATTGTTCTATTTTGAGTTAAATGAATCTATTTTTAGTAAGTGTAAGAAAATATTTAATGCGGTATATATATAACATCTAACGAGTTATATGTTTTACTAGATTTCTAACGTGGTATATATGATTATATTTTATATTAAGAAAAAAATTTAGTGTAATAGCACTAATTAGTTTTATAAAATATGTATGCATTCTTTCTAGGCATCAGCAACGAGCCGAGTCAGCGCGGCCAAATAAACAGGCCCAGGCCCTACACATATGTCTAGGGGTCGGCAACTGCACGGCCCGGCTTGGCCTGGCCCATTGAAATAGGGCCCAGACCGGGCAGGCCCACGGCCAAAAAATGGGCCCTACCCACGGGCTCGGGCCTAAACGGGCCTCACCGGCCGGGCCTGGGTTCGGGCCCATGGGAGGGTTTACGGGCTAAAAAAATTAGTGTTTTCGAGGTGGTGGCTCTGATACCATGTTAGAATGAGAAAATGAAATAATTGGAATCCTTGTATTCCACTTAAGGGGTTAATCCCTTTATATATACAAATGTCTGGGAGTTACACGTGTAATACACTACACACATTATAAGATAACACATATAATCTAACAATTGGGTATATGTTTTACTCTCCTATTGGATACTGATGATACTTAAAAATTCATATTTTCTCCAATAGCTGATTGGATCCAATAAGAAAGTAAAATATATACCCAACAATTGGTTGTGTAGTTCGATTTATACGTTGTGCAGTTTGATTAAAGGGGTGTCCAGTTCGGTACTGACTGAATTGACCAAATCCGGCCTTATAAAAATTATATAATTACCGAACCTCCTCTTGGTAGGATGGGAGATGTACCTCCTCTTTAGTGAAGAGACTTGAGTTCGAGTCTTGTCGCCTGTTGATAGGGGAAGATTTCACCAAAAAAAAAAAAATTATAATTGGAAATGTCTCGTTGAGACCTTCAAAATGACTCTAATATTGATTAATTTATTATGTATTAATTTTAATTTATTATTTTATTTTAATTAATTTAATATCTATTACTTTACATTATAGAAAATCATGTCATTAAAAATTTAAAAACTTCATCATTTAAATAACTCAAGTAATTATATTAATAGATTAACTGAAAGCATATTGAAATTGAAATAAATTCAACAATGATTTATCAGAGTATTAACATTTTTCTGCATCTTATTAGTTTTCTTATTTCTTTTTTTATATATTCTACTTTCTTGTTTTTGTTTCCTTGGAACGGGTTAAATGGATTCCCCATTTAAATTAAATTTTTTTTTGTTGAATATAATAATATTATATTAATTATTTATATGTTAAAATTTTAAAAATAAATAAGTGATATTAATTTAATTAATTTTATATTTATTATTATATTATTATCATATAAATTAAATTAATATATTTTAAATTAAAGCATTGCCTATTAGGAGAGAAAGGTATCTATACGGCCAGCTTCAATGCATGCAACTATACTTTTGTACGGAGATTGTCTTCTGTGCTCTGTCAGGGAATGTGAAGCTTTGTTTATTTAATTATGGGAATCTTAAATTTGTTTTAAAGTGACATTACCCCTTCTCATTAAATAGCTTTTTCTAGACATCCTTTAGTTTTCCAGATCAAACATGAAGTTGTGAACGCATTGCTTTATTATAGGAAACTCAACTTTGTTCTGGGGTTTCTTTAACAATAGCTTTTTTAGACGTAACTTAGAGCTCAAGG
This sequence comes from Acorus gramineus, assembly GCA_030737835.1. Classification (NCBI taxonomy): domain Eukaryota; kingdom Viridiplantae; phylum Streptophyta; class Magnoliopsida; order Acorales; family Acoraceae; genus Acorus; species Acorus gramineus. The sequence continues at coordinate 14,049,130 of CM060847.1, read as the reverse complement.
AAAGTACTGTTACTTGTGATGCTCCTCGTACTTGGGCAAAAAAAAACATTGCACTGGTAAATATTGATTAACGACCTATTAGTTTTGGTCTAATGAGTAACATCACATGCTTTCACTGGTCATATTTACGTATCAAAACTCAGTCATCTGTATATTTTTATTTTTTTAAAAATAGTAGATATCATCCAATAAGGTATATGTTTTGATAAAAAGTGTATATTGTTATATTTTGAGTTGAATGAATCCATTTTTAGTAAGTGTAAGAAAATATTTAATGCGGTATATATACAACATCTAACGAGGTATATGTTTTACTAGATTTCTAACGTGGTATATATGATTGTATTTTACACTGAGAAAAAAATTTAGTGTAACAGCACTAATTAGTTTTATAAAATATGTATGCATTCTTTCTAGGCATCAGCAACGAGCCGAGCCAGCGCGGCCAAATAAACAGGCCCAGGCCCTACACATATGTCTAGGGGTCGGCAAGTGCACGGCCCGGCTTGGCCTGGCCCACTGAAATAGGGCCCAGACCGGGCAGGCCCACGGCCAAAAAATAGGGCCCTACCCACGGGCTCGAGCCTAAACGGGCCTCACCGGCCGGGCCTGGGTTCGGGCCCATGGGAGTGTTTACGGGCTAAAAAAATTAGTGTTTTTGAGGTGGTGGCTCTGATAACATGTTAGAATGAGAAAATGAAATAATGGGAATCATTGTATTCCACTTAAGGGGTTAATCCCTTTATATATACAAATGTCTAGGAGTTACACGTGTAATACACTACACACATTATAAGATAACAGATATAATCTAACAATTGGGTATATGTTTTACTCTCCTATTGGATACTGATGATACTTAAAAATTTATATTTTCTCCAATAGCTGATTGGATCCAATAAGAGAGTAAAATATATACCAAACAATTGGTTGTGCAGTTCGATTTATACGTTGTGCAGTTCGATTAAAGGGGTGTCCAGTTCGGTACTGACTGAATTGACCAAATCCGGCCTTATAAAAATTATATAATTACCGAACCTCCTCTTGGTAGGATGGGAGATGTACCCCCTCTTTAGTGAGGAGACTTGGGTTCGAGTCTTGAAGTCTGCTGATAGGGGAAGATTTGACAAAAAAAAAATAAATTATAATTGGAAATGTCTCGTTGAGACCTTCAAAATGACTATAATATTGATTAATTTATTATGTATTAATTTTAATTTATTATTTTATTTTAATTAATTTAATATGTATTACTTTACATTATAGAAAGTCATGTCATTAAAAATTTAAAAACTTCATCATTTAAATAACTCAAGTAATTGTATTAATAGATTAACTGAAAGCATATTGAAATTGAAATAAATTCAACAATGATTTATCAGAGTATTAACATTTTTCTGCATCTTATTAGTTTTCTTATTTCTTTTTTTATATATTCTACTTTCCTGTTTTTGTTTTCCTTTAAGCGGGTTAAATGGATTCCCTATTTAAATTAAATTTTTTTTTGTTGAATATAATAATATTATATTAATTATTTATATGTTAAAATTTAAAAAATAAATAAGTGGTATTAATTTAATTAATTTTATATTTATTATTATATTATTATCATATAAATTAAATTAATATATTTTAAATTAAAGCATTGCCTATTAGGAGAGAAAGGTATCTATACGGCCAGCTTCAATGCATGCAACTATACTTTTGTACGGAGCATTGTCTTCTGTGCTCTGTCAGGGAATGTGAAGCTTTGTTTATTTAATTATGGGAATCTTAAATTTGTTTTAAAGTGACATTACCCCTTCTCATTAAATAGCTTTTTCTAGACATCCTTTAGTTTTCCAGATCAAACATGAAGTTGTGAACGCATTGCTTTATTATAGGAAACTCAACTTTGTTCTGGGGTTTCTTTAACAGTAGCTTTTTTAGACGTAACTTAGAGCTCAAGGAAAGTACTGTTACTTGTAATGCTCCTCGTACTTGGGCAAAAAAACATTGCACTGGTAAATATTGATTAACGACCTATTAGTTTTGGTCTAATGAGCAACATCACATGTTTTCACTGGTCATATTTACGTATCAAAACTCAGTCATCTGCATATTTTTATTTTTTTAAAAATAATAGATATCATCCAATGAGGTATATGTTTTGATAAAAAGTGTGTATTGTTTTATTTTGAATTAAATGAATCCATTTTTAGTAAGTGTAAGAAAATATTTAATGCGGTATATATACAACATCTAACGAGGTATATGTTTTACTAGATTTCTAACGTGGTATATATGATTGTATTTTACATTGAAAAAAAAATTTAGTGTAACAGCACTAATTAGTTTTATAAAATATGTATGCATTCTTTCTAGGCATCAGCAACTAGCCGAGCCAGCGCGGCCAAATAAACAGGCCCAGGCCCTACACATATGTCTAGGGGTCGGCAACTGCACGGCCTGGCTTGGCCTGGCCCACTGAAATAGGGCCCAGACCGGGCAGGCCCACGGCCAAAAAATAGGGCCCTACCCACGGGCTCGAGCCTAAACGGGCCTCACCGGCCGGGCCTGGGTTCGGGCCCATGGGAGGGTTTACGGGCTAAAAAAATTAGTGTTTTTGAGGTGGTGGCTCTGATAACATGTTAGAATGAGAAAATGAAATAATGGGAATCATTGTATTCCACTTAAGGGGTTAATCCCTTTATATATACAAATGTCTAGGAGTTACACGTGTAATACACTACACACATTATAAGATAACACATATAATCTAACAATTGGGTATATGTTTTACTCTCTTATTGGATACTGATGATACTTAAAAATTAATATTTTCTCCAATAGCTGATTGGATCCAATAAGAGAGATAAATATATACCTAACAATTGGTTGTACAGTTCAATTTATACGTTGTGCAGTTCGATTAAAGGGGTGTCCAGTTCGGTATTGACTGAATTGACCGAATCCGGCCTTATAAAAATTATATAAATACCGAACCTCCTCTTGGTAGGATGGGAGATGTACCCCCTCTTTAGTGAGGAGACTTGGGTTTGAGTCTTATCGCCTGCTGATAGGGGAAAATTTGATAAAAAAAAAAAAATTATAATTGGAAATGTCTCGTTGAGACCTTCAAAATGAGTCTAATATCGATTAACTTATTATGTATTAATTTTAATTTATTATTTTATTTTAATTAATTTAATATGTATTACTTTACATTATAGAAAGTCATGTCATTAAAAATTTAAAAACTTCATCATTTAAATAACTCAAGTAATTATATTAATAGATTAACTGAAAGCATATTGAAATTGAAATAAATTCAACAATGATTTATGAGAGTATTAACATTTTTCTGCATCTTATTAGTTTTCTTATTTCTTTTTTTATATATTCTACTTTCCTGTTTTTGTTTTCCTTTAAGCGGGTTAAATGGATTCCCTATTTAAATTAAATTTTTTTTTGTTGAATATAATAATATTATATTAATTATTTATATGTTAAAAATTTAAAAATAAATAAGTGATATTAATTTAATTAATTTTATATTTATTATTATATTATTATCATATAAATTAAATTAATATATTTTAAATTAAAGCATTGCCTATTAGGAGAGAAAGGTATCTATTCGGCCAGTTTCAATGCATGCAACTATACTTTTGTACGGAGATTGTCTTCTGTGCTCTGTCAGGGAATGTGAAGCTTTGTTTATTTAATTATGGGAATCTTAAATTTGTTTTAAAGTGACATTACCCCTTCTCATTAAATAGCTTTTTCTAGACATCCTTTAGTTTTCCAGATCAAACATGAAGCTGTGAACGCATTGCTTTATTATAGGAAACTCAACTTTGTTCTCGGGTTTCTTTAACAATAGCTTTTTGAGACGTAACTTAGAGCTCAAGGAAAGTAATGTTACTTGTGATGCTCCTCGTACTTGGGCAAAAAAAAACATTGCACTGGTAAATATTGATTAACGACCTATTAGTTTTGGTCTAATGAGTAACATCACATGTTTTCACCGGTCATATTTACGTATTAAAAGTCATCGCATATTTTTATTTTTTTAAAAATAGTAGATATCATTCAATGATGTATATGTTTTGATAAAAAGTGTGTATTGTTCTATTTTGAGTTAAATGAATCTATTTTTACTAAGTGTAAGAAAATATTTAATGCGGTATATATATAACATCTAACGAGGTATATGTTTTACTAGATTTCTAACGTGGTATATATGATTGTATTTTACATTGAGAAAAAAACTTAGTGTAACAGCACTAATTAGTTTTATAAAATATGTATGCATTCTTTCTAGGCATCAGCAACGAGCCGAGCCAGCGCGGCCAAATAAACAGGCCCAGGCCCTACACATATGTCTAGGGGTCGGCAACTGCACGGCCCGGCTTGGCCTGGCCCATTGAAATAGGGCCCAGACCGGGCAGGCCCACGGCCAAAAAATAGGGCCCTACCCACGGGCTCGGGCCTAAACGGGCCTCACCGGCCGGGCCTGGGTTCGGGCCCATGGGAGGGTTTACGGGCTAAAAAAATTAGTGTTTTTGAGGTGGTGGCTCTGATACCATGTTAGAATGAGAAAATGAAATAATGGGAATCATTGTATTCCACTTAAGGGGTTAATCCCTTTATATATACAAATGTCTAGGAGTTACACGTGTAATACACTACACACATTATAAGATAACACATATAATCTAACAATTGGGTATATGTTTTACTCTCCTATTGGATACTGATGATACTTAAAAATTCATATTTTGTCCAATAGCTGATTGGATCTAATAAGAGAGTGAAATATATACCTAACAATTGGTTGTGCAGTTCGATTTATACGTTGTGCAGTTTGATTAAAGGGGTGTCCAGTTCGATACTGACTGAATTGACAAAAAAAGAAAAAATTATAATTGGAAATGTCTCGTTGAGACCTTCAAAATGAGTCTAATATTGATTAACTTAATATGTATTGATTTTAATTTATTATTTCATTTTAATTAATTTAATACGTATTACTTTACATTATAGAAAATCATGTCATTAAAAATTTAAAAACTTCATCATTTAAATAACTCAAGTAATTATATTAATAGATTAACTGAATGCATATTGAAATTGAAATAAATTCAACAATGATTTATGAGAGTATTAACATTTTTCTGCATCTTATTAGTTTTCTTATTTCTTTTTTATATATTCTACTTTCCTGTTTTTGTTTTCCTTTAAGCGGGTTAAATGGATTCCCTATTTAAATTAAATTTTTTTTTGTTGAATTTAATAATATTATATTAATTATTTATATGTTAAAATTTTAAAAATAAATAAGTGATATTAATTTAATTAATTTTATATTTATTATTATATTATTATCATATAAATTAAATGAATATATTTTAAATTAAAGCATTGCCTATTAGGAGAGAAAGGTATCTATACGGCCAGTTTCAATGCATGCAACTATACTTTTGTACGGAGATTGTCTTCTGTGCTCTGTCAGGGAATGTGAAGCTTTGTTTATTTAATTATGGGAATCTTAAATTTGTTTTAAAGTGACATTACCCCTTCTCATTAAATAGCTTTTTCTAGACATCCTTTAGTTTTCCAGATCAAACATGAAGTTGTGAACGCATTGCTTTATTATAGGAAACTCAACTTTGTTCTGGGGTTTCTTTAACAATAGCTTTTTTAGACGTAACTTAGAGCTCAAGGAAAGTATTGTTACTTGTGATGCTCCTCGTACTTGGGCAAAAAAAAACATTGCACTGGTAAATATTGATTAACGACCTATTAGTTTTGGTCTAATGAGTAACATCACATGTTTTCACCGGTCATATTTACGTATTAAAAGTCATCGCATATTTTTATTTTTTTAAAAATTAGATATCATCCAATGAGATATATGTTTTGATAAAAAGTGTGTATTGTTCTATTTTGAGTTAAATGAATCCATTTTTACTAAGTGTAAAAAAATATTTAATGCGGTATATATATAACATCTAACGAGGTATATGTTTTTACTAGATTTCTAACGTGGTATATATGATTGTATTTTACATTGAGAAAAAAACTTAGTGTAACATCACTAATTAGTTTTATAAAATATGTATGCATTCTTTCTAGGCATCAGCAACGAGCCGAGCCAGCGCGGCCAAATAAACAGGCCCAGGCCCTACACATATGTCTAGGGGTCGGCAACTGCACGGCCCGGCTTGGCCTGGCCCATTGAAATAGGGCCCAGACCGGGCAGGCCCACGGCCAAAAAATAGGGCCCTACCCACGGGCTCGGGCCTAAACGGGCCTCACCGGCCGGGCCTGGGTTCGGGCCCATGGGAGGGTTTACGGGCTAAAAAAATTAGTGTTTTTGAGGTGGTGGCTCTGATACCATGTTAGAATGAGAAAATGAAATAATGGGAATCATTGTATTCCACTTAAGGGGTTAATCCCTTTATATATACAAATGTCTAGGAGTTACACGTGTAATACACTACACACATTATAAGATAACACATATAATCTAACAATTGGGTATATGTTTTACTCTCCTATTGGATACTGATGATACTTAAAAATTCATATTTTCTCCAATAGCTGATTGGATCCAATAAGAGAGTAAAATATATACCAAACAATTGGTTGTGCAGTTCGATTTATACGTTGTGCAGTTCGATTAAAGGGGTGTTCAGTTCGGTACTGACTGAATTGACAAAAAAAGAAAAAATTATAATTGGAAATGTCTCGTTGAGACCTTCAAAATGAGTCTAATATTGATTAATTTATTATGTATTAATTTTAATTTATTATTTTATTTTAATTAATTTAATATGTATTACTTTACATTATAGAAAGTCATGTCATTAAAAATTTAAAAACTTCATCATTTAAATAACTCAAGTAATTATATTAATAGATTAACTGAATGCATATTGAAATTGAAATAAATTCAACAATGATTTATGAGAGTATTAACATTTTTCTGCATCTTATTAGTTTTCTTATTTCTTTTTTTATATATTCTACTTTCTTGTTTTTGTTTCCTTGGAACGGGTTAAATGGATTCCCCATTTAATTTGAATTTTTTTTGTTAAATTTAATAATATTATATTAATTATTTATATGTTAAAATTTAAAAAATAAATAAGTGGTATTAATTTAATTAATTTTATATTTATTATTATATTATTATCATATAAATTAAATTAATATATTTTAAATTAAAGCATTGCCTATTAGGAGAGAAAGGTATCTATACGGCCAGCTTCAATGCATGCAACTATACATTTGTACGGAGCATTGTCTTCTGTGCTCTATCAGGGAATGTGAAGCTTTGTTTATTTAATTATGGGAATCTTAAATTTGTTTTAAAGTGACATTACCCCTTCTCATTAAATAGCTTTTTCTAGACATCCTTTAGTTTTCCAGATCAAACATGAAGCTGTGAACGCATTGCTTTATTATAGGAAACTCAACTTTGTTCTGGGGTTTCTTTAACAATAGCTTTTTTAGACGTAACTTAGAGCTCAAGGAAAGTATTGTTACTTGTGATGCTCCTCGTACTTGGGCAAAAAAACATTGCACTGGTAAATATTGATTAACGACCTATTAGTTTTGGTCTAATGAGTAACATCACATGTTTTCACCGGTCATATTTACGTATTAAAAGTCATCGCATATTTTTATTTTTTAAAAAATAGTAGATATCATCCAATGAGGTATATGTTTTGATAAAAAGTGTGTATTGTTTTATTTTGAATTAAATGAATCCATTTTTACTAAGTGTAAAAAAATATTTAATGCGGTATATATATAACATCTAACGAGGTATATGTTTTTACTAGATTTCTAACGTGGTATATATGATTGTATTTTACATTGAGAAAAAAACTTAGTGTAACATCACTAATTAGTTTTATAAAATATGTATGCATTCTTTCTAGGCATCAGCAACGAGCCGAGCCAGCGCGGCCAAATAAACAGGCCCAGGCCCTACACATATGTCTAGGGGTCGGCAACTGCACGGCCCGGCTTGGCCTGGCCCATTGAAATAGGGCCCAGACCGGGCAGGCCCACGGCCAAAAAATAGGGCCCTACCCACGGGCTCGGGCCTAAACGGGCCTCACCGGCCGGGCCTGGGTTCGGGCCCATGGGAGGGTTTACGGGCTAAAAAAATTAGTGTTTTTGAGGTGGTGGCTCTGATACCATGTTAGAATGAGAAAATGAAATAATGGGAATCATTGTATTCCACTTAAGGGTTAATCCCTTTATATATACAAATGTCTAGGAGTTACACGTGTAATACACTACACACATTATAAGATAACACATATAATCTAACAATTGGGTATATGTTTTACTCTCCTATTGGATACTGATGATACTTAAAAATTTATATTTTCTCCAATAGCTGATTGGATCCAATAAGAGAGTAAAATATATACCAAACAATTGGTTGTGCAGTTCGATTTATACGTTGTGCAGTTCGATTAAAGGGGTGTTCAGTTCGGTACTGACTGAATTGATCGATGCGGCCTTATAAAAATTATATAATTACCGAACCTCCTCTTGGTAGGATGGGAGATGTACCCCCTCTTTAGTGAAGAGACTTGGGTTCGAGTCTTGTCGCCTGCTGATAGGGGAAGATTTCACCGAAAAAAAAAAATTATAATTGGAAATGTCTCGTTGAGACCTTCAAAATGACTCTAATATTGATTAACTTATTATGTATTAATTTTAATTTATTATTTCATTTTAATTAATTTAATATGTATTATATTACATTATAGAAAGTCATGTCATTAAAAATTTAAAAACTTCATCATTTAAATAACTCAAGTAATTATATTAATAGATTAACTGAAAGCATATTGAAATTGAAATAAATTCAACAATGATTTATCAGAGTATTAACATTTTTCTGCATCTTATTAGTTTTCTTATTTCTTTTTTTATATATTCTACTTTCTTGTTTTTGTTTTCCTTTAAGCGGGTTAAATGGATTCCCTATTTAAATTAAATTTTTTTTTGTTGAATTTAATAATATTATATTAATTATTTATATGTTAAAATTTTAAAAATAAATAAGTGATATTAATTTAATTAATTTTATATTTATTATTATATTATTATCATATAAATTAAATTAATATATTTTAAATTAAAGCATTGCCTATTAGGAGAGAAAGGTATCTATACGGCCAGCTTCAATGCATGCAACTATACTTTTGTACGGAGCATTGTCTTCTGTGCTCTGTCAGGGAATGTGAAGCTTTGTTTATTTAATTATGGGAATCTTAAATTTGTTTTAAAGTGACATTACCCCTTCTCATTAAATAGCTTTTTCTAGACATCCTTTAGTTTTCCAGATCAAACATGAAGTTGTGAACGCATTGCTTTATTATAGGAAACTCAACTTTGTTCTGGGGTTTCTTTAACAATAGCTTTTTTAGACGTAACTTAGAGCTCAAGGAAAGTACTGTTACTTGTGATGCTCCTCGTACTTGGGCAAAAAAAAACATTGCACTGGTAAATATTGATTAACGACCTATTAGTTTTGGTCTAATGAGTAACATCACATGTTTTCACCGGTCATATTTACGTATCAAAACTCAATCATAGCATATTTTTATTTTTTTAAAAATTGTAGATATCATCCAATGAGGTATATGTTTTGATAAAAAGTGTGTATTGTTCTATTTTGAGTTAAATGAATCTATTTTTAGTAAGTGTAAGAAAATATTTAATACGGTATACATACAACATCTAACGAGGTATATGTTTTACTAGATTTCTAACGTGGTATATATGATTGTATTTTACACTGAGAAAAAAATTTAGTGTAACATCACTAATTAGTTTTATAAAATATGTATGCATTCTTTCTAGGCATCAGCAACGAGCCGAGCCAGCGCGGCCAAATAAACAGGCCCAGGCCCTACACATATGTCTAGGGGTCGGCAACTGCACGGCCCGGCTTGGCCTGGCCCATTGAAATAGGGCCCAGACCGGGCAGGCCCACGGCCAAAAAATAGGGCCCTACCCACGGGCTCGGGCCTAAACGGGCCTCACCGGCCGGGCCTGGGTTCGGGCCCATGGGAGGGTTTACGGGCTAAAAAAATTAGTGTTTTTGAGGTGGTGGCTCTGATACCATGTTAGAATGAGAAAATGAAATAATGGGAATCATTGTATTCCACTTAAGGGTTAATCCCTTTATATATACAAATGTCTAGGAGTTACACGTGTAATACACTACACACATTATAAGATAACACATATAATCTAACAATTGGGTATATGTTTTACTCTCCTATTGGATACTGATGATACTTAAAAATTCATATTTTCTCCAATAGCTGATTGGATCCAATAAGAGAGTAAAATATATACCAAACAATTGGTTGTGCAGTTCAATTTATACGTTGTGCAGTTCGATTAAAGGGGTGTTCAGTTCGGTACTGACTGAATTGATCGATGCGGCCTTATAAAAATTATATAATTACCGAACCTCCTCTTGGTAGGATGGGAGATGTACCCCCTCTTTAGTGAGGAGACTTGGGTTTGAGTCTTATCGCCTGCTGATAGGGGAAAATTTAAAAAAAAAAAAATTATAATTGGAAATGTCTCGTTGAGACCTTCAAAATGAGTCTAATATTGATTAACTTATTATGTATTGATTTTAATTTATTATTTCATTTTAATTAATTTAATACGTATTACTTTACATTATAGAAAATCATGTCATTAAAAATTTAAAAACTTCATCATTTAAATAACTCAAGTAATTATATTAATAGATTAACTGAAAGCATATTGAAATTGAAATAAATTCAACAATGATTTATGAGAGTATTAACATTTTTCTGCATCTTATTAGTTTTCTTATTTCTTTTTTTATATATTCTACTTTCCTGTTTTTGTTTTCCTTTAAGCGGGTTAAATGGATTCCCTATTTAAATTAAATTTTTTTTTTGAATTTAATAATATTATATTAATTATTTATATGTTAAAAATTTAAAAATAAATAAGTGATATTAATTTAATTAATTTTATATTTATTATTATATTATTATCATATAAATTAAATGAATATATTTTAAATTAAAGCATTGCCTATTAGGAGAGAAAGGTATCTATACGGCCAGCTTCAATGCATGCAACTATACTTTTGTACGGAGCATTGTCTTCTGTGCTCTGTCAGGGAATGTGAAGCTTTGTTTATTTAATTATGGGAATCTTAAATTTGTTTTAAAGTGACATTACCCCTTCTCATTAAATAGCTTTTTCTAGACATCCTTTAGTTTTCCAGATCAAACATGAAGCTGTGAACGCATTGCTTTATTATAGGAAACTCAACTTTGTTCTGGGGTTTCTTTAACAATAGCTTTTTTAGACGTAACTTAGAGCTCAAGGAAAGTACTGTTACTTGTGATGCTCCTCTTACTTGGGCAAAAAAAAACATTGCACTGGTAAATATTGATTAACGACCTATTAGTTTTGGTCTAATGAGTAACATCACATGTTTTCACCGGTCATATTTACGTATTAAAAGTCATCGCATATTTTTATTTTTTAAAAAATAGTAGATATCATCCAATGAGATATATGTTTTGATAAAAAGTGTGTATTGTTCTATTTTGAGTTAAATGAATCTATTTTTAGTAAGTGTAAGAAAATATTTAATGCGGTATATATATAACATCTAACGAGGTATATGTTTCACTAGATTTCTAACGTGGTATATATGATTGTATTTTACATTGAGAAAAAAACTTAGTGTAACATCACTAATTAGTTTTATAAAATATGTATGCATTCTTTCTAGGCATCAGCAACGAGCCGTGCCAGCGCGGCCAAATAAACAGGCCCAGGCCCTACACATACGTCTAGGGGTCAGCAACGGCCTGGCCCGGCTTGGCATGGCCCATTGAAATAGGGCCCAGACCGGGCAGGCCCACGGCCAAAAAATTGGGCCCTGCCCACGGGCTCGGGCCTGGGTTCGGGCCCATGGGAAGGTTTACGGGCTCAAATTCTAAACATATTATTTCTTTTAATTTTTTAATTTTAAATTGTTCGTTTGCATATAATGTTAAAATAACACAAAATTTAAAGTATAATGTTAAACAAAATATTTATATCTATTGAATTTTCAAAATTAAAATATTAAATGAAGTAATTATTAAAAAAAATAACTACATGTACCTAACCAGGTTGGCACCTACATAAATGTAAATAATTTGTATAATTCAATCATAATTCATATAAAAATTACATGTTATTCATTAATTGGATTGCCCCCCATGCGTCTACGGCCCAACCCAATTGGGCCCACTTCGGGCGGGCCTGTGCGCCGGGCCCGAGAAGGGCGGCCCTAGCACGGCTCGCCCTGAAAACGGGCCGGGCCGGGCTGCCCTGTGAACTGGCCCGGCCGGGCTTTTGGGTCGCGGACTTTTTGATGACCCTTACATACGCCAGCCGGGCCTGTGAGCCCAAATTTTAAACATGTTATTTCTTTTGATTTTTTAATTTAAGTTGTTTATTTGTATATAAATGTTAAAATAACATAAAATTGAATATATAATGTTGTGAAAAATATTTACATCAATTGAATTTTTTTTAAAATAAAATATAAAATGAATTAATTACTTGAAAAATTGAATCACTAACGTAACTAGGTTGGTATCTACATAAATATCAATAATTTGTATATTTCTAATAAAAATTACATAAAATTACATATAGACTCTTTAATTTTATTGGCCTCACGAGCTTACGGGTCATGTTTTAGCCCTACGGGCTCAAGCCGGGCTTTTGGGCGTTAGGTCAAATGGGGACCCTTAATTCTTTCAGCTGGGGGTTTGAATTTGAAAAAACATTTATAACCTGATCGTTAAAGGTGTTTAACCACATAGTCTTTGGATTCAAGCCATTTTGCTTACCCAAAAAAAAAAAAAAAAGCAAAATTATAATATGTCTAAGGGTTCTTTTGAAAAACATGTATGAAAAATAAGATTTTGAATAAAGTAGTTTAAATAGACTTGATTCTTGAAAAATGGTTTTTTTCGCTTTTTAAAAATCAAACTTTTTTCACTAAAAAAATTGAAAGTAACCTTTTAATTAAACCATTTTTTTAGAATGCGTTTGACGACATTTTTTAGCTTTCTGCTTAATTAAAAACAGAATCGCTTTAAAAAAGCGAAACCAAACGGGGTCTAAGTCTTATGTATAACCCCGTCCATAATTCTCATCCCTATCACTATTTAAAAAAAAATACACATTTATATATAAAGTGTAATACAACAATTTTTTTTTAAAAAAATTAATTTTTCATATATTGTGCTAGTGTTGTACTATATGTACTGCACTGTCACAATTTACTCTAAACCTATGTTTCATTGGAGAATTGGGGGGGGGGGGGGGTAACCAAAGGATAAGATGGAATAAGGGGTTTAAGGTTGTTTAACAAATGAGAATTTATATGTCAAAATTAAGTGGTATAAAATGGTATATGGATTTCTGCTGTCCATGTAATTAAGTTTTTCATATTATTCAATCCATTTGAATATATGAGATCCATTGTCAAATCAACTTTCTATGTCATTATTTTTTAATCTTTTATAAATTTTTATCTATACCTTATTTACATTTATTCGAACAATAAATTTTTTATTATTACATTTTTTAACAAGAATATTTAAAAAAACAATCAAATAAAAAATAATCTATTTCTTATTTATATTCTAATAGTCATTAACCTTAGAATAACTTAATTTTTTATCCTAATAGAAATTAATGGCAAAGTGTATAGGTAGTTAATTAAGACATTGCTTTGAATTGCAAAATGGAGTGAGTGTGTTGTCCCTGATGAAAGAAAACATCATGATACTATCAAAAGACGTGATCAGCATACATGCATGTAGATGGTATAATTCTTTTAAATAGATATCTTTTATTAGATGTTAGGAACGGAGACAAAGGTTGAGCGAGGCAAATGCCCCAACTCAAAACAAATTAAAATATAAAAAAACTAAAAGGGATAACCCATCTTAGCTTCCAACATTTATAAAAATACATGATACTTGATACTTTAATAAAATAAATCATACACTTGAATGATTTAATCAATTTTTTTTTGTTGTAAAAATCAGTAAAAAAAAATTAGCTAAATAAAACATTATAAAAATCATTATATATATATATATATATATATATATATATATATATATATATGCCAGTTGTGATGCAATTATGCAAATAAGGTCACAGGAAAAAGTGTGTATCAAAATAATAAAAAAAAAAAATACAATTCTTCCAACTTGATTATAAAGGCCCATATGTTTTAAAACTTTATTATATGTGATCCAATAGTTTCGTAAGATCATTTTGAATAACGTTAGAAGATTATTTTGAATAACGTTAGAAACAAATCCTTGTGCATCTCTGCATGCTTGATTGTTTTAAAATGTACATCGTATGTAAAAGTGGGTACCTTCTAAAAAATGAATTAGACATTTTAATTAATTGTACATATCCACTTACAAGAAAACACAAAAAAGTTAAATACTTCATCTAAAAAATTATATGTCTCTCAGTGAAATTGGATACGCGTGCGAGATACATATAAGAATTGCATGTAGCAATGTCCAGTCCTTTTTGGTTTTGCATTCTCTCTTTTATATATACTAGTTAATGCACACGTGCACCGCACTTGAATTATTATGAACACTATTTGAAATTATTATTATTTAATTAAATATTAAAGTTAATATTATATTGTTAATATATATATATATACAAATGTATATCTTATAAGGGAAAAACTACTTGAATAAATGAAAGAATTCAATAGATACATGATATTAATAATCGTGATATAAAAATAAAATATTAATGTAAATTTGTCTCATGCAATTAAAGTAACAAAGAATATCAAAACATTTCTATTTTTATGCTCATAACAATATTAATAAATGAATATATGTAAACATAAATATAAATATTATTTGTGACATTAACTCATTTTGATTATTAGAATATGTGTTAAAATCATATCTTGATTAAAAACATAAATATAAATATTATAATATTAATAACATAAATAAAAATTCATTATGAGCAATTCAAAAACAGATCTCGGATTAATTGATAAATTTAAATTCATTATATCCTAATAGCACTATTAAATGAATTTAAATTCAGAAGTGGCTTCGATGTGATACTATTATATCCTAACTTTGGAATCCAATATGAATATTAATTTTGATATTCGGATCTCTTTGGATACAAATCAGATACAAATATTTTTAGGATAATTGATATGTCTGAATATTAACATTAATTTGTATAATCAAATAATATTTTAGTGAGATACCAAAATTAAAATTGAGAGTATAAGGTTTATTTTTTTTCCAGATATTATATATTAAAAATTTAATAGTAATGTAATATATTATCATATTAATTTATAACAATATGGGCAATATATAATACATATATATATATATATATATATATATATATATATATATATATATATATATATATATAATATGTTAGATACAGATATTTTTTTGATAGACAGATATCAAGATCTGCACTCCTGATATTCGAATATCAAATATTTCTAATATTTCGGATACGGATTGGGATCATATTTAGATTTTTTTTTTCAATAATTAACATGCTTAAATAAATATAGATTTCTATTGTTTGGAAATGATAAAAGTGTGAAATGAAAGTATATATATAAGTTGTATAGAATAGATATAGACATTTTAATAATAAAATTAAAAACGATCCATATGTAAGATACATATTAAGCGAGACATAGGATTTGTTCACAATTTATTTTACATATATAATTACAATCATAATGATGAAATATTTTTTTAGAAATAAGGAAAAGTAAATATTTTTGTGTAATTATATTGTCTATATACTGTTAAAATTTTCCAACTTCAAAAAAACGGGCAGCATTACCAATATTAATTACATCTATTTATATATTAGTTAGAAATTTTGAATACAAATATTATTAATTTTTTGGGTTAGTTCTTTTTTTTACCATTCCAAATTTAAAGCAACACATTTGAATTTATTTTTATTTTTTAAAATATAATCAAGGATTATCATGGGACACAATCTTGTCTCCTTAGTATTCAAAATTTCTTCATAATTCAAAAACTAATTGTTGTTAATTATATTGTCTTTTGTGATTTAGATAATATTCAGAATAAAATGAAATTAACATTTAAATTAAAGATAAAATTTAAATAGATTTCATATTTTTATTCATAACTAATATGCAAATTATATACAAACTTTGAATGGATTTCATCATATCTTTTATATATATCCTAATTTAAACAAATATGAAAGTAATGGGAACATTAAATATTAAATAAATAAATTTATATATTTATCATTTTTGGATGCAAATATTAATAAATTATAAGTTAATCAATATGTTACATGATGAAATGTATGTATTAGAATAAACTATGAATGAAATTAAAATGTTGTAAATGGATTTTCATGGAATTGAATAGAAATGTAGGGGTAAAATGAAAAAATGGAAGGATCCTCTTATCCTAATAATATTATGATAACCAAATTTAACTATAAGTTAATATGTCACATGATGAAATGTATGTATTAGAATAAACTATGAATGAAATTAAAATGTTGTAAATGGATTTTCATGGGATTGAATAGAAATGTATGAGTATCCTATTAATATTATGATAATCAATTTTAAATATAAGTTAATAAATATGTTACATGATGAAATATATGTATTATAGTATACTATAAATGAGATTAAAATGATGTGAATGGATTTTAATGGAATTGAATATAAATGTAGGGATAAAATGAAAAAATGATTGTCATTAAAGTGGTGTGAATGGACTGTAATGGGATTGAATAAATTGATAAGGATAAAATGATCAAATGGCAGGTTTTTTATTTAAGAGACTTTTATATAGTATAAAATAAATAAATAATATAATATAGATATAGGGAGAATATGCTGGGGACACTACACCTCCCTCTTTATATGGGTCATCATCTCATCGTGGTTAAATTAAAATACTTTGAATCAATGGTGAGGAGATGGTCAAAAAAACAAAAAAGAAAAAAAAAAAATCTAGTTTTCCAGGAAAAATTAATTTAAAAAAAGATATGATTTATTGAGTTTTTTTTTTTTTTTAACGTGTAATAAAATCTATTTAATCAGACAGTAATGAATGTAGAGGGAATGATGTTTACATGATATATGGAAGAGCAAAAAGAAATCTACTTTCTTTTCTTTATTAGACAATCATTTCGATAATCAAGCAATGGTTTAACTATTCCACTTGAGAGGTGGATTGATTTATACCGTTTCTTCTCCCACTGGTTCAGATAAAATATACATTCAAAGAAGATATAAATAAAAATAGATGCATCAATTATTCTTTTCATACCCCGCCCCCTCCCCCTTTTATATATCTTTTTCATTATCAATTTTTACCAACCATTTTCATGTCAAAATATTTTTTTACTTAAAAAAAGATATATGGGTTATATTAAAGAAAAGCAAAAGCAATAAAAGTATTTGATATAACAAAATTAATTTATTAAATTTTCAAAGATAGATAATAAGGTCATGAAAAATTAGAATATTTATCATATAATATGGTAAATAGTAAATACCTTATACAACAGGTCAATAGTATATTTAGCTAGAAATATTACCGGTTGTTAAAGACAACCGGATACCCAACTATTAGGTGATAAATTTTAAATTTTAATTTTAATCAAGATTTTTGTGGGAAAATTCAAAGAATTAGTTGGAATTATAATTTCCAGTCAATTGCTCTATTTAAACCGAGGGAATGCGCTTGCAAAGGTGATGAAATCCTGCAGCTTGAAGGCCTAGAAAATCCGTGTGTGGGACAGTGAGATTACTGTCATAGATGACATAATTAAGAATGTTTAATGTGAGAATGCATGATTTACATGTAAAATATTAATAAAACACATAATCAATAGTCCACTTAGATTCTCTGTGTTTGTCACGTAAAGTTATAATGTTGGTTATGATGTTGACTCACCGTGTGAAAAGAAGAGGGTGGAGGTGGTGTACCAGAGGATCATCCCGGAGTAGCTTTTTCCGACGAGCGTGCAGGCCGTCACCACCCACATCGTGTTGTCGGCGGGTTCTCTGGCGTCAAGCGTGTCATCGGACGTGTTGTCGAAGTCCCATTGATCATCTCCTTGTTGAGCTGCCATGAATAATTCATGATTCAATTTTGTTAATTTATTGGTATATTGAGACATTTGGACTGAATGAATAACTAAACAACAAACAATAATGCATCCTGATCAATAAGCGTCAAAATACGAATAGCCATGGAAATGAAACATCATTCTCAAATTGGAGTTATAACAAAATCAGAATCTGTGTGTGTGTGTGTGTGTGTGTGTGTGTGAGGAGAGATTATATAACGAGTGGTTTCTGAGAGCTTTGCTTATCAGAAGAGGAAGCATTTCTTTTTTTTTGGTAATGGTTGTCGAGGAGGAAGGTATTGTTACGATTTCAGATCTTGAGATGCAATTAATTAAAATAAATAAACAAATAAATCGAAGCAAAGACACAAAAATTTTACGTGGTTCGGCAAATCTTGCCTACGTCCACGGAGGACACCAAAGATCAATCTACTATCAATGAGAAGGGTATATATGTGCTTTTCCATGCATGCTACTTCTAGTATTATATTTATACGAAACATTGTTTATACAAAGCTATGAAGCATTGTTTATAGGAAACTTTTAACTTTTTTTTAGGGGTTTCCTAGACATCCCTGGAGCTCATTGGTTTTGGACTGCACTAGAGAAGTTGTGATGCTCCCAGCTCTTGTAGATAGGTAAAAGATTTGATTGGAAATTCTTAATTAATTAATTATATATAAGTATTGATTAGCAACCGTGTTTTGTTAAAAAAATATATATAAGTACATTTTTTCAGTTTCAACTTGGTGCGCAAACTGAAAAAAACAATCACAACTAACCCAGTTATTGACTAGAGAGTTTAAACCTATAAGTTTTGGATTAAATTAAGTCTCATTTTTACCTAATAAAAAAAATATGGAGACACCGTGAGAGAGGTGTTGCGGCGGAGACAAGGGGTGCCGGCTGGGCCCGAGCCCCTCAAGCTTGGGTAAAAACTTCTTCTGCTTGTTCTCAATCCCCTTTGTACCCGCACAAGTTTTATTTTATTTAAAGTATATATTTAGCTCATTAAATGCATTCTCTTATAAAAATAAAATATGTATTGTATAAATAATTGAATGTATATTTTTTAATTTGTAATAAAAAGTTATTGAGATAAAGAAATATATTCTGTGTTAGCCAAAATTTTGTGATTGCAAATGAGATTGTAAAACGAGTTAATAATACTAGTGGCAATTGATATTTTTGAGATTTAAAGTCATGGGTTGCATTTTTTTTTTGAAATTGTTAAGAAAAGTTTGGATTTAAAGGATTTTCAGTCTTTGAATTTTGGTGTTGAACACAATTTTGAATTTTTTAGTATTTTGTTTTTGTTTATTTTGATTTTCCATTATTGAAATTTGGGCCTCTTCAGCTTTTTGAGATTTGGATTTTTTTTTAAAATCTAGACTTTAAGAATATCCTTGTATATTATTGTGGTAAATCGTTTCTTTCGTATTTATTTTTAAAAATTTTTCAAGCTTATTTTGTTTTACATTTTTATGGTGGTAAGTAATGATACTTTTAGATTTTTTTTTCTCTAGATTTTCAATAAAAAGTTTTAGATTTTTTAATACAGAAAAGAAGTAAAAAATAACTTTTATCTCAGTTATCTATTTCTTCAATGATTTGGTAATAATCCGACCGTCTTAGTTATGTTTAGTAATAAAAATTTATATTCTTTCTATAAATATTTTTTTTCCTGATACTCTTAAAAGTACTGGCCTCTCGATCCTCTCGTTCTAATTTCTGTCTCTTCTTCTATGGACTAGGTGTGAACATAATTCATATATATAAATTCTAGATCTGTTTTATTACTCATAAAATCGTAATTTAATTTTCAGTTTAAGATACTAACATGTGTAAATTTAAATAAAGTGCCTTAGCATTACATGAACAAAAAGAATTCAGACCATTTTCGTTTTTGATTGACCACGGGACAAATATCTATTCCATTTTTTGACCCTGGTCAATTGTTCATTGAAGTTTGGCAATTGACCCTATCAAGATTTGACGTGAGTCACATCAGTAGCCTACTCAAGAGTTTCATTTAATAAAAAAATGGGAGGGGGAGTCTTTTACCTCTTGGCAGGTTACAATAAATGCATGGGGTTAATGGCGTGTATGGGATAGTAAATGAGGATGTAAAAATAGCACCTGGGTCTTTTTTCTAGTCCCATCTGTTTTCAGAAACAGTCCACTAGTCGCAGATATAGTGTGACAGTGTAACATATACACAGTTCATGGGAATAGTTTCGTAGACAATAAATATACATCTATATATATGTCTAGGGTCTGCAACGGGTCCGGGCCTGGGTTCGGGCCCACCGGTGTGTTTACGGGTTCAAATTCTAATTTTTTAATTTTTTAATTTTAAATTGTTCATTTGTATATAATGTTAAAATAATATAAAATTTAAGCTATAATATTAAAAAAAATTTATATTTATTAAATTTTTAAAATAAAAATATTAAATGAATTCATTATTTGAAAAAATAAATAACTATATGTATCTAACTATGTTGACACCTACATAAATGTTAATAATTTATATAATTCAATCACAATTCAAATAAAAATTACATGTTACTCATTTATTGGATTGCCCCCCATGGGCAAACGAGCCGGGTCGAATGGGCCCACTTCAAGCGAGCCGGGCTCCAGAAGGGCGGCCCGAGCCCAACCCTCTTTGAAAATGGGCCGGGCGGGCTGGGCTTTCAGGCCGCGCGCTTTTTGATGACCCTCGTATATGTCAATTAAACAACATTCTAATGAGATATTTATATCTCGTTAAATTTTTTATTTAAAAACAAATCAGTTCAATTCATCACGAATATATTCTTTATTTTGGAATACATTTATTATTTTTAAAAAAAATCTATATAACTCCATATAAACTTTGTTAAATCAATTTTAATCTCTGTAAAATCCTTAAATCACCATATACTCTTGTCTTATTAATATATTGTTGTTTTAGTCTCCACCGTCACCCCAATTAACCAAATTTATAGTTAACCTTAACTAAACATGTGAGATTACCATAATACCCTTAATTTCCTTTAACATTTCTCTCATTGTTTCCCTTAAAAGCCTCTAACGCCCAAAACGAACCCCACAAGAAGACTGGTGCCTCCCAAACCCTGCTGAAGTTATGAGGTTGTTTTTGAAATATCAGTCTCAAGAGCATTTGGTAATAGAAATGACTTATTTTGATTTTTTTTCACTTTATCATAGACTTATTTGAATATGATTTTCAAATATTCAATTGGTTGGACATAATTTTCTTAGAAATTTTTTTTTATTAACTTTTCACCCAGGGACTAAAGCATTAACGACAGCGGAATATAGGAATATAAAATGATTTAAGCATTTTATAGAGATTAAAATTGATATAACTAAGTTCACATAGAGTTATATCAATTTTTTTCTAAAAAAAAAAAACCGAAAAAACAAATTACATACGTCCTTCTCTTAAAAAAAATATTAAAAAAAAGGTAAACAAAAGAAAGATTACAAGCGTGAAACAGAATGGTCACGTGCCACTGTCCACAAAAAAATTTAGCTGATCTTTTTATTTTTTTCACACAACCCGATCCGTTACATATGATCTTATTATTTATATTTTTGGAAATACATGGTACACAAACACAGACGCCCGGGAAGCATTGTTGCTCCACTTCCACTATTTTATTATAAGGGATTTGCTACAACCAGCCTTACACTTTATTCTGTTTTCTCGGCTTAATTAAAAGGCTTTTATTTTGAAATCAAATCAATATTCATCAATATTCATATACTTTTATTTTAAATGGTATATGCATTCGTGACGTGAAATAGGAAAAATTTGGGGCTGGTTCGATCATTATCCTGTTATTTTTCATTCATGTGCGGCGGGCACAGTGTCATGGCGTCTGGAAAACATTTCCCTGACCCATAAGGGGAGTCGTTTGGCACAGCTCTTCGGCCCGCTGCGGTAAGCGAGCCCGAGCGCCTCGAACGCCTCCCGACTCTTCCCGAACAGCGACGGCAGGAGCTCCATGAAGGGATGCAACGTGTAAACGCAAACGACGCCAAGGACGACCTCGGCGATCCAGTTGCAGTGACGCGCGAGAACAGAGTACGCTCCCGTCCCGAACGCGAGCGTCATCGCGACGAGCGCGGCCTGCACCACCCCCTGCGCGAACCTTATGTCCTCTATCAGCGACTCCACCCCCTTCGTCAGCACCGTCCATATCAGCCTCGACGCCGCCCCGAACGACAGCAGGAACGCCAGCGTGTCCGTCAGCACGAACGCCTGGAATCAATGTTGTAAAATCAGATGGTTGAGGTGTGACTAGGAATTCATTTAGAATAAAAAATATAATACTTATATACGCATATTACATATATAATTATTTTAAACTATAAAATAATAACAAAATAATATTAAAACAAAATTAATTATATAAGAATAACCGATAGCGTAAAAATTTAATTAATAAATATATAATATATAAAATAATTTAATAACTTAAACACTAAGCATTACGGATTGAATCCGCCTAGAGGATTAATCAGGACTTAGAATGAATTTTTAGAACATTGCCTGGAATGCTCGTCTCCTCGCCAGCACCGCTGTCCCTCCATAGCCATTGTTGGTGGTGTTGGTGGTAGTTGTGGTCGTGTTGGTGCCTGGGTCGCTCTCGAAGCCACCTGGCATGGTGATGATGGCAGCGAAGGCGACAGTGATGATGAGGATGGCGACGAGCATGAGATTGCTAGCGAGCTTCTCGAGAGTCCGGGACTCTCCTTTTGTGCCATCATCATCGTCGTCCTCTTCTTCAAGGTCGCTGTCGCCATCATCGTTGCGGGCTTTGGGTTTCTTATTGGTGGCGGCAGGCTGTCGTCTTTTGCCGCCCTGTTTGAGCTTCTTGGCGAGGTCGCAGAGGCGGGGGCCGTGCCTCCCACCGGCCTCGATGAAGAGGACGCGGAGTGGGGCGTAGATGCCGGCGTAGTGCGCGAAGATCCTCTTCATGTCCCCCTGTGAATGACATCGCAGGACTTCAGGATCTACCTGTTTTAGATAAAGTCTACCTCTTGATATCTAAATTTCTTTATATATATATATATATAAATTGTTGTTAATTAAAAGATTTTATTTTTTGAGGTTGCTAGATATTTATGCTTTCTAATTGTGTGACATAACTTGATTGCTTTTGATATCTTATAAAATCATTGTACATAACTAAATTAGTGTTCAGAGCACATGCCGAAATCTATACTGTCAATGATGTCTAGAGGATCTTAACTAGTGCAACTAAGCTTCACTATTTGAATAGAGCCTATCTCTTGATATCTGATAAAAAACAAATTGTTGTCATCAATGTTAATGTTTAAAGAGTTTATTTAACCCCTTTTCTGGGATGTGACATTAGGTTATTTGCTCCCAATAGCTATATTAGAATAGATAACAATCCAGGCTGAATAAACAACTTTTTGTTTGGTTGTCTTTTTTGTTATTCTTATTGGGAAACGTAAAAATAACTTTTTTGTTGTTTGGTTCACCTTGGATGGGATGAATAAGAGTTTATGATTTTTTAAATGACAATTATACCCCTTGGGAATAATGTGAGAGATATATGATTGATTTGATAGATGTGACAGTTTTTGGAATTTGTGTGAGTATGTTAGGTGAGATAAATTTTTTAAAATGACAGATAAGGGTATTTTCATCCATTGGCATAGATAAGCCTTGATAAGCAATTCCACAATTTCCTAAGAATAGTTATCAGGTCTTATTCTAGCTTATCCAGATATAACTATCGGGGTTTATTCTATCAAAACAAACAACTTTTTTTAGCTATTCTCATATATTCTTCATTATTCTTACCTTATGTTCCATGCCATACAGGGGGTAAGAGATTTTTTTGCGGTTGTTAAGATATTTACACCGTGTGAACTTTATGACATGAATTCTCATTCTGTTAATTATATGTTTCACATGCAATAGTTTTACCCCCCGTTTGGAGTGTGACATAGGGTTATTCACCCTTGATAGCTATACTAGGATAGATAACAATCGATGCTGAATAGGTAAATTTTTGTTTGGTTGTCTTTTCTGTTATTCTCACTGGAAAACATAAAATTGATCTTTTTATTGTTTGGTTCACCTTGGATAAAGTAAGGATAAGTGATAGATAAGAGATGGATAAGAGTTTATGACTTTTTAAATGACAACTATACCCCTGCATAAATTATTTGTGTTTGGAAATAAGTATGAGAGATGTGTGTGTGATATGATAGACGTGATGATTTTTGGAATGTGTGCAGAGAGTGTTAGGTTAGATAAGAATTTTAAAATGACAGAGAATGATATTTTTATCAATTGGTATAGATAAGCCCTGATAAATAATTCTACCATTTTCTTAGAATAGTTATCAGGCCTTATTTTAGTTTGTCCAGACATAGCTATCAAGATTTATTCTTACCAATCAAACAGCTGTTTGAATGCTATTCTACTGTATTCTCCCCTATTCATTGTTTATCCTCATCTCAAACGGGGGGTTAAATAATAAAATGTGAAAATGTAGAAAATGTTGCGTTTGTCACTGTAATTCATATTTTACTTTTTTTTTGCCACAATTCAAACGCATCTCTAAACAGATTCTAAAAAATCGTTGTATCAGTCTATGTATAGAGAGGTGTGACATGAAATCTAACCGTGTCGAGTATGTCGCGAGGAGTCCGACCCCCATTGTTCATGGGGTTGGTGTCCATCTTATGCCGCACCGACGTCGAGAGGAAGAGCACCATCACGTGGTTGTGGTTGAGGGCGGCGAGATGGAGTGGCGTGTTGCCGTCGTTGTCGCGGTCGTTGATCAGTACGGCGAACTGGGGGTGTTTGAGGATGTGCTTCACGACGGCGAGGTGGTCCGCCTGGACCGCCACGTGGATGACGGTCCTCCCTTGATTGTCAGTCAACGTGACGCAGCCGGAGTGTTTGTCGACGATGGCTTTGACCATGGACGTGTACCCGCAGGCGGCCGCCACGTGGAGGGGCGTGTGCCCGTCAACGTTCCTGTGGTACGCTATGGATTTACTGTCGGCGGCGGTGGCGGGAGGATTTAGCATGAGGTCCATCATTTTGGAGTCATGATAGGCCACGGCGTAGTGGAGGGGAGTGTTGCCGGAGGCATCCCCTATGTTGTTGAGTTCTGGCTTACTGTTTAGAAGTTCCTTAGCGATTTCTGATAAGTTTAATTAGTAGAACAATTTAGCTCATATGAAAATTTAACAATGGATTCAATATCTTTTTAACAGTCCTCCAATACATGACCTTACTCTGTTAAAGAGTCCGACAATATTAAGTCATTTTTCTAGTTTTTTTTTTTCATTTTTCTAATAAGGTATTTTAGAGTTTCATTTGTGTATTTATAAAATCAAGTAAGATATAAAAAGAAAAAAATAAACAGAGAATCCAAACCCTAATAAAACATTAATCATGTTTAAATGAGGGGTTTGGATCCTTTACTTGTTTTTTCCTGCTTGTATCTTATTTGACTTTTATTGTGGGATTGCCACATCATCACAATTAAAATCACACGGTTATAAATATATCAAATCATGAATAGATAAATAGATCCATTTTATTTGATGAATTTATGACTGTCTGATTGATCAAATCACAAAATAAATACAGAAAAACAAGTAGAGGATACAAACCCATGGATACCATTAACCAACAGTGTCCATGTAACGCTTTCGCGACATCTAGGGTGTTGGAAATGAAAGTGAGGGAAAACTAATATTCTTCATTTGAACATTTAAAAATCTGATGGTGTCCGTGTCAAATAAAAAATTAAAATTTTATCAATTTTTTTCTTATTTTCCCCTTTCTTGTAGATATTGATAGAAAGTGATGGAAAATGATATTCTATTGCATGCACAAATAATATGAAAATTAGTTAAATGAAAAATATTTTACTTTTCCTCGTTTTTTTCTTAAATCAAAATTCTCACTTTCTTTTATTTTCCCTTCACCATTGTACACATGCACACACCCTTTGATATACCATATAATTTACTCATGTATTTCCAATACTGACTTTATAATGACATTGGAACGTGAATTTTTTAACATTACAAAAAGGTTATCACCCAGAATCCTGCATGTAATAATGCTAAAAGGGAAGAAGCTACCTGACATGGGGGGCAGATACTGCATGTAATGAAATATGTACTGTACATCTCCTTATATATTGAATATACTCTTTCATGAAAAGAAAATCCCATATTTCACCAGATCACACGTATAGTTTACGAGCAGAAATAAAAAGTGTTTTTTTTTTTTTTTTTGCATATATACCCCTAAAAAAATCTTATATTATTGTTTTTTTTATATTGGAGGGACCCTCCGTGATTGACCTTATAGTCGAGCTGAGAAGACTACTTTCGCTTGTTTGTCCCGGTCCCACAGAAAATTCTTTCGAATAAAAATATTATATTGTCAAAATACTTGAAACTCTACTTCTTGTAATACCCCTAAAAAAAAAGATTAAATTTTACATGAATGCCCTTTTAAGGGTATTTTTGTATAATATAAATTTTTAAGTTTTGCATAAACACCTTTCAAAGGAACATTCATCGACAATTGAAATACTTTTGAGTAGTATTATTGAAAATAATAAGTTATCAGAGGTGGTTGATAAAATGAGATTTTTCATGGATGTACATGTTTTATGAGCCTCCATCTAGATCCGTTGGGTATGCGAGGGTGTGATTAACATTACGTCATGTCACATGCTTAACATATATAATTAATCACATTTTTAGTCATGTCGACGATGATGGATCAGAATATAAAGGTCGAGAGAGAGAAGTGGGAGCACGTACCCATGTTCCTCCTGAAGACGGCGGCGTGCAACGCGGTCCAGCCATTGGGCCCCGTGCAATCCGACTCCAGTACTCGGCCTGTAAGCAAACGCTTCACGCTATTCAGCAGCCCCCGGTCGGCCGCAAGGAAGAGGAGGGACTCTCCCGCTTCGTTGGCCTTCAACCTCATCGTCCTCCTCCCAATCTCCAGGTCCTTCTTCTTCTCCTCCTCGAGAACTTCCATGAAGTGCATGAAGAGGGAGTCGTCGGGCCCCTGCTTGGGCGAGGTGCCGTAGCGCTCTGTCTTGAGCGCGTAGTGGAGCGGGGTGTTCCCCGCCAGGTTCTTTGTCACTATCAACTGAGGATGTTTCTCGCTCAGCCTCCTCGCTTGGCAGTCGTCTGGTCCGCCCGACATCAACGCCAAGTGGAGGGCTGTGTTCTCGGCGGGGTCCGGGGCTGGGAGGGTGTTGGCGGATGTGGATGTGGTGGTTGGGTCCCGTTGATCTTTTCCTAGTTGAAACGCCATGGAAAAAATTTGGGTTGAATGAATGACAGTATTGGTGATGGTGGTGGTGGTGGTGTGTGTGCGGTTATATAATGAGTGATTAGGCTTTGCTTACTAGAAGAGTAAGCATTTCTTTCTTTAGTTTTCCTGCAACTATTGTCGAGGAGGAAAGTATATGTGCTTACATGCAAGCACATATTGGTACGGAGCATTGTCAGGGAATGAATGACAGCATTGGTGATGATGATGGTGGTGGTGGTGTGTGTGTGGGTTATATAATGAGGGATTAGGCTTTGCTTACTAGAAGAGTAAGCATTTCTTTCCTTAGTTTTCCTGCGGCTGTTGTCGAGGAGGAAGGTATATGTGCTTACATGCAAGCACATATTGGTACGGAGCATTGTCAGGGAATGTGAAGCATTTGTTTAATAGGATACTTTAGCTTTGTTTAGGGTTTCCTTTGTAACAATAGCTTTTCTACGCGTCCCTAGAACACATTGAACAATTTTGGGGTTGTACCCACCATTATAAAAAGTAGCGGTGTTACAAAATTTTGTTTAATTGTAATTATTGTTTTATATATTTCATTAGCATCGTTCATTTACATTAATAAAATATATATATCATTAAAAAAATTATATTTATATAAATTGTAATGTTCTAAAAAGCGTTAGGCGCTAGTTGAGCGGTTGAAAGGGACTACAGATTAATCGGCTGTGCGGAGAGATTAATCGAGGATTAATTGGTTGGTACAAAATAATACATACATGTATATATGTGTGTGTATAATACATAAATGTTGAAAAAATAAAATAAATAAAATAAACTAAAAAAGATAAATGATCTGGCACATAGATATTCATGAAGAAAACGTGTAACTATCACATAGATAAATCATGAAGAGAACATAAGTGGAATCATACAAATAATCATGAAAAGAAAATATACAAGTGCATATATGACTTAGATAATACTTAACTAATAGGTGCAATTATAACATACTACATAGATAATGAAGAGAAAATGTCAGTAATTAAATAACAAAAAAAAATCTTCATTTTTGTATGTAACAATTTTTTTTTTGAGGCCGACTAGTACTCCCCGCCTAGGCGACTGACCGCCTAGACAGACGATTATGCCCTAAACGATGCGGGAAGACCCTACCTACACTTAGGCGGCCAACTAGTCTCTGCCTATGGCTGCTTTTTAGAACATTGATTAAATTGATCCACATAATTCGATAGTATATATACTTAATAATTTCATCAGATGAGATATAATATTTTTGAAAAATAAAAACATGTGCAGAGTGCAGGGGCGGATCCAAGACACTTTTTCCCGGGTGGACTGAATTAATCTTTTCATAAAAAAAAATTTCTCTTGATAAAAATATCAATTTTTTTTTTTGGTAGTCAAATGGTGCATTTGAAATAAAATAAATTCATCAAAAGATTAAGTAAAACATAACAAGTTCATTAATACAAAAGCTAATAATCAAATACTATATTAAAAAAAAAGATACTAGGTAGAGAAATTCATAATCAAAGTTTAGTCGAGAGTAACTCAAAGAAATTATAAAAACTATATAATAAAGCATTATTGAAGTTGAGCCTTGCGGTATTTTAGAGAGTAGAAATCATCTATTATTGAGTCTGAATCAATAATTTCAGCAAATTCTCTCCTTATTTTCTTCTCTTCTTTTAGTGAAATACAATCCTCCACTTAAAATCCATCTAAAATTATAATCTACATAAAAAAGATATTAAAAAAAAACTCAAATGTTATATAAAAAAAATCACAAAGACAAACACAGTTTAAAAAGTTTTGATTTAGTTTTCTTATTAGACACCGAGATAATCAAGAATAATTCCTCATTAATTTGGAATAAAATAAATGTTAATAAAACATAAAAGCTAACAAAAAATTCTCATTGATTCTTACCACTGCACACCCTGATTTTATATGCGGTATATTCTATGACACCAATCAATCTTTCACCAAAAGAACTCAAAATCACACCAACAAATATTGTCAAAATATGAAATATCTAAATGCATCTACAAAACATATAATAAATCAAAAGAAGTAAAGAAACTTTACAAATAAAATCAAATTCATACATACTGTTTGGTGTTGGTGAAGGGGGTGATTTATCATTGACGGCTGGCATGCTGCAAAATATGCTTTAAAAAAAATGCTCAATTAGGTAAATTAAAGTTTATATAACAAGTTGTTTTGAGGTTTTTCCAAAAAAACTGGGTTGGACCAGCGTTTTGGGGGTTTTTGAACAAAATATGGGCCGGGCTTTATTGGGGGTTTTCTAAAAGAGTGTTGTTACACTCAGTTTTTTTCTCAATTCAAAACACAGTCCTATATACCACTTTAGAAATCCAGTGAAACATATACCTCGTTAGATGTTGTATATACCACATTAAAATTTTTCCTTATATTTACTAAAAATGAGTTCATTTAACTCGAAATGGAGCGATATACACTTTTTATCAAAGCATATATCTCATTAGGTGATGTTTGCTATTTAAAAAAAAATGAAAATATTTGAGGTCTGAGTTTTGGTTGATGAATATGACTGAGTCTAACATTTTACTTTCTAAAAAACTTGGTTGGACTGCTATTTGAGGCTTTTTTTTCACAAAATCTGGGCCGGGCAGCCCGGCCCGGCCAACCCATGGGCCCGTCCCTGGCAGAGTGACATTGGTGTTAAAAAACGGATTGCACATGATATTTTCCAAAAAAAAGTTATTGTACTTGTCATGCTTCGAGCTTGTTAAGACTCAACTAGAGTTTCAACCACAAGTATTTTTGTTAAATGGGAGCTGATACACTTTGTTTGTTTTGTACGGACGATAATAATCGCACCCCGATAATAATCGCACCCCGCCCCAACCCCTCCTCTTCCTCCTCCCCTTCTCTCAAGGCGACTCACGAGGAAGAGCTCGCAACAAGGGCATGCACGAGAATGAAATGATCTAAAGTTCTGTGGCTGGACATTCACCCAAACACGCAGCTAAGAAGAGAAAAATGGGGTAAAAAATCGAGTGGTTGTGCATCCAAACACTTGAACCAGTGTACGGATACATGCTGTGTCATATGCATGCCATGTGGGATGCACAATGTACAAATGTGTATGTGTGGCATGCACAAGTGATGATTATGTGATGTACAAATGTGTATGTACATATATAGAGTAGGAGGCATGCGCGTGCCATGTGAAAGAGTTTTACATATATGTGATTTGTTTTTATATATGAAGTGGCTCTTCCAATTGAAGAGGCACCCAAGAGTTGGATAATCAAGTCTCCCATATCAAAGTGATCTAACACAACGAAAAACGAATAAAAAGATTCAATAGGCGTTGAGATCTTATAAGCTATTTGAATCTACAAGGAATCCTTAAATCTACAAGAAAAAGCCCCAACATGGAGGAAATTCAAAATATTATTGATAAAAATTGTTTTCTTAGATTACAAATCTCATATTTATACTGCAGCACCACTCTTTAATCAAAATGCAACAAATCTGACTATCTTCTCCTCTATAACCTCCATCATCTCAAAGAATTTATCGACCTCTAAGATCCAATAAAGGAAATCATCAATTTTCATGTTTCCATTGAAATATGGAATTTTTGCCTTCATTCAATAATCGTAGTGTTCCAGTCGCCTCTCATCGACTGATATCTGTGAAGTCCATCACTTTCGTCATTCGATTCTTCCTCAATATCAGATTGATAATGAAGAGGATGTCGAATCACGTGTGGAGTCAAATCCCTCATTGCATATCCTACTACTTTTAGGATGTCTGTTGTTGGCGTTGAGGTTCAGGCTAGTAATCATCTCACGGATCTCTCGTAGTTGATCATTTGATTGTTGCCACTGCTCTTTTAATGCCTTCTGTAGATCCTCCAACCCATGACCAACGTCATCAGACTGGTTGTTTCCCCCTTTGTTATTTGCCATCGAAACCAGACAAATTCTCACTCTGATACCACCTAACGCAGCGTGAAACAATAGAAAAGATCCAACAAGTGTTGGGATCCTTCAACAAACCCATAATTCTCAAAAGAGAACTAAAACTCGAAAATATATTAATCAAAAGCTGAAAACCCTAGATTACAAGCCTTTCATTTTATACTAATTAAAGATTACTAAGAATATTAAAAACATAAGTTTGTTGTAACTAAATCTACAGGATCCTAGGAGATCCTCAGAAATGATAGAGGTCAAATTCGAGTTGTTATGATAAAGATATTCAAAATCTAAAAAGTTACTAAAAATAAGAAAAACGCCATTTTGAGGGCCTCAAAATAATAAAAATGGAAAAATAAACGGGCATTGTGGAATGAAAACCCTAGATTACAACGCACGCTTATTTTTTCATTTTTTCTATTTTTAGGCCCTCAAAATGACATTTTTGCTATTTTTAGTAACTTTTTAGATTTTGAATATATTTATCATAACAACTCGGATTTGATCTTTATCAATTCTGAGGATCTCCTAGGATCCTGTAAATTTAGTTGCAACAAACTTCTATTTTTACTAGTTTTAGTAATCTTTAATTAGTATAAAAGGAAAGGCTTGTAATATAGGGTTTTTAGCTTTTGATAAATATATTTTTGAGTTTTAGCTCTCTTTTGAGAATTATGGGTTTGTTGAAGGATCTCAACGCTTGTTGGATCCTTTTTATCATTTCTCGCTACGTTAGGTGGTATCAGAGTGGGGATTTGTCTGGGTTCGATGGCAAATAACGAAGTGGGAGACAACCAGCCTATTGGCGGTGGTCGTGGGTTGGAGGACCTGCGGAAAGTGTTCGAGGAACAATGCAAGCAATTGCGAGAGATCTGCGAGATGATTGTTGTCCTAAATTTCAACGCTAACAACAGGCATCCTGAAGGTGATAGAAGACGCGCTGAGGAATTTGCCCAATACTGACTTGTTGCTAAAAATGTGGTTCGACGTTCTCTTCGTTATCAATCTAATGATGAGGAAGAGTCGAATGATTGTGAATATGAACTTCACGGATATCAACCGAGGAGGCGACGAACAGAATCCTATGATTATCGAATGAAGGCAAGGATTCCATATTTCAATGGAAACATGCAAATTGAGCATTTCCTTGACTGGATTTCAGAGATTGAGAGATTCTATGAGATGATGGAAATTCTGGGGGAAAAGAGGGTCAGATTGGTGGCTTTCGATTAAAGAGTGGTGCTGCCATTTGGTGGGACCAAATTCAGAGAATCCAATAACAGCGAGAAAGAGCACTTGTTCGTACGTGGAGGAGGATGAAATAGCTCCTCATTGATAGATTTCTGCCACGAGATTATGAACGATATTGGCCACAATTGATACAAATTGTCACCAAATTGTAAGAGTAAAATCACGACCGGAGATATCAAAGACGCAATAGGCGACAAGAACAAATCCTACAAAAGATGAGGATGAGTTGAGGCCCGTTCCTTATAATTTGTTAACATCAGAGAAGCGTGATACGATATCTCATAAGCTCCTTGAATCCACAAAGAATAAAACCCCAAAAGAATGAGGAAATTTGAAATATTATTGATAATAAAATTGATTTCTTAAATTACAAGTCTCCTGTTTATACTAATAACAGAAAATTAAAAAATTACTAAAAATAGTAAAATTCAAAAACCGATTATTCTATAAGATTCCAAATGATCATATCAGCTATGATAGAGATATCTCAAACCTAAAAATTATTAAAAATAGTAAAATGGATAATTTGAGGGCCTAAATGAAGGAAATTTCAAAATCTAAGCATTGTTAGTTGTATTACTATTAACCCAGAAGATCTCCTTGTTATCTTTCTCCATGTCAAATTTCATGCGATTCCGAGATTGTAATTCTTGATTTGTAATTTATTTGATGGACCTCTTCTTTTCTATTGTATATCATGATCTATCTCTCTCTCTTCCTTTTCCCCGACTCCTTGTGAGTATGAGTATGGGTGACTGTCTAGGCATTAGAAAAAAACACAAGAGTGGAAAGGTTGACCCGGTCGTGAGTAAGCGTTTTCGAGTGTCGCACGGTACTTGTGCTACGAAAAAGCTAAATTTGTGACAAGTGATATCACTCTTCCAGTCCTCCTTGTTCTTTTGTACACCTAGGCTTGTCAACGGGTCGGGTGCAGACTCGGACCCGACCTGACTCGGATCCGATTACACGTGTAATATACCCAACCCGGCGTACCCGAACAAACAAACAGGTCGGGTCCGGGTCCACCTCACCCCGATCCGTTGGATCCGAGACCCGATTGTTTTATTAAAATATGCTCTTATATTATAAGACTATTAGTATTAGTTGATACATAATTTTATTTCTTACTTAACTTATTTTTGTATCCACAGGTTCATAATCATAACAAACCCATAAATCATAAGTCATAATCATAATCATAACATTTTTTTTGTGGTGTTGATGTTGCAACTTGCAAGAACTTGATTGTTTAATATGTAATAAACTTAGTAATGTATTGTCGTCGGTTTGTTTTGGATAATTAACTTATTAGCTTTTGAATTTGTATAATTAATTAGTTTGGTGATGATTTATGTTTATTATTTAGGTTAATATGTTAGTGTTTATTGTTTTGAATGTTGTTTTGGTTAATATTGTTTTGAATGTTTGTATAATTAGTTATGTTTATTATTTAGGTTAATATGTTTTTTATGTTAGTGATTATTGTTTTGAATGTTGTTTAATAATTCATTTACTTCTTTTGAATTGTATAAAATTATATTCAAACATAGTCTCATTAATAATAATGTTTTATTACAAAAAAATTTCAAATAGAATGATAAGACAAACAAATACACGAGCTCTTCTTGTTTTTTTTTTTTTTGTTTTACCAACCATCCCGGTTGGATCAGACATGGGCTTACATTTTTCCGGACCCACTGGGTCTTATTATGGGTCAGGTCCGTGTCCACCCCGACCTATCCTAGACCCGACCCATTGACAGGTACACCCAACATAAATGGATCTTATTAAAACAAAATCATGTGTAAGGGAATAAAATGGATGCAAATAAAGACACCCCTCATTTATCCCGTGCCAGCATGACCGTCACAGCCGCAAGTGCTGGCCCGAACAGTTTTGCAATCAAAACGGGCCGAGCTTGTGCCGTGCCGGGCTGCGCCAGCTAGTTTTCCACGTGGCCTGCTTTCCTTCACAAAATCACAGTCGCTCTTCAATCTCCAGTTCTTGTTAGGGTTTCCATTCTCTCTCGCCTTGATCGACGATTACCCGAAGACCTCAACCTGTCCGTCGGCGTTCTTGGATCTCCTATTCTAACATAATCAACCGAATCAAACGCTCGACCGTTCGATAGAGAGAGTCTGTGAGTTTCTATAGTGATGGAGCGAAAGCTGTACAAAACGAAGCTCTGCGTACTCTATAGGAGGGGCCACTGCATCCGGCAGAGCTGCTCGTTCGCCCATGGCGAAGCAGAACTCCGCCGCTTCGGCGGGTCCTTTACTGGTAATCCATAACCAGCAACCTCGAATTTCGTATTTGATGGCCATTTTTTTCGTACTTGTTTCGGGTGTATTATGTTTTGTTTGATTTCGATGTAGAATGCAACGTCTGGAGTTGCTTTGGTGCACGCGTATTTATGAAGATTGGACACGAATATGATGATATCTGAAACAAAATGACTCTTTTCGGTTCATGTTTAGGGTTCTAGCGATTTTTAAGACATGATGAATGTTAATATTGTTGAAGGTTAATTTTGTGGGTATTATGAAAGAAAGTTATACCATATGCTTTCTCTCTGTTTCTTAATTCTATGTGTTTGTCAGGTAGTTAAGTACTTGGGAAGTGTAGAATAATAAGTCTGTGAATTTTCAACAAAGGTATAGAATCAAACTCTCGATATTGGCTTGGTAAATGGAGGTTTACATCAATGTTATGACTACCTTTATAGACTGTCAGGGGGATACAAGTATTTTGCAGTCTGATGTTAGTGTTAGTAATAGTTGCTGTTGTGATTAAATGACATAGTATCAGTAAGTTATTCTCTTCCCAAATTATTATTTTGAGAGTCTATGCAACTGCAGAGGCTATAATTTATACTATTGGCATGCTGAATCACATCAAATGAGATGGGCATCCTTCTTTAAGTTAGTATGCTTTTTGTGATTAAATTTAGTTTTATATCTTATACATGCTGACTATCAACTTATAATTTATATGGATTAAATGGAATTTGTTGTCAGTACATATTTCTGATCAAATTTATTGGGATTATTTGAAATACTTTGCCGCATTTACGGTTTACCTAATCTCAAAGTATCACATTGCATTTCTTCAGTGTATGATAAATTCAAAAATATGCCTGGATGAAATTTTTGCAGAATGTATGTGGCGTAAATCTTCGTTCAAAATTCCTATTCTAATTAGCCATCCAAGTATTTTCCCAAGCAGCATTATCTAGTATGTAGCAGCTATATGGTTATTTTGACGTTCATCGTCATGGACTTCTGCTCCTGAAAGGATTTATCTGCCTTGGTGCTTTATATGTGGCCAATTGTTGTTGCATCACTATTTATGTGGCACTCTTTTATTTCTCTAGTCGTGGAAATGTTTTCTTTTAGCAAGAGACATGTGCAAGGACTTTAACTATTAGGCCTACTGCAATGGCTTCAGATGCCTTTCATACACACATGATACTCAAACTCCTATCAGGTTTCCCGTGAAAATTATTCAATTTCATCCATAATAAGTCATCCAGTTTGTTTATTGGAGGTTCAAATGGATATGTCTGCAATTGAATACTGTGATGATGGGTCGTGGGTGGAGAAGTTTGCATCTTATTTTGGCATGACCAGAGATGGCCAATTTTTTCCATGTGGCTGGATATTCTTGACTATCAACTACAACCTTCTGGGATCATTCAGGCTTGATTTGTTTTCTTCCTGAAAGGCAGTCATATCAGCTATTGTCTTATACATGCATCTTTGATGTTCAATGGTTTTCTGGATTCTAAATTCTATCACGGGTATTGCTACTTCTATTCAACTTGCACTACCATGCTAATATGCGTCCTCTTTTTGGATTCGAGAGGGAGGCACTTATTATCCATGTTAAATTTATCATTTTACTCAGAGTAATGGTAAGCTTGATATGGTTTAATCACTTAGCAAACAAAGGAACAGAGGAGAATCCTTCCCTACTTGAACTACTCCTACATGTTTCCAGGAAGGCGGGACTATCGAACTAGTGACCTGAGAGATAAGCTTGACAGAAGACATTCTCCACATAGAAGGTACTCCCCCGGGAGAGATGCCAGAGATCGACATGCGTTTTATGATGAGAAACCAGTCTCTTTTGATAGGGGTAATGTTATAAACTTCATGTTTCTCTCTTTATGACTTTATCCTGCAATATCAGTAACAAGTTAAATGGATCATCACTGATGCTGTTTGAGTATGTTTATTTTTTCCTTGATTATAGTGGAACCTGGTATAATTCTTATTGTATTTGATTTTCCATCTCATCATTATGCGGACACATACAATTTTGACCTTTTGCATCTTCATTTGCAGAGTATAGCCTATCTAAATCCCCCGTGCGAAGAAGGTACTGGAATTTCATGTCCGTGAATTTTTTGATTTCTTTCTGATACATCTTCTTGTCTTGTCATTTTTTTCACCCATCATTCTGAAAGCATCTCTTCAGAAATATACACAAACTCTATTACAATTCGTCTTTTATGACTGACTGCTGTGATTTCTCATGCCCAAAATTTCTCTCGTCATGTTAGTAATATACTGATACTTAATGCTTGAATCAGCGGTCCAAATGCATTTTACCCTTTTTTTAATCAATATCTTTGATGCCGTCGCTACTTATGATTAAGTTTTGAGTATAGGTAAGTAATAGTTGGGCACTGTTATTATTCTTTTGTTTCAACTGAATAGCAGAGAGATCCAAAGCTAGTTCACGGATGGTTTATCAATAAATTCAGACTGGCAAAGAAGCCAATTTCTGTTTATCCTTTTTTTTTTGTGGGAGAGGCCGCAGAAAATAGGAAATAGTGACTACATAGGAAGCATGAAATTTAAGCATATGCTTAGAAGATATTTGCAATCGTAGCCGATTTCAAAATGTCAGCATCATTAGCTGCTGACTTGAAACTGATGGATTTATCGCCATTTTTGTATCATTAATGTTTTTTTAATCATGATAGACTACACCCAACCTTAACAGTATAAAATTAGAATCCACCCCCAATTAGGAAGATATATATCTCACCCTCCATGTTGTACATGCTATCTCATTGAACGGAAAAAAGGAAAATGATGCACATTATATCATTTGCTTACCTATACTTGAGAAACTCATGTATTTTTGCATGTGAGGATGAATATACCTACCTGTGTCTTCTTGAAGCTGAGTAACTATATAACTAAAGTAATCAAGTTGCTTGATTCATTCATTCATTCATTGGATGAGGAAACATGTTGTTTATGTGCGTATTTCTTTAATATTTTGTTCTCATTAACTATGGGTCATCTTACATTTCTCATGTCATGTTCTCAAATCGTTATTATCTCATCTCATCATTATGCGGACACATACAATTTTGACCTTTTGCATCTTCATTTGCAGAGTATAGCCTATCTAAATCCCCCGTGCGAAGAAGGTACTGGAATTTCATGTCCGTGAATTTTTTGATTTCTTTCTGATACATCTTCTTGTCTTGTCATTTTTTTCACCCATCATTCTGAAAGCATCTCTTCAGAAATATACACAAACTCTATTACAATTCGTCTTTTATGACTGACTGCTGTGATTTCTCATGCCCAAAATTTCTCTTGTCATGTTAGTAATATACTGATACTTAATGCTTGAATCAGCGGTCCAAATGCATTTTACCCTTTTTTTAATCAATATCTTTGATGCCGTCGCTACTTATGATTAAGTTTTGAGTATAGGTAAGTAATAGTTGGGCACTGTTATTATTCTTTTGTTTCAACTGAATAGCAGAGAGATCCAAAGCTAGTTCAGGGATGGTTTATCAATAAATTCAGACTGGCAAAGAAGCCAATTTCTGTTTATCCTTTTTTTTTTTTGTGGGAGAGGCCGCAAAAAATAGGAAATAGTGACTACATAGGAAGCATGAAATTTAAGCATATGCTTAGAAGATATTTGCAATCGTAGCCGATTTCAAAATGTCAGCATCATTAGCTGCTGACTTGAAACTGATGGATTTATCGCCATTTTTGTATCATTAATGTTTTTTTAATCATGATAGACTACACCCAACCTTAACAGTATAAAATTAGAATCCACCCCCAATTAGGAAGATATATATCTCACCCTCCATGTTGTACATGCTATCTCATTGAACGGAAAAAAGGAAAATGATGCACATTATATCATTTGCTTACCTATACTTGAGAAACTCATGTATTTTTGCATGTGAGGATGAATATACCTACCTGTGTCTTCTTGAAGCTGAGTAACTATATAACTAAAGTAATCAAGTTGCTTGATTCATTCATTCATTCATTGGATGAGGAAACATGTTGTTTATGTGCGTATTTCTTTAATATTTTGTTCTCATTAACTATGGGTCATCTTACATTTCTCATGTCATGTTCTCAAATCGTTATTATCATTGTCATGGTCCTTATCCCCATGCTATCTGGTGTATATCTCCGCACATTTAAAATAATGTTTTTTTGAACCTGGATCTCTGCATTTAAATTTGAGGTACTGGCTATAAAATTTCCACTATATTTTTTGTTGATAATATACCTCTTCTGTGTTTTTTTTCTTCACTTGTATATACAGGATGTTGACTGAACCTATGACAACTTTATATTACTTCAATTTTTGTGTGCCAGTGAGAGGCATCGGAACAAACAGCAAGTAGATGGAGAAAGTGATGTTTCTGGAAGTTTCAAGGCCTCTGATGATGTGGACTATCAAATTAAAGAAGGAAAACTTTCATCACACGGTGATAAAAAATTTCTTGAAGAGCAGGTATGGTCAAAATTATCAGTAGTAACCATGGGTGGTATTCATCCAGTAAGGTTTTGAAATGCCATGATACAGTGAGCTCTTGGAAATATAGCTGATATAGTTTTGCATGTTCAGTTACAAAAATATGGTAAATTTTCAGATTTTTAGCTGATTCTCTATTGGTTGCTTTGCAGTTGAGGCAGGCTTCGCTAGATATTGAAATGCTTGATGACCACAAGTGTCAACTGGGGGTATGTTCTCATCTTAATTAATATATCATTTGATTGTTTTTGTGATTTTTAAGTGTGAGGTGTTGGTAGCCCAAGAATTTTTCAAGTAAAATTATACCTTAAGCAGAAGGTTGGGGTTTGACTGCTGGAGTATTGCCTGTATTGGGCTGTCTTAGAGCTTGGGGGTTGCACAAGTTTAGAGCTTCCCCAATTAACAGGGATGGGATATTACCGAGAATTCTGTAAAGTAGGTTTTTTTGGTTGGAGGGATATTCGGTGAAGTTTTCCACAGAGATGCCTCATGGAGATGCCTCGTCTTCTTTGGTTTTTGGTAGAAATTTTCCTCTGCTTTTATAATAAACTTACAGGTGGTGTGCCCCAACTAGTTTTTAGAAATTGTACTTTAGGCCATCTGATTCACGAAGTTTGCATGCATGAGGCAAACTTAATGTTGCTTCCTTGTATTTGTTTCTAATTTTAAGGCATAGTTGATACTGAATTTCATAATGTAATATAGAGGTTGCAAATGCATGGTCTTTCTCTTACTGGAGCAGCAACCAAATTTTGTGGGAGATCTTGGCACCTTTGTTCATAAATTTGCATATATAGTTGTCGCATTCTGTATTTATTTGAACAATGCATGAATAAATGTGGCATTCTGAAAAATATGCAATGTATTACCATGAAAATGATTTTGAGTTTTTTTAATTGGATCTCGTCTAGTAGCTTTTTAGCAAGCTGCTTGGGTAACAACCTTGACTGGCTTCTGTATCTGAAGGTTTTTCTGGAAGAGAAGGCTCATGAAGTGGGCAAACTTTCTTCTAAAATAGAGGAGCTTGAGAGACAATTGAGCATAGAACAAGAAGATTGCAAAAGGTGATCTTGAATGGCATACTCTGAGCAAATGTACTTATGCATGTCAACTGATACATGGTTATGCCGTTCTCTGATGGACAGTTACTTTTTTAGTATTTTCCATATATATTTTTTATTCTTACATATCTCAATCTGTTTGTTTTTCTTTTTCTTGGTATATTAATTATCAGGGTCATGTCAAAAATTAAGAAATTTATCAAAGCGCACAACCGTTACTTACATGTACAAGAGGAACTTAAGAGGCAAGTATCTATTACTTCTAATTCTGTTATCTGATTATATTCACATGTCATTTGGTTCTGAAAAATCTTCCACCGCTTTTAACTGCTCAAATTGATACTTGGCTAACTGAGATTTACATATATCACAAAATTTAGTTTTAATTAGTTTCATTGTGTTCTTTGTGCAATGTGAATCTTATCATGAACTGTTGGATCTTTCTAATGAAAAAAGTACAGATCACAAGGTCGGTTTCAGAGGCTGGGAGATCAATTTTGTTCAGATTCCTCGAAACCCATTATTTATGAAGACGATTCAAGTGTCAATATTGTTAGTGATGAAGAACCGAAGAATGATAGTCGGATGAGTCCAAAGATTGAGCTAAGAAATCGTGTTTCCCCAGTCAAGAAAAGATCACAGATCAACCGGGAAGCTAGTGAAGAGGCAAATTCAGGTAGTATTTTATTGATTTTACATTGCATGCTATGTAGGGGTCTTGGCCATGTCTAGGATCTTGTGCAAAACCTTTTTTTCCCCGAAGAGAGATGAGGGCTCACCACCTATATTGTGCAGAATTGTAATAGAATCTATTGCTGGGATTAGTCCTTTCCAAACTATATTCCATGTCAGTGAGTTGTAGTTTGCTTTACAGTTCTATTTTTTATTTCACTTTCATTTTCTTCCATTTCAGTGGTTTCTTGTGACTCGTGTCTTTTTACTCTTGCAGTTAAGTTACACGAGACAAAACGATCTCTGGTTGTAACAAACATTGCTCACCAATCCAACAATGATCCCAAGAATACCAGGGTGGCGTATACAACCTTGTTCAGAAACAGCACTAACATAGGTCCAGCAGACGCTAAAAAGCAGAAACATGGGAGGAACAGATCTCTTAACATTGTCCATTCAAACAAGGCAAGTATGGTGCTCTCTCTGTTGAGAGATATCTCTCATTCAACTATGAGTTAGCCACTCATTTACAGCTACTAGTATATATTTATGCATTTGTTTGTTCTTACAATGACGTTAATGTAGTCCCTGTGAAAATTGAAGAGCATTTGTGGTTTGCTTAAGCTGATAAGCTGTCCTGCAGAGAATCTAACATTCTTTTTTATTTTGTAAAAAGTGTAAAATTAAGTTCATTAAATATTGACTAATGCATTTTTGCATGTGGTCTGTTACCCTGTTTGATTGAGGATAGAGTAGGATAGAATAGAATGGGTAGGTAAGGTTAGATACACTGTTGTATTATCATATATTTCTTCTTTTGAGCTTGACTTTTTTTCTCTCATTAAATTAATATAAATTCTATCCCACTTCCCCTAAAGTATGTCTATCACTCTTTTCTTGTTCTTGATTCTACCTGCGAGCTTTCTAACCAAACAAGGAATAAAGGGATAAAATCCATTATATCCACTGTCCCTCTATTTGTCCCCCAATCAAACAAGAGCTTGGGAAATAGGGAAAGATGATACTCGCTCCAGCCTTCCAGGTGTAAATTATTGCAGGACATTTGCTTAGAATTTTTTACATTCTTTTCTCATTTATATTAAATAAAAAGATTGACATATATATTTTAATGTTGTGACAAGCAGCTGAAGGATTCTGATCCGGGACATTTACTGCCTTCAACCAGTATGGCTGCTCATGCAGAAGATGATATTTTGGACAACATTGAGGTTAAGAAACTTGAAGCCGCAGAATATGCTTCCCTTGAGAATGGAACATTAGATGATAGAAGTAGATTGCCTTACTTGCCTCCCTTACCTCCAAGAGTCCCTCGAAAATCTTATTTCCAGGTTGGTTGTCATTATTTCTTTGTCACCTTCTTGCTCTACCATGCACCTCTTCTTGAAAAGATATATCACCTGGCCATTTAATTCATCCATAGAATATATTCAGGTAAGCCAATTCCAGACCATGGTTGATGATGGAGTGATCTAAAAAGAGGCTTTGATTCTGGGATAGATTTTCTGTTTGCGAGTTTCAATTATAGCTTGTCTTTCTAGATTTGATTGGTGGACCACATGGGTATGAGACAGTTGTCTTTTTCGTAAATGCAAGTGCAAATAATAAACTTGACATGTTGGCCTTGTTTTTCTTGTTCAACTTTTGTTGCGTATAATTGACTCTATGATGAGATGAATGTGACAAATTAGAAGTTTACTAGGCTCCAATGCAATGAAAAACTTGCTATTAAATTATTCATTTCTTTAAGTGTTCAATGAACATTCATTATTCTGTTATACCTTATTTCAATAGATCTGATGATATGCCATGCATACTCATCCCTGTCTATTACTTCTGAAGAAGTCCGTGTCTAACCTGAATGTGATTCTGCCATATGGTGCTGCAGTATCAAAGTGACGATGAGGATGTTGATGTTGATAAAGTCGACACAGAGACGATAGACATAGATCTCAATAGTGAAGTTGATATCGACCAGATCTAAGGATGTATATTTCTTAACTTACGAAGGTAGACTTGCTTAAGGTAATATTATCACATTTTTTCGTTTATGAACTTGGTTGATTGCACTGTAAATGCTGATTCTTTTTCATTCTTTTTCTCTCAATTTCTTTTGGGTTGTGATCCTTGATCTTTGGAAATCACGAGCCGGTTTGGGGTTTTGCTTTCGGAGGGTTGTGTAGTTGGATTTGAATTCTCTAATTAAACTGTTTTGGAAAAAAACATGCACAAAAGTCCCTTGTAAAAAAAAAAAATGCTGGAAACCTTGAATTGATCTATAACCTTATACCTCGAGAGGTTTTTTTTTTTTTTTTTTGAATCGGTGTGAAAATATAAGGTGGCTTGATATTAGGATAAAATCTGATCATAAGATATTGTTTAAACTTAAGGCAGCATTTGGTTTTATAATTGAACAACTTTTGTGTTTGCAAGAAACTGATTCTACAATCGTGCAATCAAACAGTTTTGCAATCGTAGTTTTCTGCAGACAAATTTTAGATAAATAGTGTTTAAAAACTGCAATTGGAGAAAGTTGGGGGAGACATCTTTCTGTAGAATTAACTTTAAACTTAGTTTCTTGCATAGCGATATTAGATAAATAGTGTTTAAAAGTTACGATTGGAGAAAGTTAGAGGGATGCAACTTTATATCCAGCGATTTCAGATAGGCAACTTTATATCCAGCGATTTCAGATATTAGTTTTATATTCAGCGTTTGTTGAAAATTGATTTTTACAATTCAACTATCAAACACTACCGCAACCGGATCCTAAATGGATCCACAAATTTCAACTCTTGACCTTGCTTATAGCAACATCGAGCGGTGTTGTACACGTCTCATTTTACAGTCTCATATATCTTGTTAATGATATGCATATGCAGTCATTGTAATGAAATAAATATCTTTTGTTAGAAATTTTTTCACACATTTGAGAAATGAGTTCTTACAAATTAATTCAGTATATATTTTATTTTTATTTTTATAAAAATACA
The DNA here is from genome assembly GCA_030737835.1 of Acorus gramineus. NCBI lineage: Eukaryota > Viridiplantae > Streptophyta > Magnoliopsida > Acorales > Acoraceae > Acorus > Acorus gramineus. The sequence continues at coordinate 14,004,741 of CM060847.1, read as the reverse complement.
CATCTTATTAAATGATATATACTATTTTTTGAAAAATAAAAAAAAGGATGCGACTGCCTCTGGAACCTTTGACACTTATTTTTAACAATAGTAACCTCTATACATAACCCTACTTGTGAAACACATGGCCATACAAAATTTTAATACCCGGTCTATTGGTGACAATACTGAGAAGCAAATCTGGATCCGCCTCGCTCAAAAACACTACCAACATGAATCACTATTATCTCAAAGAACTGGAGAACCAATCATGCTCAGGCCTCAAAATTCTCACAACCATAGTAGGAGGAATGAAGTGAATTTCCGCGGTGGATCGCCGTTCACATGGTCGACATGTGCCGGAATCCATCGGTGAGCTCGCTCACCAAGTTCTCTTCTTCGTAAGGTAGCACAAAATGCACTCTCCGGCCACGACGCCTCGAAGTGCCCTGGTCATGTTTCTTCAAACAAGACTTGAGTACTACTACTGTCTTTGAAGGCCCCAACCTAATATTGGCCACTGCTGCCGGTCCGCTAGCCATGGCCGGTCTATTAGTCACTGCCCGCTTATCGGCCACTGCCGCCCTATGACTGATCAAACTGTCCTCAATTCGATCAAACATTGCTCGCTCATAAGGGTGATCGCATGTGCGCAAAAGGCGATGAATGGTGTGGTGGGGCACGATATAGAATACGTTCCCTGGCTTGAGCACGGACTCGGGCTTCACGACTATCCAGGGGAACTTGAACACGTCCGGGCGCGTGACGCAGTGCCTTGGGTTCTTATTGATCACCTCGGCCGCCAAGACCGGCCTCCGGTGGACCTCCACATGCCCGCCCGGGTGGACCAGCTTCAGCACTCCCTTCTGCCTCTCAACGCCACCCATTGTTTCTATGTATAGAGAATTAAAAAAAATGTAGTATACAAGGAATAAAGGAATCAAGGATAAAAAAGAGAAGGTTGGTGGAGGAAGGATTTGGCACTAATATGCTGTATGATGTCGATCATTTCGAGAAAAACTTTGTTTTGAGATTATTTGTAGTCAAGCATTCTTGCAAGGTTTTTTTTGTCTTCAGCATTGTTTCCTTGTTAGGGTGGTTGGTCCTTATCCAATGAAGGTGTCGTTTGAAGATGACGGACTTTGATTTTTAAAAACTTTGGTTTTTGTGGTTCTCATCTTTTTTCTTTTTTTTTCAAATCCAGGGACAGGTTTGCATGATCCCTTTGATGCAGAATAATCAAATAACATATGCTCAAAAAATAAAGATCTGTCACGTAGATGTGAAAAAAACTTCTCATTCCTCTTTTTCCTCTTGACGAGTAAATTTAAAATTGTATTAGTATATAAACACAAATTATCCTCTGCTACTAAACAATGTAGACTTAGGCTGCGTTTGGTTCGGCTGAATGCTGAATTTAAGTGTTGAATTATTCAGTGCTGATTGTATAAGTGCTGAATGTTTTATGCAGCTCAATTTAAAATACTGTTTGGTTTAGCGGAAAATATAAGTACTTATTCAGATAAGTGTGTTTGGTTCACCACTTAACAGTAGTGCTTATTAGAAGGGTATTTTGGTCTATTTAATAAGTACTGAATGTTATTTTGATGTTTGATTGAATAATTAAAAAACATGCTTATTTTTGAACTATTTCAAAAATATGAATTTGTTCCTCGAAATATATGCCCCACTTTAAAGAGTGAATATTTCATAAACTTGAATATTTAAAAAACGTGATTATTTTTTAACTATTTGAAAAATATATTTATTCCTTGAAATATATGTCCCACTTTAGAGAGTGAATATTTCACAAACTTGAAAATTTAAAAAACATGTTTATTTTTTAACTATTTCAACAATATGGATTTGTTCCCCGAGATATATGTCCCACTTTAAAGAGTAAATATTACACAAACTTAAACCCAATAGTAATCATATGGCTGCAAATCATTTCATTCTACAATTCAAGCACTGATCATTTCATTTTATTGGTTCAAACAGATCAATACCATTAAACAAAGAGAAACTTCAATAACGTTTACATTAGATAAAGGGCATAGATCGACAAAAGAGCTTAAATAATCACCTTCACGGCCATGGACGAACTACATTGCTTCAAAAATTTTAATGGAGCCCTGAATTATTTTTTTATTTTTAAAAAAGCTAAATATGAAATCAAGCATGCATGTTTCAAAACAAATTGAAAACCCCATCAAACAGAAACAAAGGAAGACAAAAATATTCAAAGTTGTTGAGTTTTCATTTATGTTAGTCAGATTGCTGAAAAGGGCCTATTTTCACAATACAATCAAGCAAAAAAAAGAAAACTTTTAACACCATTACTAAAAAAAACTGACAAATAAAACCAAATTGAGAAAATTGAAGGAAAAATATCTCGATCAAAAAACAAAACACTCTTTTTGCCCAAATTGTAAAAATACGAAATCAAACAAAAGCTGAAACACACAACAGACATAAACAAATCGATTTCAAATACAGATTAAAAAAGAGAAGTGGAAGTGAAGGAGTTCGATTTACAACCCTCAGATTGACAGATCTCCGAAGCTGCAAAACCTGCCGCGATCGATTGGCGGCCACCGCGACCACAGCCACGATGAGCACACGGTGGAGCGGGCTCAGGAGCTCCCACGCGAGGGTCTCGTCCCGTCCCAAGCCGCCACCGATGGTCCGCGCCGACGTGGCCTCCTGCGCGCCGATCATCCTCCCCCGGAGGTCCACCCAGGAGAGGCGGCGCGCCGTCGAGCGAACCGACCGGAACGGGCTAGGGTCGCCGAGACAGCTCGAGAGGCGGCGCGGGGAGGGAGTCGGAAGGAACGAAGCGAACGTGACCATCGACGGCGGCGGATCCCGAAACGCGCCTCCGGCGGCGGAGAGGAGGTGCCGTGAAGGTGGAGGGGCCGGGCCGTGACCGAGGAGTGGTTGTTCCGCGACCGAGGAGGAGATCCGCCGATTAGGGTTTAATCGGCGATTAGGGTTGTTCCGCGACCGAGGAGGAGGTCCGCCGATTAGGGTCCGCCGAGGAGTGGTTGTTCCGCGACCGAGGAGGAGGAGGTCCGCCGAAGAGGAGTCTTTCCGCTTCGATGAGGAGGAAAAAAATTTGCCCGAGGAGAGAGAGAGAGGAGGTGAAAATGGGATTATATAGGATTTATAAATTAATCAAAGTAGTGGGGGTATGATAGTCTTTTCACGTCGGGACGAAACGACATAATGCGGAGGCGGAAAAAAAAAGTGACATTGAATGAGCTGAAAAATTCAGGGGTTATATATGAAAAGAGGATAAATTTCAGCAGTTAATTGGGCCTCAACCAAACAGACTTGCAACACATAAGTGCTGAAAAATTCCGGTTTCAGTCTAATAAGTGCTGAATTTCAGCCGAACCAAACGCCCCCTAAACCCAGCACAGTCCATCACCACCTCAATGGGTTACATACTTACATGTGATAGACTGGGCTCAATTGAGTTCAACAAACTCCCGTGTGACCCATTCTGCGTTTCAAAATTTAACACTGACAGGTGCAAGGATGTTTTAGGGAAATTTTTAAAATTAATCTTCATTTAATAATTATTTTTAAAAATGACCCTCTCCAATAATTATTTATAAAAATAACCCTCAACATTATTTGAATTAGTTTGACAATGACACCTCAGCAATACCACCGGGCACCATAAAAGGCAAGTTATTTATACACCATTAAGATGTGCTTTTTTATTTTTTTGTTATTTTCTTACTTTTTTAAATATATGTAAATAATGTAAATTTTATTAAATAAATCATTTTTTTACAAAAATTAATACCATTTTGAATATTATTACAAAGTTTAAAATATGATCAATAATGAATATATTTAATTTATATTTAAAAATGATAAATTTAAGGTAATTAATTAACATTTGTATATTTTTACTAATATTTGCATAAAAAACATCATATTTGATTTTGTGGATACATCATAAAGAAAATTTACTAAATAAATGTAATTAAATTTTAATATTAACCAAAAATGTATAAATGTTAATTATTATCTTAAAATTATAATTTTAAATGTAAACTAAATATATTCAATATTTGTGTCATTTTAAATGTCTCAACGATATATTTCTAATTGCATACTAATTTTGTAACAAATAATTTATGTAATAAAAGTTAAATTATTTAAAGATATATATATATATATATATATATCAAATAAAGAAAAAATAAACATATCTTAATAAACATATATATGTATGTCTTTTGAGGCGTACAAATTAATGACCTTTAAATGGTATGTTAAGATGGCATTGTCAAATCGGTCAAAACAAGGTTTAAGGTTAGTTTTGCAAATTATTTTCACAGATGATCATTTTTGAAAATAATTATTAAGTTAAGATTAATTGCAAAAATTTTCCGATGTTTTATGAATAAGTGGACATTCAAGACCCGAGAAAAACAGGGCCGAGCCTGGGCCCTGTTTTTTTGCCACGGCCCGGCACAGCTTGGGCCTGTGGTCCTGGGCCCTTTTTCAACAGGCCGGCCCGGCCCGTTGCAAACCCCTAGCTCAGGGTCTTGAATTAGATTTTTTTTTTCTCGTGCTGATTAGATTAGATTTCACTATAAAAAAGGGCCCGTTGAAAAAGGCCCTTTTTCAACAGGCTCGGGTCTCACAGGCTGAGCCTAGGTTCGGGTCCACGGGCGGGCCTACCGGCTCAAATTCTAAACATTTTATTTCTTTTGATTTTTTAATTTTAAGTTGTTCATTTGTATATAATGTTAAAATAACACAATTTAAAGTATAATGTTAAAAAAAATATTTATATCTGTTGAATTTTTAAAATAAAAATATTAAATAAATTAATTAATTAAAAAAATAAATAACTACATATACCTAACTAGGTTGGCACCTACATAAATGTCAATAATTTGTATAATTCAACCACAATTCAAATAAAAATGACATGTTATTCATTTATTGGATTGTCCCCGTGGGCCTACGGGACTGGCCTGCCCGGCCAGTGAATTGTCCCAGGCCTGGCTGGCCGGGCTTTTGGGCCGTAGGCTTTTTGATAACCCTTACCCTGAGCCCTAGTTTCGAGTTAAAATAATAGATGTGGAACAAGATAGGGGTGAATAAGCAGAAGATCTAGACTTGTGCATAGTCCCTGCCTTATCTTCCCCCAAAGCTTCCTCCAGAGCGAGCAGGCTTTTTCTCATTGATAATTAGAAGTGCATTACTATTCAAAATGTTACAACTTACAAGAAAATTGAATTTATACACCGGATAAAGAGCGTTGATATACTCAATCTATTTTGTATTCCGTTTTGCAGCTCATATACTATAATAATATAATGTATTATCGCAGTGTATGAGATTCTATCAGAGTGTATGGTGTAAAAAAAATTATTATTTTTTCAACACGAAAAAAAATATACTAATGTCTCTCAATATATACTTATTTCATATAACAACATAAACTTCAATAGGAGAGTCTATTATTTTTTTTAAACAAAAAATTAGTGTAAACTGTAATTGAGATGCACAAAATGCCCGACATATCATTTTCCACCGGAAAAAAAAGATGAGAGTGCATAGCAAAGGGAGGGTAAGCCGGCCCAAGCCCACGTGCATCCCCTCTGCTATTTCCTCTCATCTCTACTGTTTCTGATCATGTTTTGGTAATTATGAATGGATATACATAGTTCAATGATTTTTGACCCTCTGTCGGGTGGTACGAGGTGAGTAGTCTGGTTACTGTAACATAATACGTATGTATTTCGGTTTCGCATGACAGAGGAACACGCATTCAAGAAATGCTAAGGTCCTCCTTTGCCAGTGGTATATATATATTGATATTGTTAGAATAAAAAAAAGGGAATTATTGTTATTATATTAGAGGAGTGAAAGGACTCTATTTATAGATACATAGAGGAAACCCTAAAATACAAGATAAGGAATCTAGGAAATCTAGGAAAGCCAGGAAACTAATAATATCACAATAATGACAATAAAGATATAATATTATCCTAATAATGATTCTTTAACACCCCCTCCCAAACTCTGAAAGGTAGAACCCTTAGAGTTTGGACAAAAATGAGAAGGTGGCGAAGGCTGGCGACAGCACGTGCAGGAGCAGCAGGGGCACGTGCAGGCGCGGCAGGGGTGCAACAAAGGCACGGTAAGGGCTCTGCATAGGCGCGTGTGGTGGTCGCAATGCTGTGAAAAGAGAAAGAGCGCACATAGAAGAAGACATGCGTAGAGGGAGCAAGAGAAGTAGCGAGATTCCACGAAGAGCGCGAGGGCGGTCGATGCCGCAAGGAGATGCGCGGAGGTGTGCAAATCTTAATCGGACTTCCGGAGAGGAAGTTATGACCGATTTGGTGGTTTTGAGGTCTCAAGGCGGCGCCGGAGGCGGCAGAGGGCGGCCGGACGGCAACCGGAGGTGACCGGAGGAGCCGGACGGCAACCAGAGGTGACCGGAGGAGCCGGAGGCGGAGAGTGGCCGGAGGCGGCAGAGGGCGGCCGGAGGTGTCGGACGTCAAGGGCACGACGGCGGCGACGGCGACGGCAAGGGCACGACGGCGACGGCGACGGCAAGGGCACGACGGCGACGGCAAGGGCACGACGGCGATGACGACGGCAAGGGCACGACGCCGTCGCGTAAGAGGAAGACGCCGTCCCGTCCTCCCCTAGATCCGGATCGTCCAACGGTGAGCTGGGTGATGAAACAAAAATCGTAGAAGAACCAGCACGGAATGCAGAGTAGACAACCGAGAGAACAGTGGTAAGAAGTCCCAAGGTCATACTGCCTGTAGAAACAGCCTTTGAATGCTTATGGAGGCCATTGCACTCGTAGTCCCGTGGTTCACTAGAGAGTCCACTGTAGCAGAGGTACATGCAGTAAAGAGAGATCACGGATGCAGGTAAAAGACTGCTGTTAACCTGTGGATGCAAAGCAACAACAGAATTGCTCATCTTTCTTGACCCAGTTGTCATTTCAGTTATGGACAAAATCCAGCAGGAGAACCACTTGAACAAGAAGAAACAATCCTGAGCCAAATTTTGATGTTGTCTCATAGAAGTTGATGATCCCATTCGGAAGGAAGAACATTAGGAAAACCACAATGCACCAGCAAATGATCTTCGCCATCCATCCACCGTGGTGCAATTTGTCTCGGGGATCTTTCTGATCTTTTATTCCACTCATTATAATTACCCAAGCTGACACGTAGCACTGCATCTGTCTCAAACCACTCCCTGTTAGGAGTCTGATGGAAATGGCTGATCCAGGGGATGCTCTCAAGGAGGGCAACGGCGACCTCTCGGAGGATCCAGGAGACGACGAGGGAGAGGGCGAAGAGTCCACAGTAGGCGATTCTGGCGGACCGACGGCTGATCCCCTCGACCACCGACCTGCACGGCGATGGGTTCATCGACCTCGGTGAGTTCATGGAGCTGAACACGAGGGACGTCGACGACGCGGCGGCGCTCGAGGACCTCCGGGAGGCGTTCGCGGTGTTCGACGTGAACGGCGACGCGTCGATCTCGGCGGAGGAGCTGAACGGCGACGGGATTCTTCTCATCGACGTCCAAAGCAACCACCTTTATATGGTCAACAATTATATCAACCACCTGAGTCGCAGGCTGTTCACAGACAGACATGGCGGGACTCCTTCGGGTGGTACACCATCAGAGTCTCCATTCCCTGATTACTCTGGTTTTGGCCGAAAATCTAGGGTTCTACGAAGGGAGACGATGGGAGATCCCGAGTGGAGGAGCTGTTCATGGTGTTGAAGAAGGTCACCGAAACTCTAACGAGAGCGATCAACGGAAGATGGAGGGGAAGACGTGGTATCGGCGACTGAAGGGGATCGATGAAGCTCCAGAGATGGAGGTCGCCTCAGCAGAACACGACGACAGGTGGTGCTTTTAGATCTCGCAAGCAAAATTCCTCCAAGGGGTGTTTTTAGATCTCGCAAGCAAAATTCCTCCAAGGGGTGTTTTTAGATCTCGCCAGCAAAATTCCTCCCCCGCTCCGATTGAAGACTCTTCAATCGAAGCGGGGAAGAGAAAGAGAAGCTTTTGTGGATCTAGGATTTTTGAGGTGGAGGCTCTGATACCATGTTAGAATAAAGAAAAGGGAATTATTGTTATTATATTAGAGGAGCCAAAGGGCTCTATTTATAGATACATAGAAGAAACCCTAAAATACAAAATAAGGAATCTAGGAAAATCTAGGAAAGCTAGGAAACTAATAATATCACAATAATGACAATAAAGATATAATATTATCCTAATAATGATTCTTCAACAGATATAATTATGGCTTAAAACTGAAACGGTATGCGAATAAAAATGTCATTTTTTATTATTATAACACAATTTTTTTAATGAAATCAGATAACAAATTTTTATCTTTGTTTAAAAAAAAAACGCTATTTTTTATACTCAAATAGTACTCTTAACTGTTCTAAGTCTAGTATGGAGGAGTGGAAGATGTGTTGGTGAATTGGTAGGTTTATTACACACACATGGAGGATACTAATTCCACACTTCCAAGTCTAGTAGCAAATCATTCCACATTTCCAAGTCTAGTGACATGTCATTCCACACATCCCCTGGTCCCTGAAGTTCCTGGAGCATGGACTTTTCGAGCCAGGTCGAATCGGCTTCTGTTTCGTTCCGATGAATGGTATCTTCAACAACAGATCCAGATCATCAATCGGTGGCTTCGACACATCGAATTCTTGATTTCTCTGCTGCTCCTGCTGTTGTGGTTGTGATGGCTGGTTTTGAACTAAGGAACCTAGCATGAAGTAGTTCTTTTTTAAGTGTGTGAGGCTGTGGCTTGATGATTACTTGAGCTCCCATGGATTTCACTCTGCAGATGTTCTTTTCTTTAAAGTTCTTCTTCGACCAAGAGTTCCAGAAGTTCTTGATGTCATTGGCAGTCCTTCCAGGGATTCGACCGGCAATCAAAGACCACCTTAATTATGAGGGATTGTTTTAGTTATATGAAATGATTTAACTAATTCATGAATACATTGGTTGAAGAGTTAGATGAGACAATATGTGTTGATATATACAAATTACCTATTGCCGATTAGCCTGTGGACTTTAATGATGAGATCCACTTCATCTTCAGAAAACTTTCCTCGCTTGATCTTTGGGTTCAGATGGTTGAGCCATCTAAGTCTGCAGCTCTTTCGGCATCTATTGAGGCCTTCAAAATGACAATGATGATACATTTCTTTCACTCTAATGAGGTTCAGTGTGAACAAAGGAGCTTAGAAGATGTTACATAATCAGCATGCACTATTGTGTTTTCTATTACCAACCACTTATTGGTACCTTGTCCTTATTTGTGTCTATAGAACAATATTTAATTAACCAGTCTTGGCCGGATCCCCACTTTCTAAAACACAAAAAAAAAGTGTGTCTGGTCTTGAAGATGTGTAATTCTACATGAAACATTTTTCGTCTAATGCTAAGTCACTGGTTTCCAAATGCTTATACCGGTCCCAGCTTTTAAAGAAAGCTAGTGGAAAACAACTTTTGATCATAAAAACATATTTTAAAAATTTAACAAAAGTATGTTTGGAGTTGGTTGAAGTGAATTGTTTTTCAAACCGGATTTCAATAGCTACCTAAAATTAAAACATCATCATCACTAAACCAAACTATAAGAAAAAAAAAAAACACCATCACCACTTGCCTGCCCTCATAGGAATTAGATGCCACATCCCTTCCCCATAGGGGTGGTAAACGAGCCAAACGAACCGAGCTTTGACCTGCTCAGGCTCGGCTCGGCTCCGCTCCAGAATGAGCTTCATTTTGTGTTTAAGCTCGGCTCGTTGAGCTCATGAAAAGCTCGATAGAAGCTCGGCTCGGCTCGTTTGTTAAATAAGCCAAGCTGAAGCTCGAATCAAAGCTCGACTCGGGCTCATTTAACTAAAAAAATCTTGTTTAGCATTTGAGAAGTCACATTTTACAAATCACAACACCTTATACATGTGAAAGTAACATAAGCTCAGGTTCGGCTCGTTCACCTTTTTTCAGTTAAGTAAATGAGCTCGTCTAGGCTCAGGCTCGGCTCAGCTCGGACTCGACTCGTTTACAAATCGAACTTTAAAAATTATTGAAGCTCGACTTGTTTGTCTAATCGAACGAGCCTAAGCGAGCTTTAATCAAGTCGAGCCCGAGCCGAGCCTGAGCTGCTCAGCTCGTTTACCAGCCCTACTTTCCCAAACTTTGCCATGCATTTCTTCATAAGAAGATCTTCTTCTGCACTCCATGCACCTTTCCTAACTCCACCACCCTGCATGTCTATTCACACCTTTTGGTGCTCATTTGCACTCTTCGGGACTTTGTCATGCATCATCCCTTTATGTATTCCTAATCTATACACGTAGATCAAACATTCACCTCCCCAAACATGTATTGATAACGTTTTCCCTGTCTGATAGTGTCACACATACATCACTGTTACCTAACGTGAGACAAAATTCCAACTTTTGTTTCAGCTGAACGTTGAACAACAAAGTTAGACTCATGCAGCTCGAGATGTTGGCTTTTTGAAAGTCTACTGCTTTTGGAGTTTTCAAAAACGTTGTTTTAGGAAATTTTTAAGGTGGGGGCCTTTTTTCCCAAATAGTGATATTTCACTGGTTTTAAAAAATAACCTAACCAGTCACCGACCAGGTCAAACCAGTCAACTTTTTTTATTTAATTTTAAATGCGTCTCCTAAAAACGCCAGAGGAGGTGACATTTTAACACTTCAGTGAATTTTTTTTTAAAAAAAATCCAACAAAATTAACGTTATGTGATATGAAACAATCAAACGTCAACCGTATTGACATTTTATTGTCCATACAAAATGGAGATTTCTAGCATCTTAAATTTAAATTTTAAACCATTCTCAATTTTAAAATGAATTAAGTTGTTTTACTCAAAAATTGTTGCTTTTATAAATTAGATTAAGGTTCATTTTTATCGTTAATTAAATTTTTAAAATTTGAAAATTAGAGACAGACAAGTAGATATATAAATAATTAATTATATATATACATGCACGTTGGATAATATATGGAGAATTTTTTTTTAATTTTCGGATAGAATTATCCCTATAAAATTGGAAGCAGTTTTGATCATAATAAATATTATTTTTTTTGAAAAACTTAATTGCAATAAGTTGGATAATTTATAGAGATTTTTTTTTAATATTTGGGTAAATTATCCCTATAAAATTGGAAACAGTTTTGGAAAAACTTATTTGCCAATTTCATTGGTGTAATAAAACAGAAATAAATAAAACATTAATAAGGGTGACATTTTATTGTTTCCTAGTGTATAACGCCAGTGTCTTTAATTAAATGGGTAGGTTGTATATAAGTCCCTAGTAAATGGGGAAAAATGTACAAATCACTCAAAACTCAGAAAAACCCAATTATCATCCCTGAGTTAAATTTTCATCCAAATGTAACGGAATATTCTTAGAATATTCCATCATATATAATTGTGTAGATATTGAAGTCCTTAGAAACAGTTATTATTTTGGAGAAAAAAAAAGCCAGTTTAAGGCTCCATTTGAAACTTTAACCAGTTCCAAAAGTTGAGTTTTGAAAATCTGACCCCTTTTAAAAAGTAGTATTTCAGGAGAGTTTGTAAATTGTAACGTGGGGTATTTAGTGAATAAAATGTAGAAAATGTCGTATTTGTAAAAAAATGTTTGAATCCATGTTTGACGTTTGCATCATAAAAATGACCCATACGTGAATCCAAATAGTATCTCATGAATAAATGCAAACAAATAAAAAAAAACGTCACATTTATCAAAAGGTTGTGAATCATTATTGTTATCAAAATTGTTTGGATCTGCATTTAATGTTTTCATCACAGAAGCAGTCCAAATATAACTTTAGATGTTGTCTTAGGCCATCTCCAGCCCTTACTTGAATCTATATCTAAATTTCACTTAAAATTTGAGTAAAAGTTTAATTTGATATGATGTGTCTCCAACAATAACTTTGCGTTTTACTCAAATCTTTTAAAAATTTCACATCTTCTTCTAATTATTTCCTATAAACATTTTCAAAGTCTTTTCCTCAAACATTTTTACTACTTAATTTTTTTTTCCTTCAAAATATTTAAAATTAAAAATTATTATCATCCATTTTTTTTTTAAAAGATAAAAGTAATATTTTTTTTATTAGAGTAAAAATAAAAAGTTAAAAAACAAAGATGAAGACTTAAGAAAGAAGACTATTTTTTTTTTTTGAGAGAATGTGAAAATTTTGGGGGTGGTAAAACATCTAATATAATTAAACTAAACGTGGAGTTGAAGGGAAAAAAATGTTACATTGAAAGAAAATATACAGATAAAGAAAAAAAAGATATGTTAAAATTTGAATAAAAATTTGAGTCTCCTCTTATTTGAATAAAGATTTAAGTAAAAATTTAATTTGATATAGATATAAATAAGTGATTGAAAATGGTTTTAAATGATTTTTATTTAAATTTAAGTTTAAATAAATGTTTGGGTATACGAGTGGAGATGATCTTGGGAATGCTAATGAACCCTTCGTATGAGTAATGTTAGCAATTAAATGCATGTCCTCTCAATGATGGCTCACTTGGGTTTTTTCAACAACACTTAAATGCATGCACCACCATTTGCCTGGCGCGGTGGTTGAATTGCATCCTTCTCCCACAGAAGGTCACAGGTTCAAACCCTGACAATCCCCTTTGAGCCTGTTGTTGTACGTCGGACTTGTTACCACTTGGGTTTCTTCAGCAACAATTGAATCCTGCGTTGATTGTTTAAAATAAAAGTATATTTCGACTCTACATTTTTATTAACCTCTAAGCATCCTTTAATGTTCATATCTCACAGACAATCATAGAGACACGGGCCCCACTCCTCGCCGTCCCCACCTAGGTGCACATCTTAAAAAAAATAATTTTTCTTTTTTAGTATCTCGTACTGTTCTTAATATCAATCCCCATCTCTAAAAAATCCCTAGTTTTTACCTTTTGTTCTATTAACCGTCTCACAATCAGTAATATATAATTAGTGATCCTCTCCTGTCTTCCATCAACACTTCGAAAATATAATTTTTTTTTTAACCTTATTGTCATTGTTATCAATTTATTTAAAGTTTAAAATATTTGTGTAAATATCTACAATAATCAAATCATTCAACATTTTTATAATACGAAACCTCGTCGATGTCAAATTTAAATGTATGTATTGCTTATTAGATTTATGTTTTGATATTTTTTTTGTGAATCATCGATATGAAATTTGACATATCGTTTTAAAATATGATTATATATTTATTTTTTAATCTATGCTATTGGAATTTAATAAAATGATATGACTTTAAAAAATATTTACATAAGTCACATTAGATCCCCTTTATAAAAATCATAACTCCGTTTGAAGATTTGAATTTGACTCTCATTTTTTCTTATCATTTTAAAAATTATATAATGTCATATAAAAACTCATTAATAAATATTATTATTATTAATCCATTTATATAAAAAATTATACAATTGAAAAGATCTCATTAAGATCTTTAAAATGAATCTAATATTAAATAATCTTAGAGTTATTTTTAAATTAATATTTTTAATTAAATAAATAAAATATTTTTGAATTAAATTAAAAATAATTCTTGAATAATTAAAATAAATTATTTTTAATAGTATAAACACAAATAAACAAGTTTTTGAAGGGTATATATGCAACAACTTGTTATTCTTTATATTATGAAAAAAAACTACAATAAGGTTAGTTTGATCTTTTTCTTTGTCTAGTTAAGAGTTTACTCTAGTTAAATTTGATTTTGACTATAAAAGGTAAGAGGATGACACATTTGTTTATCGTTAAAGACGCACTGGTATAAAAATAAATATAGTTTTTGTAATGGTATAAAATTAAATAACATGACTTTTAATGGTATATATACAAAATACCCATAAATAAATAATGATAAATATATTTGTGGTCTAAAAAAGAGGTGTCCCTAATATGTATATGGAACAACTTTTGGAATTGATTAAATTACACGATTTTGGAATTATCCTCGTATGTTCAATAGTGCCTTATGGAGTCAAGATTTTTTATGCGATCTCGGTGTAAATTAAAATACTTCAGCCGTTTCTGTTTGTGTTATCTTTTGTTAGTGTCTCACACTTGTTCAAAAAAAAAGTTTAACCATGAAAAAATAAATATATTTATCTAGAGCGTTATTACACATAGTTTACAAAGATAATCCATATACCTTGATAGCTATTTAGTGAACTGTACATATACCTTGATAGCTATTTAGTGAACTGTATGTATACTTTATTGAAAATTTGCATGTATTACATCCGCTGGGTTTATGCAATTCCTCTTCAACTTTATATTTCATTAAGTTTATTACCTAAAAAAAATTCAAAATGTGCAAGCAGACTGCCCTAACATTATTCATTTATATACCAACAAAAATGTATAAAATATGGAACATGTTATGAATATCAAATATTAATTGTGTGTGTGTGTATATTAATATATGTATTATAATAGTTTTGATAAACATAACCCTAAAAATCACGTCTCTAGGTCATATGTACTTATGTGGAGATCAAATGTGTTTATGCAACACAGAAGAAATAATACAGAGATAAATAGAGGAGACTAACTTATTCCATTTAGTATAAAAAAAATCAGAATAATGTGTGGATAGTCATTCTGATTTTGAATTAAAAATGAGATTTTTTTTGTTTAATCTAAATATTGAAATAACATTTTACTCCACTTTCTATTCTGATTTTGATAAATGTGAATAAATACAAATTTGACATATATTTTTATTTTTTCTTTGGTTTAATTTTTTTTCTTGTTCCAGTGAAGAATATGATGGTCCACGATTTGGTAATATTTGATATTTCGGTATAGTTTTTTGGAGGTTTGATTTTTTTTTTAAAACAGTCAAAGAAATATCTTAAAAGAAGTAAAAGTCAAAAAAACTTCTAAAGTGTTATTATCTCTCAAGCTACATGCAAGTCATACAACTCATTCAAAAATTTTCATATTTTTTTTTAATAAAGGGTGATACAATATTTTAAAAAATTGTATGTCTTTTTAGATAAAATATACTAATTTAAAGAAAATCAAAATGTACGCAAACTACTAGCAAGGCTGTTGATGGGAATGCGTCTAACATTTTTCTAATTCTAATTGTAAATGCTGCTTTCACACCCGACATAAAATTTATTGCATATATTTGTCTGGAAAACTTAATTATGAGTCCATGTGATCACCTATCAATTATTTTTAAGTCCCTAAAGTTTTTTAATTTTTTAGGTCCTTAAAACGTTGACAAATTATATTTAGATCCCTCCAGCCGGATGTTATTCAAAAGTACTGAAAATACCTTCGCCCAATTATGCGAAG
The DNA here is from genome assembly GCA_030737835.1 of Acorus gramineus. Taxonomy (NCBI): domain Eukaryota; kingdom Viridiplantae; phylum Streptophyta; class Magnoliopsida; order Acorales; family Acoraceae; genus Acorus; species Acorus gramineus. The sequence continues at coordinate 13,989,319 of CM060847.1, read as the reverse complement.
GTTAACAGTGTACTACGGAGTGTTAACAGTATATTGAAGATATTTAATAATGTATTGAGGAGTTTTAACAGTGTACTAGAATAATTGTGTGGGGGTATATTTGGTATTTTTGAAAAGCATCCGACTAAAGGGACTTAAAGATAATTTTTCACCGTTCTAAAAACCTAAAAAATTTTAAAAAAAATTCCAGAGATCTAAAAATAATAAACGGGTGATCAACGGTACCCTACTTAATTTCCCTATTTTTTTCAACGGATGACAATTTATATTTAAAAAATAATTTAATTATTCATGTATCAATCAATATTCACGCCTCACACAGACTCTGTCCTTGACAGGGATGTCTCAATGCGCGGAAGAAAAACAGAGCAAAAGAAGAGCCTTTAGTTGGGGTAGGGCACAAAAACAACATCCCAACCAAGTATCGCGCACACCACCACAGGCGACACGCAGCATATGAAGATCACCATGACCGCCAACCAGAGGCACTGCTCCGCCACCACCACGTAAACCGCCGTCATCATCGACACAAGCATGGCAAGGCACGCGACCACGGTGAGCCGGTGCCCCCACATGAGCTGCGACAACTTGAACATCACCGGGTCCTTCCACGCCCATATGAAGCAGAACACCACCACGAGCGAGCTGCACGTCGCGACCGTGTTCGACACCACGAACACCTTGAACGCCGCGTGCTTGGTGCGGATCGCCGTTCCGTCGGTCTGTGAGTACCCGCCCGGCATGGTGAAGATGGCAGCGAACGTGACGGTGGCGATGAGGGCGGCCACGAGCGTGTACGTCTCCGCGGTCGACTTGAACCGCTCGTCCACCGCGGACAACTTCATCTTCCGCGTGGACGGCCACGTTTCCTTGGTTGAATCGGGGTTCTGTCGCTCCCGGCTCAGCCCCGCCTCCCGCTTTTTCAATTGCTTCCATATGTACACCTGATATGGTGTGTAAATCCGCGTGCAGTTTTCACATGTTTGATTTTTTATAAAGATGTACACTTCATGTAATAATGCATGTACTTTCACATAAATGAAACGTATGTTCCAGGAAAACTATACGAGCCTACTTATGAAAGAAGTGAATTTCTTGCTTCGTTTAGCAATTCCCTGTTTCTAGTTTTTCTAGTTTTCTTATTTTTTCTTCTATCAATTGTAGGTTTTTCTCTTATCTTTTGATTTTTCATATCCCTCATCTTGTTACATGTATGTGAGATTGTATGAAGAAATCAAACAAGATGACGAGTAACAACTTCCTTGTTTTGAATTATTTGCACTTATTCCTCAAAGAAAATCTTGTCCACATGCGTGGTCTTGATATTTTTTTAAATGTGCATCTTTATAAGGTTTTTAATTTTTCAATTCCTGAATTATGATTTAGTGATTGATCTCTCGCTTTTTCATATTTCAGTTTAAGTCTCTAGATTTAAATAGTATGTTTCTTATTAGTTCTTGGGAGGGGTTTATCTTCAAATTATTTGGTTTTCTTTTTAGTCCTTGGAAGGGAATGAAAGGAACATATCTTTTAAATTTGGAGACTTAAACCGAAATATGAAGAAGTGAGAGATCGATCACTAAATCATATAGTTTGTAGGGACTTAAAAATAAAAAAACTCTATTTTATAACATAATTTTTGAATTTTATGGATTTAGTCATAAAATATGTTTTGAAGTGCTTATTATGCGATACGAGCTTGAATCCTCTACTTATCTTTCTATACTTGTTTTATGCTTTGATCAATCAGACGGTCATAAATTCATCAAATAAATGTATGGCAACTCCTATCATACATAAAGCACATGCATATCTGGTTACCTGATATGGGTCGATCTCTGTATGCGATTCAATGATGTCGCGTGCGGTCTCGCCATTCTTGTTAATGAGGCGCACGTTGATCCTATTGTCCTCCAAAAGCTCCATCATAGACTGAATCCTCGAATTCTTGGCTGCGACATGGAGTGGCGTGTTCAGATCCTTGTCGCCCTTGTTCACGATCTCTTCCAAGTCGATCATCTTCAGCAGAGTCCTCAGCGCATGGAGCGAGCCATGCACGATTGCGATGTGGAGCGCCGTCATCTTGCTCTCGTCGAGCTGCTCTGCGGCGTCTGGACACCGTTTCAGAAGCTCGGTGATCGCCAACTTGGAGTTGTAGGCTGCGGCGATGTGCAGAGGAGGGGATCCCTCGAAGTTTCGGATGTAGGATAGCTTGGAGTCATAGCTCAGAAACATGTTGACCATCCGCCCGTTGTCCTTCTGCGCCGCATAGTGGAGCGCTGTGCAGCCGGTGGCATCTGTGACAGCGATCATGTCCTTCCTTTTCTCTATGAGCAATGCGACGACCTCTGCAATGTATTTGGGGATCATTATGGGTGCAATTTGGACAAACTGAGTCTTAATCAATTTGATCGTTGGACAGGTTCCGATTAGTAATTTTAGTAAGCATAAGCAAACCTAAGACCATTTTGGTAGGTATAGTTAGGTTAAGGGGCCAGGTTATTCGAGTTCAATTTGGATTTTAATTCGTGAAGTGAAATCTAAATCTTCTGATTTTTTATCTTAAAATCTACAATTCTTTCATAGTTTTTTTTTTCTACCTATCCTTTTCTCTCTTTCTATTTTCATGAACATTTATCTCCATCAAAACACCACTATTCTTTATTATAACTATGCGGACAATTGATAACAGCATTAAATTTTATCTGAGCTCGATCCAATTCGAACCCAATCCAAATTTACCCAATCCAAATTTAAGTCCTGTGTTGAGGCTGACCTCCTTAGGTTAGATTTGGGTTAATTAACATCTGGTTGAGTTCCAACCCGACCCAACTTGTTTGAATTAACACCTCACTGGATGATAGAACAGGGGAGAACAGGGTTACCTTCATGACCACCTATCACCGCCTCATGCAGCGGCGTGTGCGTTCCTTGTAATGTCGACGCCTCAGTGAGGACCGGCGGCACCACGACGTCCAACATCACATCAACGACGTCGAACATGCCGCACCGCGCTGCAAGGTGCAAAGGCGTCTCCCCCGCGTGGTTGACCTCGTCAGCAACCTCCGCATCCCACTCCAGCAGCTTCTGCGCGACATCAACGTGACCCGCGCGCACCGCCTCGTGCAGCGGCGTGTCGCCCTCCTTGTTCTTTGCCTTCGTGATCACCGCCACCCCTCCCACGCCCGTCTCGGGATCCGCCTTTCCTTGGGCGTGGGTCATCATTGCCTCCGCGACAATGGCGTGGCCGGCTTTGGCTGTGACGTGGAGCGGGTTCTCGCCGTCCTCGTTGGCCCTGGTGAGGAGGCTGTTGGACCGCGTCAGAAGGGCTTTCGCGAAGTCGACGTGGCCGAGCCGCGCGGCGATGTGGAGCGCTGTGTTGCCTTGTGGGGTGGTCGAGTCGAGCGGCTCCGCCGTGTTCTTCAGGTACTGGACGTTGCCGAGCCTCACCGCCTCGTACAATCTCGGCTCCATCTTATGCGCAAACGTCTCTCTCTCTGTTTTTTTTTTTAGGTGGTATGTGCAAGCGAGTCTTGATGAATAAAAATTCAGGTTTAATGTGCATTTGATTGTGGAGTTAATTGAGGTTTGTGCTTACCTTGGGAATTAATGGGTGTCAGCTTTTGTGTCAAGTTCTTTGCTTGGGTTGGCCTGAGAAATGATGCCTAACCTTATTCTATGGGAATTGAGACCCCTGCATTGATATGCTGCAATTCTTTGCCTGGGCATTTTTATTCGCGCCGCTAGTGTTTTGAATTGAAATCATGTATAAAAGATTTCTATAGTTTGCAGGGCGAAGTTTTGATGAGCGGGACCAGACCCTGGGTGAGCTTTTACCCTTTGCTTGGAGAGAATAAAAGTGGAATAGCAGTGGATAAGATGGAACGAGAGAAAAAAAGTTGTTTGAATATCAGGAATAACCCAGTATTTTTTATTTTTTATTTTAGAATAAATAACAATGATACTGGTATTCTAGGTTCCTTTAGAAATGAGTTATTGCACCAAATATATGCTACTGATATAAGGAAAACTCACGTATCAAATTATTTTTTCACCTCTTATAAAAGAGGAGGGCTTATATATCAAATCATTTTTTAAAATTTTATAAATCATTGTCCACATATTAATTGCCTTTGATATACATCAACAAAAACTTTATCATTACATTTTTTTAACGAGTATATCTTAAGACACAACTAAACAGAAAATGATTTGCAACGATTATGTATTTTTTCTTGGATGTTGTGTATATGGATTTTTTTATATATGTAATATATGTAATGATGGAACATGTTTGTAGTGGATTTTCTTTAGGATGCATCTTTTCTTGAATGAGATGAATATGAAGAGGTTTAGATAATTTACTAATTTATTATAATACATAAAGTTTTAAAAAACTTTTCTAAGGAAAAAATTCCTGGGTAATAATAGTATGTCAGGCTTGTCTTCGTACTTTTATCAAGGAAAAATGTCCTCCGTCCAGGGGCGGAGCCAGGAATTAGAACAAAAGGGGCTGCAAGAGACCAATAAACTTAGAATAAAAAAAATGTACTTATCAAATTATATAATTATATAGTAATTCAAGATAATTAAAGTTGACGAATAATGAGAGAGTAATTGAAGTAATAGACAATTTAGATAGAAAGTTGTTTTTAACAGCTTCTTTCACATTTAGGGTCCGTTTGGAAACACAGATTGAAAAGTAGCTTTTGGGATAAAGCTGTTTTTTAAGATGATTTTAGACCTTGACTTTTTTAGGATGTTTTTTTTTTAATTCAGGAATCAATATTTGAAAGGAGTTTAATATTTGGTAGAGAAAGTTGTTTTTCAATTCAAAAAATCGATTCCGACCAAAAAACATTGTTTCTGAGCTTTTTAAAACACAGATTTCGAGGGAAAAATTAAAAGGAATCCAACTTCCGATTCTGTAAAAAGCTGCCCCGTTTGGCTGCACGATTTTAGCTTTTCAGTTTTTCAAAAAGCAAAAGCGCGTCCAAACGCGCAACCAAACGGGGCCTTAGAAAATCTAAAAATTTAATTTGAATTTTTTTAAAAAAAATAACTTGAAATCTTATTATTTACCTTAAAAAATTAAAAAAAAAAGCTTGAAAAAACATAAAATAAATATTAAAAAATAATTGATCACAACACAATGATACCCTTAAAGCATTGATTTTAAAAATTATCTTCCAAAAAAGCCCGGGATATTCAAATTAGAGATCATGAATAAAATAAATAAATCATTAGCAAATAAAAAGATATGGTTTTCAACCTCCATCCCTTAATACCAGGGTTTTTTTTTTTAAATTTTAAAAAATGCAACTCATTTGTAGCAATGTCACATAACACAATATATATTACATTACCTCAGTATATCTTTTATATAAAAAATATAATTGAAATACAAACATTCAATTTATATGAGTATAAATTTAGGTTTTTATCAGAGAATATATTTAATTAAAAAACAAATTGTGTGATGTAAACAGGAATGTGAACTGGATTGAATATAACAACTTTCAACTCCAATGCTCACCTAATACATTTAAACTAATTTGATTATCCCCATCCCACCCCACGCAAAAAAAAAAAAAAAAAATCAAAATGGTCTTTCCCAAGGAAAATTTATCCTGGGTGTATATATTTACATTACATAATTAATACAAAACTTTTAGCTAGAAATGTTTTACCAAGGAATTCATTTTCATAGGGGATTCGTTTGAGGTTTATGAACCTTGCATTTACCAATGAAACGATTTCCTTGGGAATACTATTTACCAACGAAACCATAACCTTTACCAAGGAAATATGTCGCGGCTAAATATCGTATTTCTCAAGCCACTTTAAATCTCGAGGTGGTTATGGTTTAAGATATTTTTTCTCTCTTTTTAAAGCAATCAATTCAACTGAATACTAAAAAAAATAAGATTTACATTTTTTTATTCAGATTGATATGTGGAAACGAAAACAAATATCGAATTCAGTTTTGGTGGGGATTGGAAGAGAAGATTATAATTACTCTAGTAAATTTTTTTTATTTGCGACCTAATCGTGGTGCAAACAATGATGATCTTTTCAGGTTAAGCTTTTCGATCTGAATAAAATATATTGTTCTGATTTTATATTCATTTTTGAATCATCAATACATTTTTTAGATCGAATTTAATTAAAATTCAGATACATGGCTACTGTATCTGGATTTTTAGCCTTGCATAATCATTATTCAGTACGATTTTTGAGATCTAAATAAGTACGATTTATATAATTATTTTTGTTGTTATGTATGTGTATAAGTATACATATTGAGTCGTTCAGTATATTTTTAATCTTTCATGATCATTATTCAACTCATTCGGATTCAAGATACATTGTTATTTAATGTAAAATTGTTAATTCAGATTCTAGATACATGTGCATCTTAATTATTTATCTACTCCAATTTCTTGTTTGTTATTTTTCTTTTGATGGATTTGATTAATGTGTATCTGAATAATAATTAATTATTTTTTGACATCTATATTTGAAGACTTTTATTAATCATCTATGCAATGTCTCATTAGCATATAAATCATAATTGTTTCATTTTTAAATTCATTCAGATTCCAGATACACGTGTATCTGAATTATTTACCCAGCTCAATTTGTTGTTTGTCATTTTTGTTTTAATGGATTTGATTAATGTGTATCTGAATAATATTTAATTATTTTATCATGTATATTTAAATATTTTTATTAATCATCTAAGCAATGCTTCATTAACAGGTAGAATATAATTGTTTCATATGAATATACTCATCTGTATCTGAAATTCTAATATATTCATTTGTAGCTGTATCTGAAAAAATGGAGATAGATGTCGGAGATGGAGGTCGGAGGAGTGCTCGAAAGGTAGCCGATCTACCTCTCATATGATAGAGGGTGATGAGAGCAATCCAAAGGTAGTGATGCTGATCGCCGGAGATGAGAATGTTGGCCAGAATGAATTTTTGAAGTAGTGGATGCTTTATGAGAGTAAAAAGGAAATTTTTTTAAAGGAGGAGTGCTGGAGGCGGTTCTTCAATCCCAATTAATGACGGATTGTTTTTTAGAATAAAAAATTCAAATATAAAGAAATGGTGGTATTGTCTCTACTCTTTTTACTTATTAAAAAAGTCAAACAGGAACCAATAAATTAATGACATCTATTGGGGCTTCTCAATAGGGCTTAAATTTTGGGGTCCATGTAACAAGATCCTTCTTTTAATACTTTCACCCATCGTTTCTGCCTTGGGAGGGCCTGGGCTCCAGCCTGCCCCCCTTTGGCTCTACCCATACCTTCTTCAAAATATGAACTTTTATCTAGGAAACAATTTGCCGGGAATTGTGCATTTTTACCGATAGTTACTTTAGTCGCTAAATGTAAATTTTTGTTGAAAGAGATTTCTTTGCTAAAAACATTTAGGGTCGGCTTTACTGTGATGAATTTATCAAGGAAATATTTCATTAGTAAAAATATTTACCAACGAAATGGTGACGTTTAGCAAGGCAAATTGTCCTTGGCAAAAGTCCAATTTCTTGTAGTGTTATTCCATTGATATATATAATTATTTATTTACATTGGAATAGTTATACATTCATAATTAGCTTATGTTGCTTAGTGTTAAATCCAGTCCTCCAGACATAATAGAGCCACATTGAACACACATTGAGTCTGTCAAATTCAACGACCACAATGTTTGAACCTCTAATCCTGTCTCAATCTCAACCATAAACCTTTCCATGCATTTCTTCAGAAGAAGATCTGCTGCACTCCATGCACCTTTCCTAACTCCACCACCCTGCATGTCTATTCACACCTTTTGGTGCTCTTTTGCACTCTCCGAGACCCTGTCATATATCATCCCTTTATGTAATAATATTCCATGATGCGATTGGCTTCCTAATCTATACACGTAGATCAAGCATTCACCTAAATAAACAAAAGAACAAAAAATAAATACCCCAAGCATGTATCAATAACATGTTTTCCCTATCTGATAGTGTCCGGCATCGTTGTACCTAATGTGAGACATAAAATTCCAAAACTTTTATTTAGTGTGGAACAACAAATTTGACATGTGAGCCTCCTTCGTACTAGTAACATAGACTTGGTATAATAATAAATTTTAAGGGAATCTAAAATATCAATATCATTTTATTTCATCTACTCTAAACAATTTTTTTATTTTTCCATCTTATCCACACCTATTAGACATTTATTCTCTTATCCGGGTAAAAGCTCACCAAAGATCTGGTTCGACTCATCAAAACTTCGCCCTGCAAACTATACAAATATTTTATTATACATGATTTATGTTAAAGAGTCATTATTATGAGAAAATTGACTCTTTATTATTATTATTATTATATTATTATTTTCCCAGTATTCCTAGTTTCCTTTTCTGGTATTTTATATTTTTCTTTGTGTATTTATAAATAAAGCCTTTGACTCTTCTAATACAATAACTAAGAATTCTCTTTTCCTTTATTCTAACATGATATCAGAGCAACCTCAAAAATCCTAGATCTACAAAAAAAAGTTTTATTTCTTCTTCCCCGCTTCGATTGAAGAGTCTTCAATCGGGGCGGGGGAGGACTCTTGGTATCCATATCTTTTTTTTTTTCATCGCTTTGTTTCACTACAATAGATAAGTGTTTAACTGGGAACAATTTCCTTGATAAAAGTTTTCTTTTCGTTGGTAAATGTGTTTCCTTGAAATCTTTCGTTGGTATGTTCGTTGCAGCAACCCCGTCGTGGCAACAAAATGTTTACCGACAAAATAGTTTGTTGCTAAACGTAAACATTTTGTGGCTAATGTAGTTCATTTCATCAGTAAAGCATACAGAAATACCGACACAAAATTCTTTCCTTGGGAAAAGTCTAATCCATCTCAAACCTAATCTATAGTAGTTTTCCAACACTTTTGATACTCAGTAATCTGTTTTGATTTTCCAACACTTTTGATACTCAGTAATCTGTTTTGATTTTCCAACAGATATACTCATTAAATTATGAAAAAAAAATTTCATATACTACGTCCAACATAAAATACATACATACATGATCATTGTATTCCGGATTTAAAAAATGTATATATACAAAACAAGAAAATAAGATACTACAACAACAAAAGAAACTAAGATGATCAAATGTTCTGTTAGGTTCATGGTTCCCTGTTGTCTGATGACTACAAAAATCAGTCCCTCCAAAGACCACAGACCTCCCTCTGACATTCACACTGCATGGTGGGCCCTTCTTTCTATTCTTGTCTTTGATGACTCCATGAACTCCATGGAAGCTGCAGAGACATCGATTGAGAGAACAAGCTTTGATAAGGAGTACAATAATTTTATGTACACATCTAAATTACTTGTCTCCATAGTTAGACAAGCAATCAATGAAGATAACTTTAATGAATTCTACAAAGCGCAAGCGGAAGAGCTCCTGGCCTTGAGCTACATGACCGTTACTTGGAGAAAACAATGGGTTTGGATGGCCAACTTAAGGGTTCATATCAGAGAAAACATATACTGATCTTGAGCTACCTGACCGTTGCTTGGAGATGACTACTTGCTCATTGAGGAAATTGGGGACAGATGGCAAAAAGTGATCAAACAAAAATGCATACAGCAAATGCACCAACTACAATCCAATATCATTTTAATGGAAGTTTTTTACCACATCAATGATGATGTTTCCATCTCAAACAGACCATCATAAACACATCTATGTATTTTATTTTAAAAAAGAATCCCTGGAGTTTTCCAAAATGTTCATATTCCACATAAAAAACTAATCATACACAATAAATTTAACAAACGAAAAATTTGTATCACGCTCAATTAGCTCCTAACCTGGCTACACTAGGCTCATGAAATTGAGAAACAAAAAAAGGACAATAAAGATCATGATAAGAAGTTGCATTATCAGTTCTTCGGATTGATAGAATACCTATCATAAGAATCTTCCCAATTGGCAGCTATGTCACTGAACTCTTGTGAAAATTCTTCCCCCCAGTCCTGAACATGCAATCTAGAAAACTCATCATCCAATTTATCCTCTTCTAGAAGTACACGTTCATTTGCGAATTCATTAGCCCACGTATCGGGTCCTCGTGAAAGCTAAAACAAAAGGTATGAGTTAACAAACAGCAGAAATTTTTGACAATATTGGCATGTGTATAGAATCTCAGCACTGAAAATGGATGAGATATTAAGCAGGATATTTAGGAAGTAACCTGCTCAAATTCAGATGCCCAATCATTGGCACCATGTAATCTTTCAAACGAGTTATCCCAGACCTCAGGATCATGATGCGCTCTGTTTTGACTAAATTCAACAACCCATCTATCGGCAGCATGGGGCATATATGGTCTTACATCACCTTGGGATTCATTCCAGTATTCTTCAAATTCTGGGTATGTTCCATGCAAAGGTCTCTTCATGCGATGATCACTATCTATATCAAGAGAATGTAGCAGTGTTTTCACCTGAGAAAATAATTTGTTTCAATAACAGTCAAACCAGTGAAAGAGAGCTCGAAAGACTAGAATCATCAAGTGGATCAGCAAAGGAAAACTGCCAGGTGCAGAGAACAAGCTATGTTATGGTTTGGCAATTATCCGTTTAGCGGCTTTAGTACAGACATTCAACTAAAGTACTAGCTTAAGTTGGTGTCAACCTAATTTAGGCTCCGTTTGGGAGCATGTCGAGTAAGTTCGCGGTGGGCTAAACAGCTTTCTAATCTCCACATAATACCTATCAAGAGTCTCACTGCAGAAAAGAAAAACATAGTAAACATCAGCCTTGTGATCATAAGGCTTGTGTTTGATGACCTTCAAAGAAAAAGAAGAATAAGATTTAGGGGTAACCTTATTATTTAAGTATGCCCCAACAAAGGAGACAAGGGATCTTCAAACAAAAGCTAATAAGTAGAAAATAAAATTACTTAATTGGTAGAAATTAATTACAATGGAGAAGAAAAGAACAGAGTAGGAGTGATATTCATTGGTAGGATCAAACCAGAGATAGATCCTCTGCACTGTTTCCCTTCCCCCCAGTCAACATGTTGAAGTGGCCAAACAAGTATGAACCTTTAAATTGAAATCCAGTGCCCTTTGAAATATAAACCACACACAAACACCCATTTTAGAAGTCAATCAGAGAAATGCAATACAACTCAAAAAGAGCAAACTTATGGGGGTGGGGGGTAGTCGATACAGACTTTGATGGATTTCTGTGGACATTATTTAAGTGATGAACTTTTGTAGACTTTTACAGACTTTCACAAATTGACTCTCATGGGCTTTCACACACTTTTGCAGACTTTCACATATTAACTCTCATGGACTTTCACATACTTTTACAGACATTTGCAGACTTTCACAGATTGACTCTCATGGACTTTCACACATGGACTTTCACAGACTTTCACGGACATTTACAGACTTTCACAAATCACTCTCATGGACTTTCACAGACTTTCAGATATTCACTCTTTTCACATGTGGATTTCTATTAATAAACACAATAATGTTTTTAAAATTTTTAAATAACAAATAAATAACTCAAATATTCAAATTCAACATGAATTATTGATACCCAACATAAAATGTAATTTAATACAGTAAATATCACTCTTCACATAACTGAAATGCATATTGCTAGAATGTCATGATAAAGACACAATTTTTAACTAGATAATATTACATTAATTCACCATGAATATTAATGTCATGGTCATCCCACATACATTTAACTATATTTAATCACCAATTATTGGCATCTCAACGTTGTTGCTCTTGAGTTTAAACTTCTGAAGGGTCTTCATTGTCCTCTCATTGTTGCTCCTCAGTTATAACATTTAAAAAATATATATATGCATCTATATTGTACAATAATAGAAACATCTTCAAGGAAAATCAAATCAAATATTATATATATAATCAAATATATGAAAAATCTATATTTTAGAAAATAATTGTGGATAATCTAGGCGTATAATATATAAAATAATCTACCATTCTCATATATTCATCAAACATATGAGGTGATAAGAATATTTCATACATATGTACATTCATAAAAAAAGATGATAAATAAAGAAAAAAATGTGAAGAAAAATATGAAAGGCATGAATAAAAATCATAAAAGAGATTTGTTAAAAGAAAAAAAAAAAAAATATTCACAATGTTGGAATAAAAATCCATGAGAAATCCCATCCATTTGGGTGGGATTTTGAAATGATTTTTTCCTTTATATTTTTCTTTCAAAAGTCCACAAGAATCCATCACTTATAAAAGTCTTCACAAATCCTGTTTAAATTGAATAACACATGACAAAATGTCTACTAGGAGAAGTCTCAATCGAATAACGCTGAACTTTTTGTCCACGAAATAATGTCTCAATTGAATAACACTTGACTTTATGTCCACGGAATAATGTCTCAATCGAATAACGCTGGACTTTTTGTCCATGAAATAATGTCTCAATCGAATAACGCTGGACTTTTTATCTACGAAATAATGTCTTAATTGAATAACGCTGGACTTTTTGTCCATGAACCAAAGTCCTGATTGAAAAACACTAAATTTACAAATCCATGGACATGGACATTTTGCCCATGAAAATCCTATTGACTACCCCTTATTAGGCATCTCAAAATGGTGAAAGATGCCATCTTGCAAAGAGAACAAGAGCAAAGCAAAACTTTGTCTCGTTTTCCTGCAATGTCCGATAACAGGCTTGAAATGACTCAGAGGGGTTGCAGTGGAAGCTTCAAGCTTCGACAACGACAACACCTTCTTCTTGGTCATATCAAGGTGTCCATTCCTGCTAGCGGAACAGTGATCTTTTGGTCTAGGACATCCCTCGATCCCGTCTATGTCTCCCATTTTTTAGTCGTTAATCAAAAATAAGGTTTTACAATCTGTCCCATAAAAGTTAGAATTAATGTATCATATACACTTACTCAGACATCAAGATTGACATTTGGGATGATGCCATTGGAAGCGGAGACGGTTGTTGGTGGTCGGGATTCGATCTTGCACCAGCGGACGTCAAGGGAGCGGACGTGAAGCTGGACCTCGCCGACGATGTGGATGCGGTGGCAGAGGAGGAGGTCATAGTTGCGGTGGATCGATCCGTCGAGGGAGTTCTCGACGGGGAGGACGGCACGGTCGGCGATCCAGAGCTCCACCGCCTGGAACACCACCTCGAACTGATCGCACGGGATAGCCTCTCAGTTCGGGTAGGCCTTGCCGGCGGCGGCCTCTCTATACGCGCCGGGGATGCCGTGGTAGGCCACGCGAGGCGGGAGTCGTGCATCGAGACCAGGGAGAGGTGGAGATCGTTCAGGGGCTTGTGGAGGAGGACGAGGTCGGTGCGGTAGAGGCATATGCCTACGGAGAAAACGGTGTTGGTGAGGGGCGGAGATGGGAGACGGAGGGGAGGTCGCGGTGGCTGCGCTGGTGGGGATTAATTAGGGTTTGAGGGATTGATTTAGGGTTTCGATTTGCGGGAGCGGAAAATGGGGAACGTCATTTAGGGTTTCGATCGGTCCCCCGTTTTTTTTTTGTTTTTGTTTAGTCTGTCGGATTTTTTTTTGTTATCCAAATATATTTTATTTTTTTTACCAAGGATCACGATTTCCACGGTAAAGAGGGTAATCACGGACAACCTAATTTTTATCGATGATCAATAAAATTTTCCTTGGTAAATGCGATTTAAGTTATTTTTGATAAGCTTTACTAGGGAGCTTTCTTTGGTGTGTATATTTACCAACGAATTATAAATTGTGTTGGTGAATGTATATATTTGCCAACGAATGTTATTTCCTTGGTAAATGTTTATTCGTTGGTGAATGTATATATTTGCCAACGAATGTTATTTCCTTGGTAAATTTTTTATGGCTAAAAAACATTTTTCTTGTAGTGTTGTTTTATCCTCTCGCCCTCGACCGTCTTAATCCTCAGCGCCGTAAGCCTCGATGCGATGCAGTGTCAAGCGTCATCACCGTTGATTGCCGCTGTTGAGCGACACCGCAGGTGTCACAAAGATACCGCCATGCCGAGCCGCTATTGCTGCCAAACTGCACCGGGGACACCCGTCACGGACCTTCTATCTGAGCGTGCGTTAACACCCGTCTGCATTGTTCAAGGTGTTGGATTAACAAAAAAAAATCATACTTTTGCATGTGATTTGATGTAGAGAATGTCAAGCTACGTTACGTGGGAGCACATCATCCGACTCCTTCTTCAGGTCCGCAGGCAGCGACACGTCATCCTCGCCCTCCAAGAGCCATCAACGCACACTGTCTCCGCTGCCTATCCGCGCTAGTCTGTTGCGCCCTCTACGCATCTTTGAACGTATCCGTGTTCACAGCCTCTACTCCTCCCTCCACAAGCTCTCCGCACACCTCTAGAGCGTCTCTGTGTTCACAGTCTCTACTCGTGCCTCCACAAGCCCTCTGTACACCTCTAGATCTCTTACGTGCGTCATCTGATTTAGTGGATCAGCGACTCTGACTGACTCAAAAAGAGCAGGAGAGATTCCGACTAACTCAAAGAGCGGGAGCGACTCTGACTGACTCAACGAACGGGAGCGACTTCGACTAACTCAAGAAGAGCGGAAGCGACTCCGACTGGCTCAAAGAGTGGGAGCGACTCCGACCGACTCGAAGAGCGGGACGACTCTGACTGACCCAAGAAGAGCGAGAGGACGGATTCCAAAAGACAGATGACGACTACCAATTCACAAAATCGAGTTATTCGATTGTTGGAGGTATTTGTTATTTTTGTGTAAACTCTAAGGATTCTACCATTCAGAGTTTGGGAGAGGGTATTAAAGAGTTATTATTATGAGAATATTGACTGTTTATTATCATTATTATGATATTATTAGTTTTCTAATTTTCTTAGTTTCTTTTTTGAGTATTTTATAATTTTCTTTATGTATTTATAAATAGAATATTTGATTCCTCTAATGCAATAATTAAGAATTCTATTTTCTTTTATTCTAACGACTTCAATTCAAAACGCTAGCTGCACGAATAAAAATGCCCAAGCAAAGAATTGCAGCGTATCAATGCAAGAGTCTCAACTCTCAAGTCCAATAGAATAAGTTTAGGCATCATTCCCAAGACCACCCCAAGCAAAGAACTTGACACAAAAGCTGACACACATTAAATCCAAGTTAAGTACAAACCCCAATTAAATTCACAATCAACGTATAAATAAGTGCACATTATACCTGAATTTCAATTCATCAAACGTAAACCACCCCCCCCCCCCCCCCCCAAAAAAAAAAAAAAAAAAAACAGAGAAACAGAGAGAGAAAAGTTGGCGCGTAAGATGAAGCCGAGTCTGTACCAGGCGGCGAGGTCCGGCGACGTCAATTACCTGATGAACACATCGGAGCCGCTCGACTCGACCACCCCACAAGGCAACACCGCCCTCCACATCGCGGCGCGGCTCGGCCACGTCAACTTCACCGAAGCCCTCCTCGGCCAGTCCGACAGGCTCCTCACCCGGACCAACAAGGACGGCGAGAATCCGCTCCACGTCGCAGCCAAAGCTGGCCACATCTATGTCGCGGATGCCATGATGACCCACGCAGAAAGATGGCCTGCGGATCCCGAGACGGACAAGGGAGGAGTGACGGTGATCACGCAGGCGAAAAACGAGGAGGGCAACACGCCGCTGCACGAGGCGGTGCGCGCGGGGCGCGAGGTGGTTGCGCTGAAGCTGCTGAAGTGGGATATGGTGGTTGCTGATGAGGTCAACCGCGAGGGGGAGACGCCGTTGCACCTCGCCGCGCGGGGCGGCATGTACAACGTCGTCAACGCGATGTTGGACGTCGTGGTGCCGCCGGTCCTCACAGAGGCATCGACGTTGCAAGGAACGCACACGCCACTGCATGAGGCGGTGAAAGGTGATCATGCAGGTAACGTAAGTGGAGCAGAGCGCGCGAGCTCCCCTGTTCTCTTCTTTATGTGTATTGTCAATTGGGGTTGCAATTCAGGTAGGTTGGATCGGGTGGATTTTAACCCAAATCTAAAAGTAGAAAAAATTAACTTAAACCCAATCCAACGCAAATGTCAAACCCGAGGGGATCAATCCAAACTCAACCTATCATATTTGGTACGGGTTTGGATGGGATCAGACTCGGGTCTGATTTGGGTTACATTTGGGTTTCCTTTTTTATTTAAGAATTGTTCTAAATAATTTGAATTTGCAATAGTCAAAACAAACAATAAGCAATGTTTTAATAGAGATGATAGTAGAAATGAAAATGAACCTAGTCTTTTAAAAATCACTATATGATCGCATCCAAAAATCAGATTGGACTGAATTCAATCTGACTGAGTTACACCCTTACTAATCATCTATGAATACATTGTAGAGGTCGTGGCATTGCTCATAGAGAGAAGGAAGGACATGATCGCTGCCGCAGATGCCACCGGCCGCACCGCGCTCCACTATGCGGCGCAGAAGGACAACGGGCAGATAGTCGAAATGTTGCTGACCAACGACCCCTCGCTCGCCTACACCCCCAACTTCGAGGGATCCCCTCCTCTGCACATTGCTGCCGCCTTCAACTCCAAGTCGGCCATCACCATGCTTCTGAAATGCTGCCCGGACGCGGCGGAGCAGCTCGACGAGAGCAAGATGACGGTGCTCCACGTCGCGATCATCCACGGCTCACTCCGCGCTCTGAGGACTCTGCTGAAGATGATCGAGTTGGACGAGATCGTGAACAAGGGTGACAAGGATCTGAACACGCCGCTCCATGTCGCAGCCAAGAATTCAAGGATTCAGTCAATGATGGTGCTTTTGGAGGACAAAAGGGTCGACGTGCGCCACCTTAACAAGGATGGCGAGACCGCGTGCGACATCATTGAATCGCATATAGATCAGATTGACCCATATCTGGTAACCATATATTTGTTTATATACACGAGGAGTTGCTATACACATTACATTATCACATAATGAGTACTTCAAATCATGTTTATAAAACACGTACAATTCATACAATTCATAAATTGTTTTATAAAACACGTATGTCTCATTAGATGAAAAGATGCACATTTAAAAAATAAAAAAATTTGTATATATAAGGCCCACACGTGGGGGATAGAGGATTTTCCCTAACATCTTCCATATTAGCAACAAGTGCAAATAATTCAAAACAAGGCAGTCGTTACTCATGATCCCGTTTGAATCCTTCATAAAGTCACATGTATCTTTTATAAGATTATGCATATGAAAAATTAAAAGGATAAAGAAAAAAATCTTCAATTGAGAGAAAAAAGAAAACAAGGAAACCAAAAAAACTAGAAACATGGAATTGCTAAACGAAGAAAGAAACTTTTACCTCTTCGGTAAGTGTGCTTCATTTATTTTCTTCAATAGAATATATGTTTCATTTATATGAAAATAGACAAAGTGCACATTTAAAAAAAAAGGTCAAAAACATGTGAAAACTGCGTGTGAATCTGCACATTAAATCAGGTGTACATACGAAAGGCATTGAAGAAGTGTGAGGCGGGGCTGAGCCGAGAGCGGCAAAACCCGAGCAAGGAAACATGGCCGTCCACGCGGAAGAAGGAGATGTCCGCGGTGGACGAGCAGTTCAAGTCGAGCGCGGAGACGTATACGCTCGTGGCGGCCCTCATCGCCACCGTCACGTTCGCCGCCATCTTCACCATGCCTGGCGGGTACTCGCAGACCGACGGGACGGCGATCCGCACGAAGCACGCGGCGTTCAAGGTGTTCGTGGTGTCGAACACGGTCGCGACGTGCAGCTCGCTCGTGGTGGTGTTCTGCTTCATATGGGCGTGGAAGGACCCGGTGATGTTCAAGCTCTCGCAGCTCATATGGGGGCACCGGCTCACGGTGGTCGCGTGCCTGGCCATGCTCGTGTCGCTGATGATGGCGGTTTTCGTGGTGGTGGCGGAGCAGTGCCTCTGGTTGGCGGTCTTGGTGATCCTCGTATGCTTGGCGGCGCCTGTGGTGGTGTGCGCGATACTTGGTTGGGATGTTGTCTTTGTCCCCTACCCCAACTAGGCTCTTCTTTTACTCTGTTTTTTTTCCACATTGAAACATCCCCATGTTGGAATTGTCACAAAGTCTGTGCACGACCTGTATATTAGGAAAGTGTTCTGTTCGGTCGTACATTGTAAGGTAAAATTACAAAAGTATGGGGACTAATTAAACTACCTTTTAAATATATTTTATCGTCTGTATGAGATATATGCGGAATGAATTTTATATTTGGAGTGAAGGCAACGGTCACAATTAGAATTTAAAAAAATTTACACACATCTTCATCTACAGCCCCGCGACCAACCCACACTCATTTTGATTTCTTTCAAAAAAGTGAAGCATATATTTCAGTCAATTTAATGTGCTTATTTGTAAAGAAAAAAAGAGGAAATTTTTGAACAAATCATATGTCTCATCAATACTTTGTTAGATAGCTATAGAGATAACAACACTCTTAAAATTTTTTACTAAATTTTAATAATATGTTCTATTATATATTGGTAGATGAATTTTAAGGATAGTCCTCGAAACAGTCCACTTCTAAGTATTGATTTTTTAGAAAAGGTAAACCTCATAAAATGTGTATAATATCGTGAGGAATTGTATGACCTATTGGATGTAAAATGTGAAAATTACAAATGAGGTATATAACTAACGAGGTATATACTTTACTGGATATCTATCAAATCATCAAGGTATGTGGATTGTCTCTTGGCCTACATATAATAACACTCTAGATAAATTTATTTATTTTTACATAGTTAATGTTTTTTGAACAAGTGTAAGACTCTAATAAAATATATGCAAACATAAATGGTTAGAGGATCTGATATACAAAATATAATGACACCAAACCCCTTTTTATTAGACACTTATATATGTATATCACAGACTTATTATTTTTGACACATGTTTTAATGCCACAATTATTGAAATATACTTGTTAAGGAATAATTATTATGCGAATATTATGTCTTTATTATCGTTATTGTGATATTATAATTAGTTTCCTAGTTTTTCTAATTTTCTTTTCTGCTATTTTAGGTTTTATTGTATCTATAAATAGAGCATTTGAATCCTCTAATACAATAACAAGACTTCTCTTTCCTTTATTCTAATATAGATTCTGCTAAAACAATAAATTAAAAAATGTTATTAATGACAAAGATTAAATCTAAAAATTTTAATAAAAACAATCTAATAAAATCCTAAATATTTTAAACAAAATCCAAAAAATCCTAAACTCAGAAAAACACAACTGCACGAATAGAACCATAGAAGCACCCAGGCAAAGAATTGCAGCATATCAATGCAAAAGTCTCATCAAGTCCAGTAGAATAAGGTTAGGCATCATTTCTAAGGCCACCCCAAGCAAAGAACTTGACCCAAAAGCGAGACCCATTAATTCCCAAAGTCAAGCACAAACCTCAATTAATTCCACAATCAACATATAAGTGCGTGCACCTCAATTAATTCCACAATCAACACAATCAACATCTGAATTCCAATTCATTAAACGTCTGCGCATAAGATGAAGCCGGATCTCTACGAGGCGGCGAGGATCGGCAATGTCCAGTTCGTGAACAACACAACGGAGGCGGAGACAGAGACGCTCCTCTCGACCACCCCACAAGGCAACACCGCCCTCCACATCGCGGCGCGGCTCGGCCACGTCGACTTCGCCAATGCCCTCCTCAGCCGGTGCGACAGCCTCCTCACCAGGACCAACGACGACAACGAGAACCCGCTCCACGTTGCCGCTAAAGCCGGCCACGCCAATGTCGCGGAGGCCATGATTAACCACGCCAAAAATAGGCCGGATGATCCCGAGATGGAGGTGCGAGGGGTGGCGGTGATCACGCGCGCGAAAAAGCAGGAGGGCGACACGCCTCTGCACGAAGCGGTGCGCGCTGGGTACGTTGAGGTCGCGCTGAAGCTGCTGCAGTGGGACCCGGCGGCTGCTGATGAGGCCAACCACGCGGGGGAGACGCCGTTGCACTTTGCCGCGCGGGGAGGCATGTACAACGTCGTCTACAAGATGTTGAATGTCGTGGTGCCGAAGGAGGCGGCAGAGCACACGCCGCTGCATGAGGCGGTGATAGGTGGTCATGAAGGTAACGTAAGTGGAGCAGAGCGTGCAGGCGCGAGCTCCCCTGTTCTTTCTTTTACGTGCATCGTCAACTCGTTGTTGCAATTCAGGCGGGTTGGATTAGGTTTAAGTTTAACCCAAAACCAAATATAGAAAACATTAACCCAAACCCAACCTATCAAATTTAATACAGGCTTGGATTGGATCAGACACAAGTCTGAAATGGGTTATGTTTGAGTTTTTTTTTTTTTTTAAATTAGAATTGTTCTAAATAATTTAACTGAACCAACTCTTAATAGTATCGTAGAAGTAATCCCTTTTCATCGAAGAGTTCTAGTTACGAGTCTTAAATAAAAACTAAAAAACATAATTTACCAAGAAATTTTTTTTTGAATTTGCAATTGTTAAAACAAATAATAAATAAAGTGTTAGTAGAGAAGATGGTAGAAATGAAAATCAAAAGAGAATCATCCCACATATAAAAATCCGAGTTGAACTTTTAAATTTATTAGATTCAAGCATATATAGATCGGATTATCTGACTCCTCAATCCAAACATATTAGAATTGAATGCAACCTATTAAAAATCTCTATCTGAGCTCCATCAAAAATCAGATTGGACTAGATTCGATCCATCTAAGTTGCACCCCTCCTAATCATCTATCAATATGTTGCAGATGTTGCAAAATTGCTCATAGATAAAAGGAAGGACATGATCACCGTTGCAGATGCCACCGGTCGCACCGCGCTCCATTACGCGGCACAGAAGGACAACGGGCGGATGGTCAACATGTTGCTAACCGATGACCCCTCGCTCGCCTACAAACAAAACATCGACGGATCCACTCCTCTCCACATAGCCGCCGCCTTCAATTCCAACTCAGCGATCACCGAGCTTCTGATACAATGCCCGGACGCAGCAGAGCAGCTCGACAACGGCAAGAAGACCGCGTTCCATGTCGCCGTCATGCAGGGCTCGCTCCGCGCGCTGAGGACTCTGCTGAAGATGATCGACTTGGAGGAGATCGTGAGCAAGGGCGACAAGGATCTGAACACGCCACTCCACGTCGCGGCCAAGAATTCAAGGATTCAGTCTATGATGGAGCTTTTGGAGGACAGGAGGATCGACGTGCGCCTCATTAACAAGAATGGCGAGACAGCGCGCGACATCATTGAATCGCATACAGAGATCGACCCATATAAGGTATATGCGTGTTTTATGTACGCTATACATGTAATAAAATATTCACAGTTCAAAAATATATGTCGTTGGATGAAAGATGCACGTGTAAAACATAATATAAAATAATATGGACCGCACGTTGTTACTACACACGACCCCATTCGAGTCTCTCATACATTCTCATATTTCTGTAAATCAATGCAAGATAAGAGAAAAATCTCGGAAAGAGGGAAAAGAATAAAGAAATTAGAAAAAACTAGAAACAACGTATTGCTAAATGAAGCAAGGAAATCTTCACTTTCTCCATGAGTGCATGTTCTGTAACATATGATTCATCTATATCAGGTGTAGATATGGAAGTATATTTTATTGGAATATATGATTCATTTATATGAAAAGTACATGTTTTGTAACATGAAGTGCACATTTTTTTAAAAAAAATTAAAGCATGAGAAAACTACATATGAACACGCACATCATATCAGGTGTACATATGGAAGCAATTGAAGAAGCGCGAGGCGGGGCTGAGCCGGGAGCGACAGAACCCCGAGTCGAGCAAGGAAACATGGCCATCCACGCGGAAGAAGGAGATGTCCGCGGTGGACGAGCAGTTCAAGTCGAGCGCGGAGACGTATACGCTCGTGGCGGCCCTCATCGCCACCGTCACGTTCGCCGCCATCTTCACCATGCCTGGCGGGTACTCGCAGACCGACGGGACGGCGATCCGCACGAAGCACGCGGCGTTCAAGGTGTTCGTGGTGTCGAACACGGTCGCGACGTGTAGCTCGCTCGTGGTGGTGTTCTGCTTCATATGGGCGTGGAAGGACCCGGTGATGTTCAAGCTCTCGCAGCTCATGTGGGGGCACCGGCTCACGGTGGTCGCGTGCCTGGCCATGCTCGTGTCGCTGATGATGGCGGTTTTCGTGGTGGTGGCGGAGCAGTGCCTCTGGTTGGCGGTCTTGGTGATCCTCGTATGCTTGGCGGCGCCTGTGGTGGTGTGCGCGATACTTGGTTGGGATGTTGTCTTTGTGCCCTACCCCAACTAGGCTCTTCTTTTACTCTGTTTTTCTTCCACATTGAAACATCTCTATGTTGGAATTGTCACAAAGTCTGTGCGCGTCCTGTATATTATGAAAGTGTTCTGTCCGGTCGTACATGGTAATGTAAAATTGTAAGTATGAGAATAATTAAACGATTTTTTAAATGTATTTTATCATTTGTATGAAATATATATGGAATGAATTTTATATTTGGAATGAAGGCAACGATCACAATTAGAATTAAAAAAAAAAAATTAATCATATCTTCATCTACTACCCCGCAACCCACCCACACTCATTTTGATTTCTTTCAAAAAAGTGAAACATACATTTCACTCAATTTAATGTGCTTATTTATAAGAAAAAGAAGTGAACTTTTGAACAAATCATATGTCCCATCTATACTTTGTTAGATAGCTATAGAGATAACAAGACACTTATTCGCTCTTGATATGTGGTGTGTCATTGGATTATTCGCTCCTAATAGCTATACTAGGATAGATAACAATTTAGACTGAATAAGCAATTTTTTGTTTGGTTGCATTTTTTGTTATTCTCATTGGAAAACGTAAAAATATTTTTTTTTTTTTTGTTCATTTTGGATAAAGTGATGATAAATGGTTGATAATGGATGAATAAGAGTTTGTGACTTTTTAAATGACAACTATACCCCTAGGAATAGTATGAGAAATATATGATTGATTTGATAGATGTGACAAATCTGTGTGAAACTGTTAGGTGAGATAAATTTTTTAAAAAGACAGAGAAGGGTACGTTTATCCATTGGCATAGATAAGGCCTGATAAACAATTCCAACATTTCCTTAGAATAGTTATCAGGTCTTATCCTAGCTTATTCAGACATAACTATCAGGATTTATTATGTCAAAACAAATAATTATTTTTACTATTCTCTTGTATTTTTCTTATTCTGGACTTATTTCTCTAGCCATAGAGGGGATTAGAATTTTTTTACTGAATTTCAATAATTTGTTATATTATATATTGGTAGATGACGGTCAACGATAGTACGAGGAACAGTAATAAGGTTTGATTTTTTAGAAAAGGTAAACTTCATAAAATATATATAATTTCATGAGAAATTGCATGACATATTGACATTGGATGTAAAATGTGAAAATTACTAATAGGATATATAACTAACGAGGTATATATCTTATTGGATAGCCATCAAAGCATCAAGGTGTGTGGATTGTCTCCATGGCTTACATGTAATAACACTCTAGATAAACATATCTATTTTTACATAGTTATTTTTTTTTTTGGGAAAAATCTATATAACCCCCTCAAAACACCTAGTAAATCCAAATAACCAATTGAATAAAATTTACATTTACAAATGATGAATATTTTATGAATATTATGTTTGGTTAATCTTGGTAGAAAACACAATATACTAAAAAAACCCTACAATATGTTAAAAATATAAAAAATCTTCTATAAATAACAATTTTATCCCGCCAAATAGAGTTTTATAATATATCCAGAGATGTTAAAATTGTTATTTTCATAGGATTTTTCACATTTTTAACACATTGTTATAATTTTTTAATATATTGTGTTTTCATTCAAGGTTAATCAATAAAATATTCGTAAAATATTTATTATCTATTAACGAAAATTTTATTCAGTGGATTATTTAGACTTACTTTGTTTTATGGATTTTTCCCTTTTGTCTTTTTGTACAAGTGTAAGACTCTAATAAAAGATAATGCATACAGAATATACAAAATATAGTGACACCATTTTATAACTATGACACATTTTTTAATGCCGCAGTTATTGAAATATAATATATGTCCATCAAATACAGACTATGCTAAAACAATAAATTAAAAAATGTTATTAATGACAAAGATTAAATCTAAAACACTTAATAAAAACAATCTAATAAATCCTAAATATTTTAAACAAAATCCAAAAAATCCTAAATTCAGAAAAATACAACTGCACGAATAGAATCACCCAGGCAAAGAAATGCAGCATATCAATGCAGAAGTCTCATCAAGTACAATAGAATAAGGTTAGGCATCATTTCTAAGACCACCCCAAGCAAAGAACTTGACCCAAAAGCTGACACCCATTAATTCCCAAAGTTAAGCACAAACCTCAATTAATTCCACAATCAACATATAAGTAAGTTGATTGCTCCAACCGTCCGACAGAAATTTCCAATTTGGTCGACAGTTCATGGGACTCCGTATGAGCCTCAAAATATGGAGGTTGGACTTGGTCATTTTGTTTTTTTTTTTTTATTAAAGTGAGATAACTTCTTGTATATAGTTTTCATTTTTATAAAATTGGTACCATTTGATAGATGTCATCGATACGATTCAAATGAATTTAATATTGAATATGTTTAACATATATTTTTTTAAAAATACTTAATAATATTATTTTATTTTTCATTAACATTAATATCGATTTTATTCTATTAATTATTATTTACATTTATATCTAAAATATCATTTATTCTAATAGAAAAATACTACACAACAAAATAAAATACATGAAAAATTAAATAAAACACATCAACACAAAATAAATAGCATTTAGATAATATCTTGAAATAGATAAACCGTTACATTAGTAATCTCCTAATCCTCCTTGATATGAATATTATTTCACATTAGAGATTTTGAAACCGATATCCATTTCAAATAGTTTGGATAGAAATATTTTAATTGGATATGAATACAAGTTTTTAAGATACAGATATAATTTTGGAATAACCGATAAGTATATTGATCACCTGACATAGAATTGATAATATTAACTTCTACCGATTTTAAATTTTTTAATATCTCTCAATTATGTGTACTACATCAAAAAAGTAAGAGAGAGATTACAAATTGAAATTTTATATAAAAAAATAATATATAAAAATAAAAAAAATGAAAATAGAGATTGTGGTTGAAGTTGATAAATGAACAGTGAGACTCTAAACTCTTTTTTTTTTATTGTTTTTTGAGTCTCCATTTTTTTTTAAACTAATTCGAGTCTCCATTTTAGAGAGATCCTCTTAGATAGCCGGAGACATGAGATATAACAACACTCTTATTCTGTATCAAAACGGGGGCTTAGAAATGTTTTTTTATTTTTACTTTCTTTTAGAATTTATTTGTGACTGTTTCAGGAAAAATGAAACCACCAAGGAACCGTAGAGAAATTTCAAATATCACCAAAGCGTGGACCATCATATTCTTCACTCGAAGAAGAAAAAATTTAAACCAAATTGAGAAAAATAAAATAAAATAATCTATTAACTCATTGGATGTAAATTGTCAAAAAATTTCGTGCCTCGCAAAGCAATGCATTGCACGTTTAAAATTTTTAAAAAAATAAAAACCTCGTACTGTGTAAAATTTTAATAGCAATTGCTTAAAATCATTGAATGTAAAATGCGAAATATATTGAATTAGATATATACAGTTTACTGGATAACTATCGAGGTATAAAGGTTGTCTCCGTAGACTACATGTAAAGGAATATTTATAGATACATAGAGAAAACTCTAAAATACCAGAAAAAGAATATAGGAAAACTAAGAAACTAATAATATAATAATAATGATAATAAAGACATAATATTATTCTAATAATGACTCTTTAACACCCTCTCCCAAACTCTAAAAGACAAAATCCTTAGAGTTTGCACAAAAATGAGAAGGTGGCAGAGGCTGGCGACAGTGACGGGCGGTGGGGTGAGGCACGGCACGACGCGGCAGAGGTGCCACATGGCGCAGTAGAGGCACATGCAGGCGCAGCAAGGGCACGTGTAGGCGCGGCATGGGTGTTGCACGGTGTGGAAGGGGAAAGGACATGAACGTGGACATCGCACATAAAGGAAGACGTGTGCGGCGGCCGTAATGCTGCAAAAAGAGAAAGTGCGCACATAGAAGAAGACATGTGCGGAGGCAGCAAGAGAAGTCGCGAGATTGCACGAAGAGCGCGAGAGCGGTTGATGCCGCAAGAAGATGCGCAGAGGTGTACAAATCTGCGAGGAGGATCATAGAGATCTCGAATGAAGAAAAGAATCACACAGATGCATAGAGAATGAAAAATAGAGCAAAACGGACCCCTGAAACACCTTATTCGGACCTTTAGATAGGAAATATAGTCCAATTTAGTGTTCTAAAATCCCGAGGTGGCCGCCAGAGTTGTAGGAGGGCGGCCGGATGCATTGGAGGTCGGTGGAGACGGGCTGAGTGCAGCAGAAAGCGCCAGAGGGTGGCTGGAGATGGTCGAGAGTAGCCAGAGGATCACTGAGGGTAGCAAAAGGCCGCCGGAGAGAGGTCGGAGGAAGCCAAGGACTGTCGGAGGTGGCAGAGGGCAGCTAGTTGTGGCGACAGGCAGCCAGAGAATTGTTGGAGGGCGGTCGGAAGATTGCCGTAGGTGGCGGAGGGCGGCCGGAGGATCACCGGGAGGTGGTGACCGGAGGCAGTGGCCAACGACAGAGGATTGCCGAAGGGCGGCAAACATTGGTGCAGGCAGAGGAGAGCGGCAGCCGCTGGTGGTGCATGCTGGCTGGTGGTGGTGTGCACTGGGTGGCTCCAGGACGCACATGGGGCGCGCTGGGTTGCGCTGGGGGGGCGTACCGGACAGGATCCTGGGAGATCCGTTGCAAGATCCCAGGAGATCCGGGGCACTGTCCCGGGAGCGCTGGCACGCGCTGGCGGCCTGGCACTCGCTGGCAGGCGCTAGCACGCACTAGTAGAACAGATCCTGGGAGATTCAAAGCGCTAGCATGCGCTGGCAGGGCAGATCCGGGGAGATCCGGGAGCACTGGCATGCGCTGGCAGGGCAAATCCTGGGAGATCCGGTAGTGTTGGCACGTGCAGACAGGACAGATCCTGGGAGATCTGAGAACGCTGGCACGCGTTGTCAGGGGTGATCCTGGGAGATCCGGGAGCGCTGGGACGCCCTGGCAGGGCACGTCGACAGGGCTGGAAGGGTGCGATGGCAGGGCAGGCAGGCAGAGATGCGCGAGGGATGTTTGGGCTAGTAGGGCACGTCGACAGGGCTGGCACGGCGCGACGACAGGGCGAGCAGGGCACGTCGGCAGGGCTGGCAGGGCATGACCGCAGGGCGAGCAGAGCACAATGGCAGGGCTGGCAGGCCGCGACAGCAGGGCGAGCAGGGCACAATGGCAGGGCTGGCAGGGCACGTTGGCAAGGCTGGCTGGTTCGGTGATGGTGCGCGGTAGCCCGGGGAGGCGCGGGTAGCGCGCGGTGGCCCAGGGAGACGCGCGACGACACGCGGAGGAGCCATGAGGCGCATGATGATATGTAGAGAAGCGTGAAGGCGTGGGAATGTGTGTGATGGTGCAAGGTGGAGCTTTTAGATCTCGCGAGCAAAAGTCATCCCCCGCTCCAATTGAAGACTCTTCAATCGAAGCAGGGAAGAGAAAAAGAAGTTTTTTGTTAGGAATTCTTATTATTGTATTAGAAGAGCCAAAGGCTATATTTATAGATACATAAAAGCAACCTTATAATACCAGAAAAGAAATATAGAAAAACTAGGAAACTAATAATATAATAATAATGATAATATCTCCTACCAAGTCGAGGTCGACCCCAGTCACAGGACCTTCCCCCCGATCGTCTCCGCCTCCTTCACCAGCGCCGCCTTCTTCGGCTCCCTCGCGGGCCACCTCTTCTTCGGGTGGCTCGGCGAAAAGATGGACCCCAAGAGACTCTACTTCACGCCCCTGTTTCTGATCATCATCTCCTCCATCGCGTCTAGGCTTTCCACGGGATTTGGCACCCTCTGCTTCTTCCGGTTCTGTTTCGGCTTCGGCATCGGCTGTGACCACCTCCTCTCACTCTCCCATCATATCCAAGTATTCCCTCAAGAGGACTCGCCGTGAATTCATGTCGAGAATCTTCGCCTTCAAGATCTTCGGCTATGCCTTCGGTGTGACGGTCATAATCACCGTTCGGGCGGCTCTCAGGACACTACCGCACTCGATCACTGTTTCTCAGGCCGACTACGTTTAGAGGTTCCTTCTTATTCTTGAGGCCCTTCCTCCGGCACTGACGTATTACAGGCGCAAGAAGGTGCTGTTGGATATATTTTTAAACATGATCTAAATTAATATTTTGTCTAATAAATTATTTCTAACAGATGGCCGAGGAGGCCGGATGCACTCCCGTCTTGCATTTGGATTATCGGACATACCAAGATGCATCATCATCGGACACGACCGCCACAAAGGTTGCTTTTTATCCTTTCGATTCATGCAAACCACTGGGCCATTCAAGATCCAGCTGGTGGGGATCTTTTTCATGACGACTTTGTTGCTCTGCATCGCATTCCCTTTCGACATATTCTGGACAACCTTCAGGGAGAACAACCACAACGAAATTTGGTTCCTCCTAATGTACGTCTTCCCCTTGTTCTTCGCCAATTTGGGCCCGCACCTGACAACGTTCATGATGCTGATTGAGATGTTCCCCAAACGGTTGAGGTTCGCTTGCCATGAATTGTCTACAGCTTCGGGGAAGGGCAGGGCGATAAAAAGCCGCGTTTGGGTTTCAGTATGCAATGCAAAGTCGGGGCAAGAGCGAGGTGGCCGGACCGCGGGTACCCTCCGGGGATTGGCGTGAGGAACTGTCTTTTCGTGCTTGCCGCCATCAATGCATTGGGCTTCCTGTTCACGCTGCTGCTCATGCCGGAGTTGAAGAAGAAGTCACTCAATGACGACAATGAGGACCTCAAGGTGGTCTACGTGAAGTTTGGGTCATATTATCGCTATTTGCGTTCATTCGGTCACGGTTCTTTTGTTTGTTTGATGTTGAACATGTTTGAAAAAAAAATTATTGAAGAATATTAGATTTTAAATAAGTCATCATTTTATGAGATTTTGTCATGCTGATACTCATATGCTGCGCGGTGCCTGTGGTGGTGTGCGCAATACTTGGTTGGGGGTGTTGTTTTTGTTTCTCTACCCCAACTAGGCTCTTCTCTTGTTTTGTTTTTCTTCCACGTTTGAGACATCACCGCCAAGGACAGATACGTGTGAATGTTTGGCAAGTATTTCAATCGAATACATAAATAATTAAATAATTTTAAATTTTCTACATGTATACCATCAAAAATATATTATTTATTTTTACACCGCTGCAAGTAATATATTTATTTTTATATCATTAAAAGTTTTCTTAATAAAAAAATGACTCACTTTTATTCAAATGAAACTTAAACTAGGGTTGGTTGGTTTGTAATCAAGAAGTCAAAATGATAAAAATAATCTTAACATAATATTTGTCGTAATATATATAATTAAACATGTATAATAATCTAAATTATTCTTTTGTTATTTACAAATCAACCATAAGCCATCCAATCTTATTTCCTCTTTCATTTTCTTTCAATCAAGATCTAGTTTATTGTTAAAAAATTTTATTTTGTAATATATAAGATTAATTATTTTTAAAATAATTTTATTTTATTTCTATTAATGTAAGTATTAAAAATTATTAAAGACATTTAAGTCCCTACAAACATAGAAAAACCCATATAACTCCCTCCTAAAATTAGGACAAATGTACGAGTCCCTTAAAACTCAAAAAAACCCAATTATCATCCCTGAGTTAAATTTTCATCCAAATGTAACGGAATATTCCTAGAATATTCCATCACATATAATTGTGTAGACATTGAAGTCCTTATAAACAGTCATAAAGATAAATTAGTCCATGCAAAAGATAAAATTACTCCTAAAAGACTTTTACATTAAATTGTGTATATATTATAGTCCCTATAAATAATCATAAAGACAAATTAGTCCCCGCAAAAGATAAAATTGCCCTTGAAAGACTTTTACATATAATTGAATAGACATTACAGTCCTTATAAACAATCGTAAAGACAAATTGGTCCCTCTAAAAGACAAAAATACCCTTGAAGGATTTTTACATTTAATTATGCAGACATTGCAATTTAAAAATTAAATACCCTCTAAAATACTACAATTTCTACACAATTAAATGTAAAAATTCTTCAGGGGCATTTTTATCTTTTACATGTATCAATTTGTCTTTACGATTATTTATAAGGACTGTAATGTCTATCCAATTAAATATAAAAATCTTTCAGGGACAATTTTATCTTTTGTAAGGACTAATTTGTCTTTATGATTGTTTACAGGGACTGTAATGTGTACACAATTTAATGTAAAAGTCTTTCAGGGGTAATTTTATCTTTTGCAGGGACTAATTTGTCTTTATGACTGTTTATAAGGACTTCAATGTCAACACAATTATATGTGACAGAATATTCTGAGAATATTCCGTTAAGTTTGGATGGAAATTTAACTCAGGGATGATAATTGGGTTTTTCTGAGTTTTCAGGGACTCGTACGTCTGTCCTAATTTTAATAGGGACTTATATAAATTTTTCCATGTTTGTAGGGACTTAGATGTCTTTAACCCTAAAAATTATTATGTCTTTACTAATAAATAGCTTGTATGTTTAATTTTTACATTTTTGTAGTATAGATGAAATTGATCATTTTTATGTTAAAATTAATATTTTTATTTTTATAAATATTATATTTGATAAGGTAAAACATTCAAAAAAAAAAAAAAAAAAAGAGAGAAGAAGGGTAATTTGGTCTATTTATCAAGATTTTAATGATTTTTAAAAAAAATTGAATAAAAATTAATTAGATAATAAATATGAATAATTTGAAAATATTTCAATGATATAAAAATAAATAAATTATTTAAAATAATATAAAAATAAATAACATTTTTTTTTTGGATATATACGAAGAAAAAAAAACCCAAAAATAAAAATTAAAATTAAAAAAAATCCACACCTTATCATCACTGACTCCCCTGCTTTCCCAAAACAATGGCTTCCCTTCGTTTCCATTTCCTCATCCCCCAGAACCCCCAACTCTTCCCAAACCACCCCTCCATCCCCATCCGCCCCCTCCACCACCTCAACTGCGCCACCACCTCCACCTCCCAACCCAACCCCGAAAACCCCCCTCCGCCGCCACCGGAGCCCCTCGAACTCACGAATCAGAGGAAGTCAGTGATCCTCCCGGAGGACCGCCGCCGCCAGAGATCCCTCGCGAAACGCGAGCCCCCAAACCTGGAAATCGGGTGGAAGCGCACAAAGGAGATATCTTTCGAGAAACCCAAAGGGCACGTGGTGATGGACTTCCTGGAGAAGCTCGAGACGCTTATGGGGAAGGGGAGTTATGGGTCGGCGGAGCTGCTCGCGAAGGTGGGGGCGATCGTGTCGGGGAGGGCGGTGGAGGAGGCGGAGGTGCTGAGGGAGGAGGGGGAGGTGGAGGAGAGGAGGGTGACGGAGCTGCGGAGGGTGCTGAGGCTGATGGAGATGGATTTGGAGATGGTGAAGGCCGCGCGGAAGGAGGAGACGATCAAGGAGAGGGTGGAGCAGGCCCGCGCGCGGTGTCGGCAGGCTATACTTGTCGCCCGGTCTTTCTGATTAGACTGCGCGCGCGCACGCGTACGATTTGCTTGCGAGACAGACAATTTTTTTATGCAACTGGTTTCCTTGGGTACCTCCTGTTCAGCCACGCTTACCCCCTTTACTCTGTTTAGGATGGTTATTTCAGTTTGGGTATTCCAATGTCCGGGAATAAGGCTCTTGTTTATACAAACTAAGCACAATCTTGTACATTGAATGTCCCGATTAAAAAAAAAAATAGAAAAGAAATTCACATGTTGTTTTATGACTTTGATACGAGATCTCCAGTTAGGCTTTAACACAGGCCAAGCAGATGCTGTTGCTAATTTCTCTGATGATCGATAAATTCATATCATTATGTCAATAGAGAATTTCAATATCAGATGATTTAGTATGTTCGAAGGTCCTTTAATTTTTTTTGTGATATGATTGCATGCTTATATTGAAGTTTGAATCAAATTTTCTTGGGGTATAGGTTGGAACTCCTGAGTGGGTTTTGGAACATGTCTAGTCCAATACAAATGGGTTTAACCTTCGCACACTAAGGTCGAATTTGTTAAATAAATAAATATTTAGAATAAATTAATCTAATTTATAAAAATAAAAAGATCATCATTTTTATTCATATTTACATTTAATAATATATTTTGTTATCCCAATTTTTTTGTGTTCTTATCTTTAATTTTTCCATTCAGATCACATGATATAAAATATAAGATAATTTCAAAAAAAAAATTAAAAAATATGAAGTCTACCATTTCTATTAAATGGTCATTAATATTGTTAGTTTGGTTTTATGATTTTTTTTTTTTTTTTTGAAGAGCAGTTATAAATGTTGTTTATGTTTTACAAAATGAGGTTAAAAAATAATAATAAAATATATTCTATCTTTTATCTAGAATAAAATATCCCTATTTTTTTCTCAAAATACGAACAATTGTCCATGTTTATCCTTTTTTTTTCTTATGTTATATGAGATAACATGTGATTTAACTCAATTATTTTCTTATTCTAATCCCTTATTCTAATGTCAAACTAAGTCTAAAGTTCTCGGTATATATTGTTATCTCCTTGTAACAAATGTGATTAAGCTCAATGACAAAAACTCATATTTATCTAAACCGTGATCTATTTCCATGTGATTGTGAAAAAAATGCATTGAGGTTTATAGAATGAGTTCTGATATATTTGGAATTGGTTGTCTATTCAGTTGTCATTCGTGTGTTTTATTATTTACTGTTTAAAATGATTCTGTTTTCAACTAATAATATTTGTAAGGCTTGTCGTATTACAACTTCAATTCCATCATAAAAGGAATGCTCGTATGTCAATGAATGAGGATGGGTAGTTGAACAGTTCTATTAATTGTATCACGAATGCACCGTTTTATTAATTTTAACTGTTTTACCATGTAACTAAACTTGTATTCAGTTTGAATTGTATAGGTGATCTTATTTGGTCATCCAAACTACAAAAGGAACTATCCAAAATCATGAAATAAACCAAAATATGAAACATGAAACAATGCATAGATCGAACTTGTGAATGAGCTAACGATGAATCACGTGAGATATTTTTGTATACACAGCTTTTTGAATAGGGCCTACTTACCCAAAAAAAATATATATATATCATGAAGTAAACCAAAACACTGGTAAGTGATTATCCATAGCTTATAAAATTATAAGTAGAGAAAATAGTTAAGTGATTATCTGTAGCCAATAAAATTACAAGTGAAGAACAACAGGTAAGTGTATTTTGAAATTTTATATACAAAACCTAAAAGAAATTAAAAGTGATGTTACAAGGATTTCTTTTTTATTACTACCCTCTTCAATATTCACGTTTTTAAATTAATGTATGCATTTTCTTTCGCCTACTGCGTCTGACATATCAATACCATTTTCTATTAAATTTCATAATATCATGCTTTATATCATATAATTGTACAATTTATATTATAATAACCATAACATGTTGTATATATGGAATTTTTGTTGGTGGATAAATGAATAATGTTAGGGACAGTCCATGGGGAAAAATCTAGCGTGCAGTTCACACGTTTTTTATTTTTTTAAACAGTAAACACCATTTAATATAGGAAAAAATCCATACAGCCCCTTGAAATCAGATTGAAATCCATATAATCCCCTGCCTTTTCTTAAAATCCATATATAACCCCCCTAAAAACACCTAGTAAATCCAAATAACCCCTTGAATAAAATTTCTGTTGACAGATGATGAATATTTAGTGAATATCTTGTTTGGTTAGCCGTGATTGAAAGCACAATATAATAAATAAAAAAAACCCTACAATGTGTTTAAAATGCGAAAAATCATATAAAAATGATGATTTTACTCTCTATTGATATATTATAAAACTCTATCCAGAGAGGTAAAATCGTCATTTACAGAGGATTTTTCGCATTTTTAACACATTGTAAGATTTTTTTGGTATATTGTGTTCTCTATCAAGGTTAACCAAACATAATATTCACAAAATATTCATCATCAATAATCATAAATTTTATTCAGGGGGTTATTTAGATTTATTAGGTATTTTTAAGGGGTCATATGGATTTCAGTCAGTTTACAGAGGGGGTTATATGGATTTTTTGCTTTAATATATTGATATTTAAAAATAGTACAGCTCATATAATGTATATACTTTTTCGAGATACTATTGCTTGGACCCATTGTATGCATATTTGAAAAAAATTATTAACGAGTAATATACATTATTTAACGAGATTGTTTAATGAGACATATATATTGTTGAATATTTATCGATGTAAATGGATTGTTTATGGCACTGTGCTCCAAGTTGCGTGTAACAATATTTTATAAACGTCAGCAGTATAACAAATCTTATTGCACGGTTTGATTTTCTCCTTATTTTTTTGTGAGTTAATAAATTTTTGTTTGGGTTGAAGTAGGGGATTAGTGTTGTTATGTAGTTTTGGAGTAGGGAATTACTCTAATAATAATAATAAAAGAAAAGGAAAATAATTTGATCACACATTCATTCTCTCCTACCATTATTATTAACTACACATGTTCATCTCTCCTATCTACCTTCACCTGTGGGAATTGAAGCATATTAATGGAAGATGAAATAATGAAAATACTATATATAGGATATGGAGAACTTGAACACACATTAATTCTCTCCTACCATTACTATAAACATATACCTATTCATCTATCATATCTCTCTAACTTCACCTCTCTCTGTATGAGGGAACTGAACCTTATTAATGGAGGATGAAATGATGAAAACACTGTATCCATGGAGATAAGGGTTGGAGACACTCACTGAACAGAGAGAGAGAGAGAGATGACTATTGATGCACTTACAGTCGCAGGATTTGTGATCGGTCTTCTCTGGTTATTTGCATGTTTCGTCTTTGTGTACCTTTGGGTAACTGCACGTCAAACAAGCCTCGCGCCGCACCAACGTGGAAATCATCTCTTGAGTCCTGAAACATACGAGCTCTATCCACTGATGATATATCCAGTTCAGGTGGGGGGCAGTGAGTGTTCCATCTGTATGGCTGTCTACCGAGATGGCGATCAGGTACGCCTCTTCCCATGCGGTCATACATTTCACAGTAGGTGCATTATTGAATGGTTCGGACGAAGCCCCACTTGTCCGAACTGTCGTCGAGACTTTCGCCATCATCGACCTCCCGATGCCGTCCAAGATGTAGAAATGGTGGAAATGCACCCTATTGCCGCCGAAGATGAAGGGATGATAGCTGAAGTGGAAGTTTGACTCATGCCGTGGTAGTCTTAGTTCAAGTTGTGGGTTTTTTTTCATTTTATGCATTTTATGTAGTTTTAGCTTTGTTTTTTAGTTCTTCTTAGGTTTAGAAGCAAGGAGCATATTCTTTTTGTTTGTCCAAAATATCACTTTTGTCAATTGGTTCTCGTGTGTTCTAGAGACTGAAAATATGCTCATTTGTTATCTTATTTTTGTTATGATAGATAAGTGAATTTTGTGTGGATTTTAAAAAAATATTTTTTATTTAGGCTTTTTTTTTTTGTTGAAATTGTCTAATAGAATGTCAGCAAATATTTGGTTCACATGTTCATGTTTGTGGTGCACTATGTATTTGGATTAGTATACCGACTTCGAAAGACCATAGGTCACAAATGCAAGCACAAAATAACTCTGATGTTATATTCTTTCTGTTTTGTCTTCTTCTTCTTTCCCCTTTGTTCAATACCTTCAGTTGTATTAAATTTCATTCATTAGCAAATTTCAAAATAAAATGGTAGATCATCATTCCACCTACCTCAAGTTGTATTAAATCTCATTCATTTCTTTTAGAATACATGAAAGAGAATGCTTGAGTGGATTGTGATGCAAAATAGATTTTATATTTTTGTATCATTTTAGATAATTAATTGTGATTTTTTTTTGTTTTTGTTATGTATTATATACATAGTTTTGAAAAAAAAAATTGATAATTTAAGAAGGTTAGTCTCAACTTATGTTTTTGTGTGTGTGTGTATTTATAACAAAACAAATGGACGACTGAAGAACAATGAAATTGAAAAACCTAATGAAAATAATCATTAGATTTTACAGGATTAAACTTTGAAAATAATATCAAAGCCAATGTTCTATAATCTTGTTTATCAATAAAACAAATGTTACTAATTACAACAGGGGTAATATATATTTTCAATGATTAATTGTTAAACATATTCACTCATAAAGTTATCACGTTCTATAAAAGCAAATATGTTAATTTTACACAACCCAACAAAAATAGAATCATTTTGTCCTTCCAAAATAAATAAAGTTTTGTAGTGAAGTTGGCTGGAAAAATCATAAATTCATGGGGAATACATATAGCCCCCTGAAAAATGGTCAATATTCAGATCAACCCCTCAATAATCTAAGTATCTAAAAAAAACACCTCGATTTGTTAAACTAACGTCAAATACTTACTTCCTTCCCGTTACCATAGAGATTTGGTTAAGCTAACCTAACATGTTTAAATGACCATTATACCCCTAAATCTAAAACACAAACCTATCATGTTTAAATGACCATTATTTTTATTTTATTATCTTCTTTGTGGATTTACTGAGTTTCTAATTAAGATCCTAAATCATATGAGTTTTTAAAATCCTAAGATCCTAAATCATAAGGGATACCACCTGTTCTCTTTGCAAATCTGATTCAGAAACACTCACTCGCGTGTTTCTGAACTGCTCTTTCTCTGCTTGTATTTGGACTGTGGTTCTCCAGAAGATGGGAACAAAATGGGTTCGTCACTCTGCTATGCATGGTTTCATAGATTGGCTTGACAAACAATTCGAGGTGGGAGCTCCAAGAACCATAATGCAGACGGTATTTGTGGTGGTTATTTGGATGATATGGAAGGAAAGGTGTCAGCATCGGTTTAGGGCCAAAGAAACTCACAAGGGAGAAATTCTGCGCTTGGTCTCCATCACCGTTCAGCTCAACTTTCAAGGCAAACACCTCAAAGACATACATACCCCTGCTTTTCAGCTTGCTGAAAATTGGGGAATCGTCATCCTTCCAATGGAGAGTGTTATTTCCAGTGTTGTTTGGCGTCCACCTGATATTGACTGGACCAAGTCTAATTCTGACGGCTCACTCTCAGCCGACAGGGCGGGCTATGGAGCAGTCCTACGCAACAGTGATGGTAAGCTATTTGCAGCGGCTGCTACACAAGAACCGTCCCTTCTTTCTATTAATGTGTTGGAGTTCAGATGGTCCTCCAAGGTCTAAGGCTTTCTAGATCTCTTGGACATCCAAAAATCCACATTGAAAGTGATTCCTCCACTGCCATAGCTTGGGTCCAAGGTAAGGGTTGCCTCCCATGGCAGGCATTCCGCGATCACTTTGCTATGCTCTCTATTTTGGAATCTTTTGATTCTTGGAGGGCTTCTCATGTGCTTCGTGAAGGAAACCAGGTTGCTGACCACCTAGCAGCTTGGAGAGACTCTCCTGGTACCACAGAAATTGATCCTCACCAGGCATCGGAGGAATTTAAGGCCTTGATTGCCCAAGACGCGATGGGGACTTCATACGTTCGTGTGCGTTCAAAGTGACTGAACAAGTTGGAGCACCTGAGGCTGATTGTCCATCAGAGATGGGCTTTCTTCTCCTAAGCTCATTTCTTTTTTATTAGATCCAAAATCTTTTTGTGTATCTACTTTTTGCCAGTTGTATCTATGTTAGACTGTAACTACCCTATATAGTAATGAAAATTCTTTTTTACCCACTAAAAAAAAATCATATCTCTTATATTGTTTCACCCTCTCTTTAATGCAATCTGCCTTGTTTATGTTTTTATCCTCTATGTGACTGTGCTAGTTCACGGTGATATTAAACCATTAGGAAACTTGAATGATCATATATTTGATATCTACACAACTAATTGATATCTTCGCAAATAATTGATTTTCAAACAAACAGTGATGATCAAATTAAGTTTATTTTTAAACAATTAATATGTCTACAAATTTTGAGATTGTTTTTTCTATAATTAATTGACGACTTTGCAAATAATTGATTTTCATTCGTCCCATATCTTTGCAAATACTAGGAAAGTGTGGAATTATGAAGATCAGATGCCTTTTTATGTTGGATTTGAGACGAGAGTCAGAACACTCTGGTGGAGTACTAGGAAAACATTTAAATTTAACCAAACTCAGGTTTCACCCAGGGATCCTATCATATGTTTAGCTCTTGCTCCCAATGATAAAAAAAAATCAAAATAAATAATGCTTTGTTTGGCAATGGAATAATTTATGGAATGAGAATAAATGAAGGGATAAATAGTTGGAGAGATTAAAAGTGTTGTTACAAGGACTTTTTATTATTGCCCTCCTTAATATGCACATTTTTTTTTATTAATCTATGCATTTGATCTGGGGTGTGGATATTCCCACCACCTGATTTATTACCAGAAAAGATTACCGGCCATCCAATAGTTCCCACCACCTCAAACAAAAGGGGCTGATCCCACCACCCAATCGAAAAAAACACAAGTACCTCCACCGCTCCACCCACCCTTTCTCTTGTTGGAAATGTTTTAAGAAATCCTGAAAAATAATGTATCTCAACAAATAATAATTTGAATAATCAATATTTTAAAATATCAATAATATAAAAATAACATAATTAAGATATATAGGGATTGAAAAAAAATCGTAAAAATAAGTGTCACGGTTACAGAATAAATAACGCAACTATCTCCTCGATTGCTAAGGATTAATTAACAAAAAAATAAAAAAAAACATACATGGGTATAATAGGAATTGTACATATGTCAATTCATGGGGCTTATGATAGGACTTATATTTTGAGCTTTGTAAAACATTATTATTTTTTAAAAGTGGTAAACCTCATAAAATGTAAAAATAAGTTCATGAGGACGTGCATGAATCTATTACAATAAAATATTAAACATTGCTAATGATGTATATAATAGCTATTAAGGTACGTGGATTGTCTCCACCGAAAATGTATAATAATGCTCTAGATAAATATATTTATGTTTTCGTAGTTAATTTTTTTGAAGAAGTGTATGACTAACAAAAGATAACGCAAACAGAAATGGTTGAAGGATTCAATCTGCAACAAGATCGTATATAAATCTTGAATCCACAAGGTACTATTGAAAATATAAAGATAAATCTAAAAATTGATTCCAGAAGGTGTTCCATACAAAATATAAAATATGTTGACCCATTTTTATTAGACACAATTATTACTATATTAAAAGACTTACTCTTTATGACTCACAGTTTTAATGTCACAATTATATTATACGCCCATCAAATACAGACTCTGCTAAAAATATATATAAAAGACTTACTAATGACAATGATTAAAATATAAAATAAAAACAATCTAATAAAATCCTAAATATCCTAAATAAAATCTAAAAAATTCTAAATTCTTATTTTCCTGGTAAAAGGTGATTAATACCATTCTAAATTATTACAAACAATAAATATCATAATTACAAATTCTCATAGTCCTGCAATAATTTCTTCTTAAATCCGTGCCACATCATTCTATGTGCCGCTTGCAAAATAAATTGACTAATAAATTGCATTTATTGGATCTCTGGCACACCCAATATAACCTCTCTGTTTCTGTGAAATCTAATAACTGAGAGTAACCCATTGTCGAGAGAGAGAGAGAGAGAGAATGGGCAGGCCTCGGCTACGAGTGATCAAATCATCGGATGTGGCAGAGATGAAATTGTTCCGAGACGCGATCATGGTTGTCTACGGGACGAGCTTCTTCACCGACGCGTACGACCTGCTCTGCATCCCCTTTGTGACAAGGCTCCTCGGTCGCATCTACTACCAAGTCGAGGGAGACCCCAAACCCGGGACCCTCCCCCCGATCGTCTCCGCCTCCGTCACCAGCGCCGCCTTCTTGGGCTCCCTCGCGGGCCACCTCTTCTTCGGGTGGCTCGGCGAAAGGATGGACCGCAAGAGACTCTACTTCACACCCCTGTTTCTGATCATCATCTCCTCCATCGCGTCCGGGCTTTCCACGGGCTTTGGCACCCTCTGCTTCTTCCGGTTCTGTCTCGGCTTTGGCATCGGCTGTGACCACCTCCTCTCGCTCTCCATCATATCCAAGTATTCCCTCAAGAGTACTCGCCGCAATTTCATGTCGGGAATTTGCGCATTCAAGTTCTTCGGCAATTCCTTCGCTGCGGCGGTCACGGCCACGGTCGCGGCGGCCCTCCAGGCACTGCCGCACTCGATCTCAGTTTCTGAAGCCGACTACGCGTGGAGGCTCGTACTTGTTCTTGGGGCGCTTCCCCCAGCACTGACGTTTTACTGGCGCAAGAAGGTGGTGTCAGATGTATTTTTAAATATTATTATCCAAATTAATATTTTAGGTGTTGTTACACATAATTTTTTTTTCTTCTTGTAATAATCTAAATCTTATATGCGTTAATAAAAAATTATCAATACATATACTTATATTAATGATGTATATTTTTAACAGATGGCCGAGTCGGCGGGGTGCACTCCCATCATGTATTTTGATTATCGGACATATCTAGATGCATCATGGGACACGGCCGCTGCAAAAGTGCCTCAAGTGCAGGAGGAAGAGGAAGAGAGATTTGGGCTCCTCTCCGGGGAATTCGTCCGCAGGCACGGGGTCCACCTCCTTGGGACGACCGCCACGTGGTTCTTGCTCGACATCGCATTCTATAGCCTGAATTACCTCTACCAGAAGGACATCATGAGGGCCGTCGGGTGGACCAGCAAGGCCACCGCGTCCATGAATGTTTTCATGGATGATGTGCTCCTCATCGCCTTGGCCCAGGCCGGCACCATACTTTACGGGACGTTAGGTAGCGTGTTATCCTTTGAATTCATCCAAACCACCGGGCCGTTCAAGATCCAGCTGGTGGGGATCTTTTTCATGACTGCGTTTTTGCTCTGCATCGCATTCCCCTTCGACATATTCTGGACAAACCACAAAATATGGTTTCTCTTAGCGTATGGCTCCATCTTGTTCTCCGCCAATTTGGGGCCAAACCTCACGATGTTTATAATGCCAATTGAGATGTTCCCCAAACGGTTGAGTTTCACTTGCCATGGATTGTCCGCGGCTTCGGGGAAGGCTGGGGCAATGATAGCCGCGTTTGGGTTCCAGTACGCAATGCAAAGTCGGGACGAGAGCGAGGTGGAACGCGGGTACCCGCTGGGGATCGGAGTGAGGAACTCTCTTTTCGTGCTCGCTGCCATCAATGCATTGGGCTTCCTGTTCACGCTGCTGCTCGTGCCGGGGTCGAAGAAGAAGTCACTCGATGACGACAAAGAGGAAATCGAGGTGGTCTACGTGAAGTTTGAGTCATATCATCGCTATTTGCATTCATTCTGGTCACGGTTCTTTTGTTTGTTTGATGTTGATGTTGGATATGTTTGGAGAGGAATATTAGATTTTAAATAAGTCATCGTATAAAATTAGATTCTGATACTCATATGCTGCGCGGTGCCTGTGGTGGTGTGCGCAACACTGGGCTCTTCACTTGCTTTGTTTTTCTTCCACATTTGAGACGTCACTGCCAAGGACAGACACACGTGAATATTTGACAAGTATTTCATTCGAATACATAAATAATTAAATCATTTTAGGTTTTCTCAATGTATACCATCAAAAACATGTTATTTATTTTTACACCACCACAAGTAACATATTTATTTGTATATTATTAAAAAAAATTAATAAAAAATGGTCACACTTTTATCTTTTTTTATCAAATGAAACTTAATTATAGCTAGTTCATAATCAAGAAATCAAAATGATATAAATAAGGGAAAATGATCAAACAAGTTTTCTAAAAGTTAAAAATATCACAATCAGCTACTTTTTAAAATTATATCTAAAAAAATCTCATTTCACGATTTTGGAAACACAAAAGACTAATGTACCCTTATATAATTAGATCCTTGACATATTCTATACCTCTTAACTTTCTTAAGATATTCCACTCTCTTAATTTTGTTAATGTATTTCACACATTCTCATGTAGAAAAACAATTTACTCTAAATTCTTCGTGACTAAATGGATTTTGTAAAATATGTGCTAATATAATTTGAGTTTTTGATGATAAATTTTATTAAATGTTAATACTTCTTTAATAAAATTGATATATATTAATGACGCCATACAAAAATGTGAATAACCAAGCCAAAAAAAAAAGTGAACAAGGATGTAAAATACTAAAATATTATCTACTGCATTGGAGCACAACACACATTTAAATTATATATTACGAAAAAATAATAGACAACATCAGATAAGATATACATAAAAAACATAAAATATGATATATAATAACAAAATCTCAAGTTGATTGATTTGTGTCATATATATAGAGAGAGATTGTTGTTTTGTATGAAGAATAAGTTTTTGGTGTGGAATTAACTACCAAGGGTTAGAGGGT
The DNA here is from genome assembly GCA_030737835.1 of Acorus gramineus. Taxonomy (NCBI): domain Eukaryota; kingdom Viridiplantae; phylum Streptophyta; class Magnoliopsida; order Acorales; family Acoraceae; genus Acorus; species Acorus gramineus. Next base: position 13,946,499 of record CM060847.1, on the reverse strand, counting down.
GTTAAAGATCTAATTACATAAGGGTAGATTATTCTTTTGTGTTTTTAAAATTATGAAATAAGATTTTTTTATGTATAATTTTAAAAAGTAGCCAATTTGGATAATTCTAATTTGTAGGAGATTTTTTTGGTCATTTTTTCTAAAAATAACCTTAACATAATATTTGTCATAATATATATATATATATATATGTATATATATATATATATATAATTAAACATATATAATAATCAAATTATTCCCGTGTTCTTTCCAAATCAACCGTGAGTCATCCAACTATACCCCTTTTTTTCTTTTCTTCCAATCAAGATCTAAGTTATTTTTAAAATTTATCATTTTGTAATATATATGATTTATTATTCTCAAAATAATTTTATTTTATTTCTACTAAGGTAAATATTCATATTATTATGTCTTTGCTAATAAATAGTTTGTATATTTAATTTTTATATTTTTGTATTATAGATGAAATTGATCATTTTTATGTAAAAATTCATATTTTATTTTTATAAATATTATATTTGGTAAGGTAAAACATTCACAAAAAAAAAAAAGGAAGGGTAATATAAATTTGGATAGAAGTTAACTAGACGGTAAATATGTGTAATTTCAACATATTCCAATGTTATAAAAATAAATAGTTTATTTGAAATGGTATAAAAATAAATAACATATTTTTATATAGTATACATGAAAATAAAATAAAATAAAAAACCACGGATACTAAAAACACAATTTGAAGTGGTGTTGGTAGGGCTGGTAAACTAGCCAAGCAGCTCGTGCTTAGCTCGGTTAAAGTTCGTTCAGGCTTGTTCGATTAGACAAACGAGCCGAGCTCGAACAATTTTTAAAGTTCGGTTTGTAAATGAGCCAAGCCGAGCCCGAGCCTAAACGAGCTCGTTTACTTAACAGAAATAAAGGGAACAAGCTAAGCTCAAGCCCGAGCTTATGTTACTTTTACATGTATAAGGTGTTGTGACTTATGAAATGTGACTTCTCAAATGTTAAACAAGTTTTTTTTTTAACTAAACGAGTCCGAGCAAAGCTTTTATTCGAGCTTCGGCTTGGCTTATTTAACAAATGAGCCGAGCCAAGCTTCAACCGAGCTTTTCACGAGCCCAACGAGCTGAGCTTGAACACAAAATGAAGCTCGGTCCATAGCCAAGTCGAGCCTGCTACTAAACCAGCTGAGCCTAAACATGTCAAAGCTCGGCTCGTTCAACTCGTTTACCACCCCTAAGTGTCGGCAGGCTATACTTGTCGTCCGGTCTTTCTTATTAGTCAGCAAAAATATGTATAACAGGTCAAAACTAGATTTGAACAGTGACATACTTATAACATAATAATTTTTTTAATGATCATTACTAAATAAAAATATAAAATATTTTAGAAAATCTTTGCATAAAGGTTTGACTTAACATCATAGCATGAATTTTTTATATAAAATCTAATTTTTTATTAGATTTCATATTTTAACAAGTAGTTAATCACAATTTATATGAATAAAGAATCATTTGATATAGCCAACCCGCAGCCGGTTCACAAAAATCATTGGTTCAATCGGTGGGTTGATTGAATTTTACTGATTTTTTATATCATCGGATTATATAGATAAATCGAACCGGAATTCAAAGCGGATGAATGTTTAACTGGTTCAACCAGGCAGGTCGGGTTGAATTTTAAAACACTGCATAATTGATGACTTCATAAAATCGAATGGGTCACAGAGAGAGCCTTAGGTTTCTGTGACCTGTTCGACTATGTGATGTCGAACGGAGTATATAACTGACGACTACACAAAATCGAATAGGTTGCAGAGAGGACTTTAGATCTCTGTAACCAATTCGACCCTGTGATGTTGCCATGTGACATAATGGATGACTTTACAAAGTCGAATGGGTCGAGGTGAGTTCACCTCTTAAAAAAATCACATTCTTATTTTTTTTTAGGGGTGGGTTGAACTTTGTGGGTGGAAATATCAGTGCCCATCCATTTTCCTTGAAATACGTTAACCACCTTAAGGCCTAGTTTGGTAAAGGGATAAATTTCTAGGATAAGTTAGCTTAATTTATGAGGATAAAAAATCTATTATTTTTATCCAGATTTACATTTATTAATGTTTTTTATTATCCTCATTTTTTGTGTTCTTATCATCAATCTTACATTTGGATCAAAATGGGATAATTTCAAAAAAAAATTAAAAAATACCAAATCTACCCTCTTATTAATGAGGCATTAATATTGATGTAGGACAGAATATGCAGATGAGAGCACCAAAAGAGGTCTATCAGATAAATTACAAATCAATGGTCACGATCTCAGAATCGCACAAAATTTTACATGGTGAAATATATCGAAGAGATCTTCTGGATTAGTTGTTATACAACTAACAATTCTTATTTTTCAAAAATTAATTCGTTTAGGCCTTTAAATTAGCAATTTTACTATTTTTAGTAAGTTTTAGATTTGTGATATCTCAATCATAACAGATCGGAATTGATTTCTATCAATTCCTATGATCATTGAGGATCTCATAGAATCAGAAAAATTAGTTTTCGAATTTTACTATTTTTAGTAATTTTTTTAATTTTATTTAATTAGTATAAATAGCAGACTTGTAATCTAGGGTTGACAGTTTTTTATCAATAATATTTCGAATTTTCTCCCTTTTAGGGCTTTCTTCCTTGTGGATTCAAGGATTCCTTGTGGATTCAAGGAGCTTATGAGATCTCAACGCTGGTTGGATCTTTCTATCAGTTTTTCGCTGCGTTAGGTGGTATCAGAGCGAGGATTTGCCTTGTTGTGATGGCAAATAACGGAGGGGGAGACAACCAATCTAATGACGCTGGTCGTGGATTGGAGGATGTGCGGAAGGCGATCGAGGAACAACGCGATCAGATGCGAGAGATCCGCACGATGATTGCTGGCCTGAACCTCAACGCCAATAACAGGCATCCTGAAGGTGATAGGAGATGCGCCGAGGGAGTTGCCCAAGGCCGACCTATTGCTCAGAACATCGTTCGACGTCCCACTCGTTATCAACCTGATGATGAGGAAGACTCGGAGGATGAAGGTGATGGACTTCATAGATATCAGCCGGGGAGGCGGCGCATGAAATACAATGATTACCGATTGAAGGCGGTTCTTCCATATTTCAATGGTAATATGCAGATCGAAGACTTCCTTGATTGGATCTCAGAGGTCGAGAGATTCTTTGATATGATGGAGGTTCCAGAGGAGAAGATGGTCAAATTGGTGGCTTTTCGATTAAAAAGTGATGCCGCTGCTTGGTGGGACCAACTTCAGAGAACCCGACAACAACGAGGAAGAACACTTGTTCATACGTGGAGGAGGATGAAACAACTCCTCATGGATCAATTTCTACCACGAAATTATGAACGATATTTACCCCAATTGTATCGAAATTGTCGTCAAACCGTAAGGGTGAAATCACGATCGGAGATATCAAAGGCGCAAGAGGTGGTAAGAGCAAGTCCTCCAAAAGATGGGGATGATTCGAGGGCCAACCCTTATGATCTACCATCATCAGAGAAGTACGGAGGTTCCAATGAACCAGAACTTTGCTCAAATCAAAATCAACAAGAGAGCGAAGTTTTAGCTGAACAAGAAGTTGATGATATATGTGATGGCGCAGAGTTCGCAGAAGAAGAAGGAGAGCGGGTCAACTTCATCGTTGAACCAGAGATCGATGAGGACATGAGCAATAAAGAAGCAGAGGATGTTGTTTTCTCTGGTGATTCTGAAAGTGCCATTGGAGGAGAACAAGAGGAGTTGTTTCCACAGTCTATAGCGGTGACCCCCAAGATGGAAGAGCCCCTACAGAAGCTCGTGTTGCAAAATATATGCACCATCAACAAAAATGTTTTGGATGCCATCATCAACATTGATAACGATGAAGACTGCGGCTACTACTGTGGTGAAGAAATTTGGCTACAAATCGAGGGGCATTCAATCTTCTACATGATCGGTTTTATTGAGAAGAAATTTGAAGTCAAGAAAATATCTCTTCTCTTGCCGAAGGTGAAATACAAAGAAACATCAATTGAAGAGCGGAAGAACTCGAGGACGAGTTCTTTTGAAGAAGAGGAGTCTGATGTAGGACAGATTATGCAGATGGGAGCACCAAAAGAGGTCCATCAGATAAATTACAAATCAATGGTCACGATCTCGGAATCGCACAAAATTTTACATGGTGAAATATATCGAAGAGATCTTCTGGATTAGTTGTTATACAACTAACAATTCTTATTTTTCAAAAATTAATTCGTTTAGGCCTTTAAATTAGCAATTTTACTATTTTTAGTAAGTTTTAGATTTGTGATATCTCAATCATAACAGATCGGAATTGATTTCTATCAATTCCTATGATCATTGAGGATCTCATAGAATCAGAAAAATTAGTTTTTGAATTTTACTATTTTTAGTAATTTTTTTAATTTTATGTGATTAGTATAAATAGGAGACTTGTAATATAGGGTTAACAATTTTTTATTAATAATATTTTGAATTTTTTCCCTTTTAGGGCTTTCTTCCTTGTGGATTCAAGGATTCCTTGTGGATTCAAGGAGCTTATGAGATCTCAACGCTTGGTTGGATCTTTTATCAGTTTTTCACTACGTTAAATATTGTTTAGTGGAACACATTCTTTTTTCTTTTTTTTTTAAGGGCAGTTATAAATGTTATCTCAATTTTACAATATGAATAAAAATTTGGGACAAAGTCTATTCCACCTTTCACCTAGAACAAACTATCCTCATTTTTTATCTTAAAATATGAACAATTATCCATACTTTATTCTTTTTTTTTATTATACCATATGAGATAACAAGTGATTTAATCTAATTTTTTCCTTACCCCCAACCTCTTATCCCCATGTCATGCTAATCTAACAGTTCCTCCCCCTCCAGCGGTAACAAGAAGTCCCCTGATTTTGGTTATGAAATTTGATTTCGATATAAAAATGATTCCGCTTGTATTAACTCATTTTTGTATGTATGGGGATCCTCAGTTCAAGCTTGAATGAGTGAAAAAGAAACTATGCTCCTAGGTTCCAAAAAAACGTATAGATAATCTTGCTTCAAATCCCTAGTGTTAAATCTCCTCCTCTTATCAAGAGCAAGAGTTGAAACTAGAATCTCTCGATGAAGATGGAGTATCGATAACATTAAAGAAAATAATACATCCAACTTTATATGTAATATCCCTCAATTTTTTTTTTCTTGAAATATATATTTATCTAATAAAATACATATTATTATGAAAAGTGAAATATATATTTAGATCAATCAACACTTTTTTCTATAAAAGTAAAATATTTTAAATTTATATACATTATACTAGTAAAATATATACTATATGAGGATGGTAATTTATCATATAAATGATTGGGATCATCTCTAAATTGAAAATAAGATTACAAATTAAACTGAATATATAGATTTAATGAATGTTAAGTTCCCACGGTAGAGTATCTCTACCTGACCGCGCCACTAGTGTACATGTGAGTCTCAGGACGAAAAGAAAGAGTCTAAGCTAAGGCATCATTTTTTAGGCCAGCCCAAGCAAAGAATTAATTTAAAACAAAAGCTGACACCCATTAAATATCTAAAGCAAAATTTACACTCATGGACCCTTTTTTTTTTCCGGTAAGAAGCCTTATCCAAGGCTTAACTTTTTATACATTCAAAATATCTTACATTATGGAAGAATGAATGTATATGAGCCCCAATTTGAATATAGAATAGATCACTGAATAACTTAGACTAAATATAATAAGTAATGTTTAGTATTTGAATACAATGAATACTCTAAGATAACGTATTTCAAAATAAACTGATACAAAATGGTATATGAATTTCAGTCAACTCTTATAATTAAAGTTATCCTAGTTTATTATACCCAAAGAATATGTAGGCCTACTATTAAATAAACTATCATCATTTTTTTACCTGTTATAAATCTTTATCCACACTTTATTCACATTTTATCCAAATAATTAAAATTTTATTATTACGTTTTCCAACGATGATTATTCAAAACACAATCAAATACAAAATCACTTATTCCACCGTTATATCCATTTATATTGATATAACTATATACCCTATAATAAGCCTTATTCTGTATCTAAACATGAGCTAAATATATTAATTATGGGGCTTATCTATTTACAAAACTGAGCATCATATGAAGATAGAAGATATTATGTTTTTTGACTTATACGTCCCTTCGCGCTAGCACCTGTGGCACTTGGACTGCCTCTTGTTACACTAATGAACTTTTTAATCACAGGTACAGTCTCTCGTATGTTTAAATTTTTTATATTATAGAATCATCTAATATATTTACTTTTATAAAAAGTATACTCTAATTAATTAAATGACATCATTTATAAAAGAAAATTATAAATATTTTCTAATGAGATATATCTCATTATAGTGAATATATGGGGCTATCGAGACATGTAAGATTGTATTTGAGACTATAAAAATATTTGAGACTATAAAGCACAATATTCTTTTTTTATATATAATTCTAAATACAGTCTCATATAACTTGTTAGCCTCTATTCACTATAATGAATTATATATCTCATTGAAAAATTTTAAATTTTCTATAAATTATAGTACAATTCAATTCCTTGATTTTTATATTTTAACTTTAATAAAAGTACATATCTCAGTAAATGAGATATATATATATATATATATATATATATATATATATAAGCATACTACATTTAAAAATGTAAAAATAACTCATTGTAACATTTTTTAAGCACAAATCTTCATAATAAATTTAACGGAGTCAATTAAAGCACCCATTAAGAAGGAGCTCCAAAAGAAAAGGAGGTGGGTTTACATCCTCAACCAAAAAAAAGGGGTGAATTGCCCTATTAACCCCAGACCAAACCCCCAATTATTCTTGTAACCCCAACTTTTAAATTTTTTTTTTTCCTGTACCCTGTAGACTACACCAATTTTTTTCCCCAACCCTGCCACAACACATTTCTCTAATGGGAATTACAATTATGTAATTGTAATTTATATGGGGTTTTGTTTGGGTATTTTTAAGACCAGCCCAAGCAAAGAACTTAAAACACAAGCTACCACCCATTAAAAATTTAAATCACATGTTAAAGCACAAAAAAAAATCCACTTTTACACTCAGTCTCTTTTTATAATCATAAATATGGTCTCACATAGCCCCTCCATTCATTGTAATGAAGTAAATATTTCATTAAAAATTTACAATTTCTATATATAATATAATTCAATTAATTTATATATATATATATATATATTCCAATTTTTATTAAAATGCATTAATCATGAAATGAGATTTATGATTTTTAAAAAAATAAAAACATAAAAAAATTATGTTTGGAACAGTAAAAAAAAAAAGACTGATGAGTGTAATACTTTTTTAAACACAAATCTTCGTAATAAATTAACAGAGACAATTAAAGTCACTCCATTAAAATAAAATTTCCATCTCTGAAAATGAAAAAAAAAATTGGAATTACAACCTCAACATAAATAAATAAATAAATAAAGAGGGGGGAGCTGGACGGAGGGGGGAAGAACTTGACCCAAAAGCTGACACCCATTAATTCCCAAAGTCAAGCACAAACCTCAATTAATTCCACAATCAACATGTAAGTACGTGCACCTCAATTAATTCCACAATCAACACAATCAACATCTGAATTCCAATTCATCAAACGTCTGCGCATAAGATGAAGCTGGATCTTTACGAGGCGGCGAGGATCGGCAGTGTCCAGTTCGTGAACAAAACGACGGAGACGCTCCTCTCGACCACCCCACAAGGCAACACCGCCCTCCACATCGCGTCGCGGCTCGGCCACGTCGACTTCGCCAATGCCCTCCTCGCGTGATGCGACAGCCTCCTCACCAGGACCAACAACGACGATGAGAACCCGCTCCACGTCGCCGCCAAAGCCGGCCACGCCAATGTCGCGGAGGCCATGATTGCCCACGCCAAAAAGAGGCCGGATGATCCCGAGACGGAGGTGCGAGAGGTGGCGGTGATCACGCGCGCGAAAAAGCAGGAGGGCGACACTCCGCTGCACGAGGCGGTGCGCGCTGGGTACGTTGAGATCGCGCTGAAGCTGCTGCGGTGGGAACCGGCGGCTGCTGATGAGGCCAACCACGCGGGGGAGACGCCGTTGCACTTCACCGCGCGGGAAGGCATGTACAACGTCGTCTACGCGATGTTGGATGTTGTGGTGCCGAAGGAGGTGGCGGCGCTGCATGAGGCGGTGATAGATGGTCATGAAGGTAATGTAAGTGGAGCAGAGCGCGCAGGCGCGAGCTCCCCTGTTCTCTCCTTCATGTGTATTGTCAACTGGGGTTGCAATTTAGGCAAGTTGGATCGGGTTGGATTTTAACCCAAATCTAAAAATAGAAAAATTTAACTTAAACCCAATCTAACGCAAATGTCAAACCCGAGGGGATCAATCCAAACTCAACCTATCAATATTTGGTACGGGTTTGGATTGGATCAGACTCGGGTGTGATTCAGGTTACATATGGGTTTCCTTTTTTTATTTAAGAATTGTTCTAAATAATTTGAATTTGCAATGGTCAAAACAAATAATAAGCAATGTTTTAGTAGAGAAGATAGTAGAAATGAAAATGAACCCAATCTATTAAAAATCTATTTGATCTCACTCAAAAATCAGATTGGACAATCCGTCTTACTTTCACCCTTACTAATCATATAATACGTGATATTGCAGATGCGAGGAGCTGCACATGGTGTTGAAGAAGGTCACCGGCGTCAAGACGAGGGAGCTCCTGATCTGGGTGTCCCCCTAACGGAGATCTACATCGACGACCCGGCATCCGGGAAGATCACGTTCAAGACTTTTTTTTTTGTTTTGAAGAAAAACATATCTTGATTGAAACTAATAGACAAGTCACTTTGATTATGATTTGCTCTTTGTCACCCGATCTTTTAGAGAATGCTGATCTAAAGTGTACAATGTCTTGGATGGTCAGGATGGATCTCACCAGTCCTCCTCAAGGCTCACGCGATGGAAACACATTACGGTGCAGACTAGTATGAAGAAGGAGGTGAATTCAATCCACATGGCTCCCGTCGATATCAGATCTGCATGCCTCAAGATCACAGGAATAGCAATGCTGCCCACGGAAGAGGCTCCAGTCAAGAATTTCGCAGCATTAATCCATCCGTCACCATCTCTGCTTGTTAAGAAATATGTGGACCCTCCACCAAAGAATAAACATGTTAGAATAAACAAGGCATTGGAACTAGCACATACATGAGAGCTGATAACAATGGCCACCAATTGTTGTACAAAGCACAAGCCAGGATTTGCAATAGAATGCTAGAAGAGAACATAAAAGCAAGCCCAGCAAGCACTTCGACAGTCATCGCCATTTCTCCTACGGGACAGAGATCACAACACTTCAAATTCTTCTTTCAGAGGCGTAAGAAGAAGACGCCGTCCCGATCGGGGACGAGCGTCCCGACCTCCCCTAGATCCGGATCGTCCAACGGCGGCGGAGGCGATGGCGGCGTCAGCGGCAAGATCTCCGCCTCGGAATTCGCCGACGTCCTCTCCGTGCTCGGCAGACCCATTAGAGAGAGAGAAGGGGCCCCTTGTCGAAAGGTCCCTCTGATGATGAAGAAGGCGATTTTGATGAAGAGAAGTCGAAGAGGGTCCCGAACCGACGACCCTTCGGAGGGAAGGGTAGGCAGGGGCGGTCCAAAGATCCCCTCTTTGATGATGGTGAAGGCCAGACACCGAGTCGTTTCCGTGGTGACCGCCGCCCGGAGAGAGTCCAAAGTGGATCCATGAGAGGGTGGAATTCCCCAGACAGACCTGATCCCCGGAGAAGAGGCCGGCCCAAGAGTCCCTTTACGGGAAGATTCAAGCTTGGAGAAGACGAGGATGAGAAGGGCGGATTACCGGATGAACCCATTGGAGAGAGAGAGAAGGGTTGGTTTAAGAATTCAATCATGGATGACTTGAAGTTCGATGAGGACGATGAAGATGATGAAAAAATTGAGAAAACCCATGAAGATTCTGAGACCCAATTGTCTGACAGAGTTGAAGTAGACGAGAAAGTAGATCGGCCTAAATTTTCGATCTTTAACGAATCCAACGAGATGGGTGAGACCGATAAAGCCGAGAAGACCGAGAAGGCTGAGGAGGATTCGGATTCGTCTCCCCAAGACGCTGATGAGATATTCAACGGAAGATGGAGGAGATGAGGAGGACGGCGGGCCCTGCCCTGAAACCTATACCATGGCCGACCCTTCCGACGACCTCGATCAGCTCCTCGACAGCGCTTTGGACGACTTCGCGAAGATCGATCTAGGCCCCTCCAAAAAGGAGCAATAGCGAAGAAAGCTTGAAAGGGGATGAGGGACCGTCGTCCGATCGCAAACCTGCGGTTCAGGGGCTGGGTTTAGGATTGCCGGATCTGAAGGGGATCGACGAAGCTCCGGAGATGGAGGTCGCCTCAGCAGGACACGACGACAGGTGGTGCTTTTAGATCTCGCAAGCAAAATTCCTCCCCCGCTTCGATTGAAGACTCTTCAATCGAAGCGGGGAAGAGAAAGAGAAACTTTTGTGGATCTAGGATTTTTGAGGTGGAGGCTCTGATACCATGTTAGAATAAAGAAAAGGGAATTCTTGTTATTATATTAGAGGAGCTAAAGGGCTCTATTTATAGATACATAGAGGAAACCCTAAAATACAAGGAATCTAGGAAATCTAGGAAACTAATAATAACTAATAATATCACAATAATGATAATAAAGATATAATATTATCCTAATAATGATTCTTTAACAGTATTGCTCATAGAAAGAAGGACATGATCACCGTGGCAGATGCCACCGGCCGCACCGCACTCCACTACGCGGCGCAGAAGGACGGATAGTCAACATTTTGCTAGCCGAAGACCCCTCGCTCGCCTACATCCAAAACATCTACGGATCCCCTCCTCTTCACATAGCCGCCGCCTTCAACTCCAAGTCAGCGATCACCGAGTTTCTGACACAGTGCCCGGACACCGAGGAGCAGCTCGACGAGAGCAAGATGACCGCGCTCCACGTCGCGACCGTGCATGGTTCGCTCCAAGCGCTGAGGACTCCTACTGAAGATTATCAAATTGGAGGATATCGTGAACAAGGGCGACAAGGATCTGATCACGCCGCTCCACTTCTGGCCAAGAATTCGATGATTCAGTCTATGATGGAGCTTTTGGAAGACAAGAGGGTCGACGTGCGCCTCATTAACAAGAACGGCGAGGCCGCGCGATATCATTGAATCGCATGAAGATATCGACTCAGATAAGGTAACTTGTACTTATTTGTTTTCAATGATCGATCCAACTAGGTGGAGAATATCAGTCAATTCAGATGGGCTATGTGGCGACCAAGCGCACCCACTGTCTGCGAGCTCTACGACGCGGTCACCGAAACAGTCGAGCATCTCTTCTGCCAATGCCCGACTCTCTTGGGGTTGTGGGCTCTGATCGGGATCGCATCGGGCACGCCGTCTACATTCGCAACCGGTGATGAACTGTGTAATCGACTACAGCACTGCAACATCCAAGGTTACACACGGGTTCAAGCCAGGGTGCATAAAATCATAGTTCCAGCCGCACTATGGGCCATCTGGCTGAATCGAAAAAAGAAAGTAATCTCCGGGCAGCGGTTATACATTGAAAATGTTTGGGAGGACACCCGACATTTCATCTCGACATGGGGGACGCACTCTCGCAGGTGCCAACAGTGTTTGCCTGGTAGGAGAAGTGTTTCAAATCGACCCGGGCTAATCACATTGGAGTTTTTCTTGACTGGGTGGGTGGCTGCGAAGAGGATCCCTGCCCTCTTTTTAGCTTTTTTGTTTTTCTTTGGAGAGGAGGTTGAGCTCACAACTTGTGGGTTTACCCTCTTTTTCATGTGTTTTTTTGTTCTTCTCTTCTCTCCTCTGTTGCGCCCCGAGCAAGATTCAGACTTATATAACAATGCTTAAAAAGTTATATACAGTCTAACTTCTTCTAAAAAAAAAATTCAGATGGGTTTTGAATCATCTACTTGTTTTTCTGTACTTGTTTTGTGCTTTAATCAATCATACGGTTATAAGTTCATCAAATAAAATGAATTTATTTATCTATTTATGATTTAATATATATTTATAAATGTTTAATTTTAATTGTGATGATATGACAATCCCACAATAAAAATCAAATAAGATACAAACAAGGAAAAACAAACAGAGGATTTAATATTGTTGATTCAACTTGGAGAATTTGGCGAGAAAAAGGTTTATATGGTCCATGTCATACATTTATACTAATAAAATCATATTTTTTACATATTATTATTTTTATATTTTATATATGCTTCATTAGTTTTTTTTGGAAAAAATTAATTTCAAATCCTCCATAAAATTTCTTAATTATTTTTATGTTCGTTGGGCACCTACACTTAATATTAAGGCCCATTAAGGCCCCATATTAGTTACGATATTATTTTTTAGTTCTTTAACGAGGGTTATCTTTTATCTGTTTTTTCACTTTTGTCTATGCCTTCATATTTTATTTGTATCTCCCCTCTCTCTCACATCTACAACCTCTCTCCCTCTGCGCGCAAGCTATAATGACCTCCTCTCTCTATCACCTTTTCTCTCCGTCTTCCCCAACTCCCTCCAGTGATCTCTCCCTCCTCTCTTTCCCTCCCTCCCATCTTAACAAAGCACCTAGACCCATTAACATTGTACTCAAACCTGTTAACAATATACTCACACCCAGGGGCGGAACCAGAATTTTATATAAGGGGGGGCTAACACGAATTTAAAATTTAATAAACAATTTGAATTTAATATAAATTAAACGAGTTCATAAGCCATTTCTTATAAACTTTGAAATACATAAGTAAAATCAAAATCAGACAAAAGATTAAGTTTTTTTTTCTAGAAAATACATTATTGAAGTTGTGCCTAACGATCCTTTAGAGAACAAAATCATTTATTATCGAATATGAGTCAATATTTTCAACAAATTATTTTTCAATGTAGATAATTATAGAATCTGCAAGAAAAGTATCACTTATATAAACAATTATAAAGATAAATTAGTCTACGCAAAAGATCAAATTTCCTTTTTAGAACTTTTATATTTCTTGACCTTCTACCTCGATATTGTTTGAAGGGATTGAAAAATTGGAGATAATTTAGTCATTTTGTGTGGGTTAGAATTAACTAGGATATGTTGAATCATGGTTAAACACTGTTGACGGCATGGATGTATAGGAGTTTTTTTTTATTTTTCAAGGACTTATACCGTCTCAACTTTATTATGAATTTATCGGGGATTATTCATGCTTATATCATGTTTTTAACCTTTTTTTTTAATTTGGAATAATTAATGGTTGAGACTTGGGTCTTTAGGCTTGGGAGTGCTGTTACACTCAGTTTTTTCTCAGTCCAAAACACAGTCCTATATATCACTTTAGAAATCCAGTGAAGTATATACCCAATTAGATGTTGTATATACCACATTAAATATTTTCTTACACTTACTAAAGATGGGTTCATTCAATTCGAAATGGAGAGATATACACTTTTTATTAAAACGTATACCTCATTAGATAATGTTTACTATTTTAAAAAAATAAAAATATGTGAGGTTTAAGTTTTGATTGGTGAATGAGATTGAATCTAACATTTTCCTTAGGCTTGGTTTTGGTGGGCTGATTGTTAAGGAGGAAGTGATCCAATGCATAATAACAGAAGTTGTTATTATAACAAACGACTTGTTTGTGTTTGTTTTTATTATATCTAATGCATAATTAATGGTTGAAAAGTCTACGAGTAGAGTTATTTGTAATTTTTTTTGTCAAAAATTGAGGGGGGCTATAGCCTAGCCAAGTCTACCTGTGCTTCCGCCCTTGCTCACACCTATTAACAGTATACACATTCGATAAATGGGAGAGATAAAAATAAAAATGTTAACGGTAGACTTAAAAGATGTTACTCAAAAAGACATAGAAATAATAGGCAATGAAGTTTAAGAGACCTAAAAATTAGTTCAAATGCTCCAAGTATCTACAAATAATTCAGGGTTTCTTCATAGGATCCGGAATTCATTTTTCCTAGTTTTTTAAAAAAAATTATGACAAATATAGATTGTAAACCCAACAATCAGGTGTACATATGGAAGGCTTTGAAGCAGCGTGAGGCGCGGCTGCACCGGGAGCGGCAGAACCCCGAGTCAAGCAAGGAAGAGTGGCCGTTAAAGTGGAAGATGAAGATGACCGTGGCGGACGAGCAGTTCAAGTCGAGCGCAGAGTCATACACGCTCGTCGCGGCCCTCTTCGCCACCATCACATTCTCCGCCATCTTCACCATGTTGGGTGGGTACTCAAACAACGACGGGACGGCACTGCGTGCGAGGGACGCGGCGTTCAAGGTGTTCCTGGTGTCGAACATTATTGCGACGTGCAGCTCGCTCGTGGTGGTGTTCTGCTTCATTTGGGCGTGGAAGGACCCGGTGAAGTTCAAGCTGTCGCAGCTCGCGTGGGGGCACCGGCTCACGGTGGTCGCGTGCCTGGCCAAGCTCGTGTCGCTGATGACGGTGATTTATGTGGTGGTCGCGGAGAAGTGCCTCTGGTTGGCGGTCACTGTGATCCTCATATGCTGCGCGCCGCCCTGTCGTGGTGTGCGCGATACTTGGTTCAGATGTTGTTCTTCTGCCGTTGGGCCAGTTCACCAACTAGCGAGGCTTTGTTTTTTTTTTTTTTTTTTTTTTTTTTGAGACTTCGATCAGTTCATTCAGGCCAGGCACGACTGCTCCACCGCTTGCATTCCACCCGTCATCAATTACTAGGCCCCTCCTGTGCCATGTTAGTTCTTATTTATATGTATGGGCTTGAACAATATTTGTGAGGAGTCCCATTTATTTTTTAGACATTTTTTTTTAAAAGCTTCTGACATGTGGCACCTGACGTGCATGAGATTTGTATCATTTCTACCTTAGGATCTAAGAGACCTGGTTGGATCCAGCCTTGATGAGGTCCATTTCACTTTCATATAAACAAAAGGGCTTATTCACATATCTTATACCTCATTTGGCCGGCGGCACAAGGGCTGATACGATACATAAGTAAACAAAATTATGCGCTGTTACACTTCGATATTTATCTACCCATCCTTACAGTACAGCACCATGTCAATTAATGAAACATATCATAAAAGTTCAATTGCAATGTTAAAGACTCGAATTGTTTATGCATATCATATATACACTAATTTATAAATAAAAGCAATAATTAAAAAGTGCACTCCAACAAAAACTATATATCCCCATAATTTCATATCAATATTGTGTTTTCTTGGTACAATATGAATATATAATCTTTGCTAGATAAGATTATCATTGTATCGCAACGACACGTTCATCGGCCTCAGCCAGCCTGTGTTTAAGCCTAATTGCAAATCTCGTATCAAAGTCATAAAACAACATGTGACTTTCTTTTCTAATTTTTCTTTTAATTGGGACATTCAATGTACAAGATTGTGGTTAGTTTGTATAAACATCTTATTATAAGCCTTATTACCAATATAAAAAAAAATCTTATTATAAGCCTTATTATTCCCGGAACATCGGAATACCCAAACATAAACCATCCCTGCAGAATAAAGGTACCAAAGGAAACCAGGGGCATAAAAAATTATGTCTGTCTCGCAGGCAATTCAATCTCGCAACTTCGCTTGCGCGCGGACTAATCAGAAAGACCGCGCGACAAGTATAGCCTGCCGACAGCGGGCGCGGGCCTGGTCCACCCTCTCCTTGACCGTGTCCTCCTTCCGCGCGGCCTTCACCATCTCCAAATCCATCTCCATCAACCTCAGCACCCTCCGCAGCTCCGTCACCCTCCTCTCCTCCACCTCCCCCTCCTCCCTCAGCACCTCGGCCTCCTCCACCGCCCTCTCCGACACGATCCCCCCCACCTTCGCGAGCAGCTCCGCCGACCCATAACTCCCCTTCCCCATCAGCGTCTCGAGCTTCTCCAGGAAGTCCATCACCACGTGCCCTTTGGGTTTCTCTAAAGATATCTGCTTTGTGCGCTTCCACCCGATTTCCAGGTTTGGGGGGTCGCGTTTCGAGAGGGACCTCTGGCGGCGACGGTCCTCCGGGAGGATCACTGACTTCCTCTGCTTCGAGAGTTCGAGGGGCTCCGGTGGCGGCGGAGGGGGGTTTTCGGAGTTGGGTTGGGAGGTGGAGGTGGTGGCGCAGTTTTGGTGGTGGTGGTGGTGTCGGAGGGGAATGGAGGGGTGGTTTGGGAAGCGTTGGGGGTTTTGGGGGGTGAGAAAGTGGAAACGAAGGGAAGCCATTGTTTTGGGAAAGTTGGGAGGGAGAGATGATAAGGTTAGATTTGGATTTTTTTTAATATTAATTTTATTTTTTTAATTTTATATCGATTACCAACTGACTAAAATATCCTTCATTTTAAAAAAACCCACCCCCCGCCCCCCCCCCCTTTTTTTTTTTTTTTTTTTTTAAAAAAAAATCCATATAACCCTTGAAATCTGGCCTAAATCCATATAACCCCTGCAATCTTCATACATCCATATAACCCCCTGTAACCAGACCCTAAAATATGTATAACCCACTTTGTTCGCTTTCCGTTATATGACGATGAATTTATGCAGGGGGTTATATGAATTTAAGCCAGATTACATGGGTTTATATGGATTTTTTTCAAAAAAAAAATTTATGCTTTTTTTTTAAATTATAAATGACATGTGATTTCATAACCAGTACTCTGACACATTAATAATGGAGTAAATTAACATTTACATGCATTAACATCTAATGGATTGTAAATATTTATTTTGTTGTCTTTTCTGTTATTCTCATTGGGAAACGTAAAATTGATATTTTTGTTGTTTGATTCACCTTGGATAAAATAAGGATAAATGGTAGATAAGAGATGGATAAGAGTTTATGACTTTTTAAATGACAACTATACCCTTACATAAATTATTTGTGTTGGGAATAAGTATGAGAGATGTGTGTGTGATATGATAGATGTGACAGTTTTTGAAAAAAAAATTTCTAAAAATTTAAAAATGCCAAGAGGATGAGTTTTATTTTTTTATTAAATCTTGGGGCACATCTTGTGTTGGTGTCATGAGAGTGATTTTTGTTGGGGATAAACTGTATGTGGATGAGTAATTTTGAGTTCTTTTTTAAAATACCAAGAGATAGAATATATATCTCTTTTACTTATATCTCTTTGGTGGGTGATCTTATATGTGTTTATGATTTAAATAACCATTTTCTTTAATTAAAATTAAAAGTATATGGTATCTTGAAAAAAATTTCAAAAGTAAATGTTACACAGCTCAATTTTTAAACCACATGTAAAGAAAAAAAAAAAAAAAAAAAATTTTGGGAAAAATTCATATAACCCCCTGTAATCTGGCCTAAATCCATATAACCCCCTGCATAAAATCATCGCTGTTAACTCGACTGACGGACGGAAGGGGTTATATGGATTTTGAGGTCTGATTATAGGGGGTTATATGAATATATGAAGATAACAGGGGGGGTTATATGGATTTAGGCCAGATTTCAGGGGGTTATATAGATTTTTCCCTTGGGGGGGGGGGGGGGGGGGGGGGGGGGGGGGAGTAAAATGCATTTAGACCCCCTTAAATTTTTGAAACCTGCAAAAACACCTCCCTAAAGTTCAAAAACATGCAGTTACATCCCCTATTATTAGATTTTCCATTGAGATGGAACACACGTACTTTAAAATTATTATTTTATCATTTAATTAATTTTGTAAATATCTAAAAAAGAGACAATAAATTAACTTTAGATATGCTTTATGAATATATTAATACAATAATCAATTTTTCAAATATACATGAATGCATTTTTTCTATAAGAATTAACTTACACAACAGTTAATTAAAAGCTAAAAATATGATAATGATTTAATTGAAAGGATAAAACCATATTTTTGCTCTTATCTTAATGAAAAATATAACAGCAGAAGGTGTAAGTCCATGTTTTTAAATCTTATGGGGGTGTTTCTGTAGCTCAAATGCATTTTACCCTCTCTTTTTTTTATCGTCGTGTTGTTGTGGTGTGTAACGAAAGTTTGGGATGGCATTGTCATTTACCATTTTCGGTCTAGACATTCCCGGCACATTCAACATGGTCAGGACCGGCCTCATAATTGAAATTTTTTAACTGGGCTAGGCTAAATTTTAAAGCGGCTCATACGTTATTTATTAAAAAAAAAAGGGAAAAGGAAAAGGATATACGTACAGTCCATCCCGATTTTTTTATATATAAAATTATATATTTATATTTTAAATTGTATTCTATTATATAAAATAAAATATATACTGTGATATTTTAATGTATTTTTTTATGATAAAAAAAAAATATAGTATATATATTATAATAATACAATATACACTATGATTGTATAGTATATATTACGTTATCATAGCATATGGAACTGCAAAACAGATTGTAAAATGGACTACGTGTATAAAATCTATACTGGTTTAATATTGTACACTAAAAATATTATAAAATAAATACACAATATTGTATAATTATTTGAATTAAAGATTTACATTATCATATACATTTAATCAAAGCAAGAAAATTAAGTTTTAATAGAATGAGAAAATTATAAAAATCATAAAAATGTCTTTAAAAGAGGATTTGAACTTTATATTTTTCAACTATATAAGGAGAGAGAGATGGATTTGAGAGAAAGAAACTATTTTAAGAGTGAGTGAGTGAGTGAGAAAGAAAGAATAATAGAAATGCATATAGTGATTATGGTTGGAAAGATTTAGGGAAAGTGGAAATTTTAAGTTTGATTTGGAGAATTTTGTTGAGAGAGATTAATTAAAGTAACATTTCTCACATGCATGGTTAGCCATAACAATTGAATGAGTTCTTTTTTTAGTTGTGTTTTGAGTTATTTTTGTTAAAAAAATATAAATAATAAGTTTTGTTTGGTTGATTACGTGTCAATTCTTAATAAAAGATGATAAAATATTGATAAAGATTTATAAAAGATTAAAAAAATGATTTGACTTACGAATACCTGATTTGTTAGGGATGGTGAAATGTGTGACAAACTTTATTTGGGAGCATGTCCTGGGCATCCGTGGTGCCAAGACACAAGCGGGGGACTCTTTGTTTCCACGGAGTCGGGAACACTAGAAAAACCGGTTGACAACAACATACGACAAGGGTATAATAGATTATCGACGTAGCAACGGAAATTCTATTTGTGTGTATGTTAGCGTCCGCGAGCATCCGATGACTCTACCGCAGGTACAATACAGTGTCAAACACTATTATGGCCCCACTTATATATGAGTAGAATACCAACTTATTTTTATCTATTCTAACATTATCTATACCCACTTATTCTTTATAAACAAATATATTTTTAAGGCTTATTCACCTATTTCCTAACATATTCTACATTTATATCATTGTATTTCTATTGGGCTAAAGTCCTTTGACGCTCCCATGGTCCATTCTTGCCACGGCCAAGAAAAGAAAAGAAAAAACCATGTTGGGCCGGTTGTGGGCTGAGCCTTGGTTGCTGTAGACTTCCCCTTTGAGGTTGGGGTACAACTCGGGCGGGTTGGATCGGATTCGGCTTTAATTTGTATTGCATAGAGCCCAATCTGAACCCAAGCCCGAACCCGACCTCAACCCGAAGATTCAACCCGAACCCGAACCCAACCTCAACCTGCGGATTCAGGTCGGGTTCGGGTCGAATTCGAGCTCGGGTTGGGCTCAGGTCGAGTTTGAGTTTAATACTTAAAATATCATAAAAATTATTTCATAAACAACACAATAAACTCTAATTAATTAAATGTATATTCACCACAAAAAAAACTTACAAAATCCAAATAGTTTTTCTGAATACATATTCTAAATTTTAATTAAGCTAAACATAGCTTCATCGCTTTTCAACAAAAATATAAAAAAAAACATTCACCACTTACTAAAAATACCATTTATCTTCAATGTTCAAATCAGTTTTTACTACGTACATACACAATAAGTTTACACAAAAGCAAACAAACAAACACAAAAAATTAGACAATATGTAATTTGGGTTTTTAGGGTTTAGTGAAATGTAGGTATGTTATGACAGCATAACATTTATGTTAACATGCATTGGGGGTCGGGTTCGGGTTGAGCCCGCCTAACCCGACCCCGCACCCAAACCCGACCCGAATTGAGTTCAGGTTAGTTCGGGTTCGGGTAGGGTTGAACCCAGCAGAGAAAAACATCAATCCAAACCTACCCATGAATCAGGTTGGGTCGGGTTGGATTGGGTTCAATCAGCCCAAGTTACACCCCTACTTTAATGTTGTTGTAGGTTTTCTCTGTTTAAAAAGGGGACAGTGTCTTTCTTGTCTAGGGCCTCTATGTACCAGAAAGAAGAAAAAATTAATCTTTAACTGGGTACCAGATTTCTCTAATATGCGCTCCGAGTATTATTTTTTTTGTGAAGAATGGCTTGTTTGTTCATGCGACTACAAGGTCTTTTTTTTTTTTTTTTTGAACTGATGAAGGTAGATATTTGCAATCTTAAGTTCAAATCCCACCACTAACCAAAAATTAAAAAATAAAAAATCTTCTGAGCTCGGTCTTTGTCCTTCTATTCCTTCTCCAATTCGTGAGCGGCCCTTAATAGAACTTGCTTGCATTGGCTGTATTCATGAAAACTCAAATGTATTCAGTCAATCATTTCATACCTTCGTACAAAGAGGAAATCATGAATCAGAAAATATGATCTTAGTGATAGATGAAGCTGAATTGCAATGTCAATAACACCCTATTTGAGGAGATGGATCTGAATATGGTGATGATCAAATCAATGGGTCACCCAAATTAAAAAAAAATAATAATTAAATGGGTCCCTTGGGGCATGTCTGGGAATATAACATTGGATTAAGGAATCTTCTATTCTGAACCATGGGCATATATACCAAAACAAAATCAAAACATGGGTGGCCTTTCTTTGAACATGGATGGATGGATTGCGTAGATTTAAAATGAGAAAATTAAAACCCCAACAACAGAGTGAGGGGGCAAAAATGTTGCTGGTTTTTATGTTGTCTTCTTTATTCGTGGTTGAAGTAAACATGAGTTTCGATAACAATTACAAGGAGGCTGAATTCATATAAAACCATGTTGGTAGCCAAAGAGGACCATAGGAGAGAATAAGCAAACAAGTTATTAAAGAGTTTCTTTGTGGAAAATGATGCATCGAGACCCCCCTGTTCAGTCCCTTCTATAATCACAGTCATTATTATTTTTTTTTTTTTTATTAATGTGCATATTTGTTTAATAAAATACATGTTATAAATATAACCTGGATAAATAATACATGTTTTCTTAAAAAATAAAAAAAATTCATACACTGCAACTAGATAAAACAATATATATTGTTGCAGTGTATATTCCGATGAGTCTGCAAAACAGATTGAGTGTACCAACACTCTGTTTTTGTAACATCCATTTCAAACAGAAATTTTCATTTAAATTTGCTCTTGAAATAATATTTTAGATAACATATTCATTAGATTTTTGGATTTTTTATTTCTTTGGAAAGGTAGGATTATTTGAAGCGTTTAAAAAGACATTTCATGCAAAAGCAAAGTCATCATCCAAATTAGATTGATAAGTAACCCAATAATTAATAAAACACATATACTCTCTCATGATGGACCTGATTTAGTTTTCTCTTCAATATTTTAGAAGATGTGAAATCTCACGATATCAAGTTCTAAAAACTTTGCATTAATCATAGAAGTCCAATGTTAGATTGATCACCAATCCAAAGTGGAAGTGTACAGCTTTTGGCAATGACCCATACGAATAACAATAAGACTACTGACTTTTTTTCCTTCAAGTATTGATTTCCAAATCACAAGAAAAATATATTCCTTCCCTAGCTTAGAAAAAATCAACACCATGGTTAGGCCATTCATTTAATTGAAAAATATGACCAAAACAAAGAATAACGAAGAATTTGTATTGCTGCCCAATAAAGGAAAAAATTATTTCATATAATGACATTTGACTTATGGTTGCATGTTCAAACAAGGAAGCCATGCTCAACCAATTACGTTTGGGACTTGTGAAAACAAAGCAAACCAAAGAAAACTAATTAAAAACAAAGGTTTCTATATATTGTTAGGTTATGATCAATAAATGGAATTTGGTATAATCTGCTTGTTGGGGAACATTAGGATAAGATTTTTCCATGTTTTTTATGGTTCCGAACTGTGTTTCTGGTTCAATAAAGTTTAAGTAATGACTATAAAGATGTAAAGATATGAAATAAATAGAGGCCAAAATAGAAGTAAATGAACATCAGTTATATATGTGTTATACCAAATATAGACTATATATAGACATCTCCTTTATGCAATTGTGCCTTTATGACTAGTAAGCTAAGGACATCTTTTTTTTCCTCGTGTGGCCAGGGTGGCTTGCATAGTTCATATCTGTAAAGAAGAAAATCTGTATGTGGATTTGGTAGAAAATGAGTGTTGATTAAGAGCTCAAGACAGTAAAAAAAGCTATATGGAAAGGAAATGACCTAAAAAAGTCTGTGCTCTCTTAGGTCATTTTGTCCTTTAATCAATATTTAAACAGTAAAACAAAACTATATATAACAAGATATACCAACAATATAATGTATCGAACATGATGATATATAAGTTAATAAGTATCCTCTCTTTTTCCATGGAGAAGTCATGATTCTGAGTCTTATTCCTGCATTCTGATGATCTAAACATGAAAAAATATTCATCTGCCAAAACACAAATATATATACGTGCAAAATTAAAAAAACCTAGTCTAGCCAAATGATCCATCACCTGTCTTGCTCGTGTGGATATTGAAATTTCGTAGCTTTCATTTTCATGAAAAAAATAAAAATAAATATCATGCATGATTTGAGAGCTACAAAAAAATCATGTTTAGCAAATGTTGTTTTAATCACACATGATCTGAGAAGAGATTTATATAACCAAAGGCTTGTTGCTGTAGTAAATTGAATGATATGATTCTTCCAACCAAGCAATCTAGCATCTCATATTAGATTTTAAAGCGGACAATCATCCAGTTCCAAACTTTAAATTTCATAAATCAAATTATATATATGCCTATATTTCAGTTATTATGAATTAAGATTAATATTCTAACTTGTCTTATTTTTAGTCTATTTAAACGAATTTGCATTTTATGTATATTTTTTGAAGTGATAAATAAAGTGTTAGTTCTAACATCGCAATACAAATACTATAACGTTTTAGACTAACACATTCAAACAAGCATAACCACAAGGATGTTGTCATCACATGCATGACTCTCACATGTAATAGAAGATCATATCATGACAAGTCTGTTGTAATATCCACATGTGATGCAACTGTATATCATGAAAACTAACAATAAGATCAAATATCCAACATTATTGGTCCCCCACCCACCAATCCTGACAGTTTGTGTCATTTATAACACTCCATTTTGTGTATTTTATTTTATGAACTCTAACAAAAACAACATTCAACCACATAAAACTTAGCCAATTTGCCTTCACATATTCGATATTTGGAAAACCTAATGAGATCAGAGGTATATTGAATGCATACATGATGTGGTCACAAGGACAAAAAAGTGTCAATATAATGGACTTATAGCAACTTTTTTCATGTGCCTCTCTGGTCATGAATCATATATGATGTTTTTTCAGTGACTTAACATGGGAGATCTGCCCACCAAAAAGAAAACATTGGATTGGTGATCTGTTTTTCTTGACCCCATGTGTAGTGAACTGATGAGCACTCCAGGTTTTGTAAAACCACATATATTATTTTTTCAAAATCAGTTTTTAAATAATTGGTTATAGAACTTCAAATTTTAGTTTTATATTTTTTATTTTTATGTCTAAAATAAAAATTTTATAAAAAAAAAAAAAGAATTCACAAGAAGTAGCTTTTCAAGATTCAATTTAGAATTTAATTCGTTTTCCAAACTGCGGCTTTCAACTCACTTTTCATAAATTATGGTGCGCGAGCTTTAACATCCGGTAAAAATTGAAAACATTCATAAATCTCATCAGCTTTTTAGGACCCGTTTGATACACGTTTGAATTGACTTTTGATTTTGCAGAAATTAATAATTATAGATTTGTTTTTAAATAGTACATAAAAAAGTTTGTTTTAGTTTTTTTTTTAAGTAATTTTTTTAAATACAGAAAGTGGATTTTTTAGGAATTGAGTTTAACTAAATAATTTTAATATAAAATCAAACAAGTTGCCAACTGTCAGCCAAAAAGTCCAAATATTAAAAAAAAGAAGACTAGAATTGTTGAAGAATAATTAGTAGAATATCCCGTGCAGCCTATTGTTCTAGTACAAGACCATTTGTTCATTATTTATTGACAAAGCATTGGAATACATATCAGTATTGCCATGTCTGTCATATTCTTTAAAAACTTTTTAATGGTATATTATTGATTATACCAGGTATTTATGTATTCTAGAATAGTGGACTTTAGAATAGGTGGGTTCAAGTTTGTTAAGAGTACAGGTCTAGAGTCTGGCTTCGTTGTACCGGTTTGATCTGTCCTTTGAACTGAATTAGGTACTTCAGCTTTTGTGAAAAATTTAACATTCAAGTCACTGTTGTCAATTCTAGTTTGAATTAAACATAAAGCTAGTT
This sequence comes from Acorus gramineus, assembly GCA_030737835.1. Classification (NCBI taxonomy): domain Eukaryota; kingdom Viridiplantae; phylum Streptophyta; class Magnoliopsida; order Acorales; family Acoraceae; genus Acorus; species Acorus gramineus. The sequence continues at coordinate 13,921,672 of CM060847.1, read as the reverse complement.
ATTGAACAAATAACTCAATGGATGATGATAAAATTTGTAACTATGAAATCTTAGTTCACATCTCAACATTTATTGATTAGCCGTCTATCATGTTTGAATTCAATTAATCATAAATTTGGTCTTGGTATATATTATGGAGCATGATGATATACGCAAAGGATTGTTACCTAAACAACATTTGTCGAACCACGTAATTCTTTGTATCTTTTTTTCGTTTTGTTTTTTATTTTTTTTATTGATTGCATCTCAAAATCTAGAATTCGTAATAGGTATTATACCTCATGCTTTGCTAATAAGATGACCATAAGAAAAACTTGAAAATATATTTGATTATTTTAAATAAACTGCAATAACTAAATACTGATAAGTGCAATAATTATACTTAGAAAATGCAGATATAATTTGTTCATATTTATTCATCTAAAACTATGATTATATACATCAGACAAATACAGATTTTAAAATTTTATTCAAAATAGCAACCGAACACATTGATATCCCTGATTGAATAAGCTATCTGTAAACCGAAAGGACAAACGGATTTAAATTGTCTGTATGGCATGTTTTATAAACAAAAGGCCCGTGTGGGGTGTGAGAATGACTTATTCGCCTCCCTCTGATAGCTATATCAAAATAGGTCACGGTCCATACTGAATAAGTAAATTTTTATTTGATTATATTTTCTCATTGGAATACATTAAGGTGACATTTTTGTTATTTTATTCATTTTGAATAAAGTGATAATAAATAATGGATAAAGGATGAAAAATAGTTTATGACTTTTTAAATGACAACTATACTCTTGAATAAGTGTGAGAAATGTAATTGATTTAATATATGTGACAATTTTTTGAATGTGTATGAGACTATTAAGTGAGATAAGTTTTTTAAAATGACATAGAAGGGTATTTATATTCATTGACATAGTTAACCCTGATATGCAATTCCAACATTTCCTTATAATAGTTACATTATTTATTTATTTGTATATACAATCACATCTGTAATCAATTTTATGCCGCAATATATTTTGAAGTTTTTAAAATATACAGAAAAAATTGAAGTATACACTCACATTTTCTAATGAGAAATCTCATTATGAATATGCTAAAGGCCCGTTTAGTAACACTTAAATAAAATGATTTAACTTTTAATTAAGTAGAAAGCTGAAAAATATTGTAAAAACGCATTCTATAAAACAGACTTAATTTAAAAATTACTTATAGTTTTTAGTAGAAAAATGTTACTTTTTAAAAAACACAGAAAATGCGTTATCCAGGAATCAAGTCTATTTAAGCTTATTCAAAATCATATTTTTTAAACGTGTTTCTAAACGGACCCACAGACTTAGATTGACATTCATTCTCTTATGCTGGACCCCTAAATTCTAAGAATGAAGAATTTTGTTTCTAAATTAAAGTTAATTTAAGTTAGGGTGGTCGCAGGATTTATTGAATGTATCACCACCTATCTTATTTGTTATGCTAAATTTAGATCATTATTTGAATAAAAATAGAATCTTGTTCTTTTATGGAAAGCATGCATGTGTGTCTTAGGGGTGGTAAACCAATCGAACGAGTCGAGTTTTGACATGTTCAGATTCGACTCATTTAGTATCAGGCTCGGCTCGAGTTCGGTTTGGCTCGTTTAGTATCAGGCTCGGCTCAGGATCGAGTTTCATTTCGTGTTCAAGTTCAGCTCGTTGGGCTTGTGAAAAGCTTAGTTGAAGCTCGGCTCGGCTCATTTGTTAAACAAGCCAAACCGAAGCTCAAATCAAGGTTTGGCTCAGACTCGTTTAGCTTAAAAAAAACCTTGTTTAGCATTTAAGAAATCACATTTCACAAATCACAACACCTTATACACGTGAAAATAACATAAGCTCAGGTTCAGGCTCGGGCTCGGCTCGTTCCCCTTTTTTCTGTTAAATAAATGAGCTCGTCTAGGCTCGGGCTCGGTTCGGCTCGGCTCTACGCAGGCTCCTCTCATTTACAAACCGAGCTTTAAAAATTATTCAAACTCAATCGTTTGTCTAATCGAACGAGCCTGAACGAGCCGATCCCGAGCTGCTCAGCTTGTTTACCAGCCCTACTGTTTCTTTCTTTTTAAAAACCAATCTTACTTTTGAATAACCCAAAAACATAGTTAATATTAAATTTACTGCCTCAAATCACAATTTACTTTGCACCTCAAGTTGCATATCTCGAACGGACTAAGCCTGTCAATTATCTAAAAAAATATCTGTATCCAATCTGAATCTGTATCTGAAAATGCAGAAAATATCTGATATCCGAAAATCCGTATCCGTATCCAAACCAAATTATCTGTATCCGAAATTTTTTAGATCGGATCGGATATAGCTTATATCCAATCCGAACAATAACTGTTATTTTATTTATATATGTTAGAATTAGTTTTAACCCTTAGATGAAAATCCAATGGCTTAAGATCTAAGGCAAAACACAAATCTATTTAACCATATTAGATACTTGTTTAACTATATTAGGATTTGTGTTTTTATGTCTTTGGTGGATATCTATTTAACCATGTTATGACTTAAGATTTTATAAATTCTTTATATTTTAATCTGATTCAAATATTATTCGAATCTATATCCGAATTTTCAGATCGGATACGGATATGTGCTTTGAAATATCTATCAGATATCAGATACGAATATGTTTTTGAATATCCAATTTGAATATGGATACAGACCTATCCGATTTATATCCATCCAATTAACCCGGCCTAGACCGTACCCATCATCCTTCCACCGCACCTACTAAAAATAAATAAAATCACTCTACCACTTCACACCCATAAATAATATAATAATAATATTTAATACAAACAATTATCACTTTAACATATATATCCCCAACATATCATCCAAAACTACTTCATATACCAAAATTTCATTCAAGTCCCTATTAAAAATTGCACAGCTGACGTTAACCCCCCTCCTCCAATTGCTTTGGACTTATCCGTAATTTGTCTCACCTGAAACCCCTCGCAAGCAATGCACACGTGTGACACTCCCGAACACGTAAACCACACCTCCAAGGCGGAGCAAAGCGGGTGTAACATAAAACGAGAAACGGATCATCCCATCCCCGATTTCAACGGGGAATCCCGACCGTTCAATATTTTAAATGTACGGGTGAGATTAATTTTGTTCGTTTGGGATTTCGAGATAAACCATTTCAGCTTCCCCGTATTCACCGTGACGTGAAAAGCTTTTGACGACTTTAAAAACTTTAATAAGACGTGAAAGTTTTTATTTTTTTCAATTTTTGTTTTCGGAAGATATTATAAATTGATTAACAGAGAGAAACGTGAACGACATACTCATCGTTTTATCGTCTCATCGTCGTCTCAAAGCGATCCGTTCCTTCTCTGTTTCGAAAGGCTTTTTTTTTGTGCTTTCGATTTCTCAATCAAAGCAAAGCTTTCGGATACCCTTTGAAAAGTACCTCAAAAGGGTATTTTTTTGTTTATTGAGTTCTGGATTTTTTAGATGGCGCGATCGAAGACCTTCGATTGAGATTTCAGGGGCTGTTTCTGGATTCGAAAGAAGAGAAACAGCCTCGCCTTATGATCGGAGGACGAATTGTTTGATTGGGTATTTTTTTTCTTCTTCTGAAGTGGTCTTGTGGGGTTAGGTGGGGTCTTTGTGTGATGAGGAGCGATGGGCAGAGGCCTTCGGGAGGGGTTCCGAGGCCGGCGGGGGCCGGGAAGAACAACGGGTTCTTCCCCAGCTCGCTGAAGGCTTTCTCGAGCTATCTAAGGATTGTTTCCTCCGGCGCTTCCACCGTCGCGTCCACCGTCCGATCGGCGGGGGTGTCGGTCGCATCGTCCATTGCTTCGGAGCGTGGTGATGACGGCCGAGATCAGGTAAAGGCTTTGTCTTTTTATGCTCTTAATGTCGCCTTTTGAAGTGTTGTTGTTTTATGTGTTTAACGATTAGGATTTGTGGATTGTTTCTATATTTATCCGGAAATGAATGATTGCGTTTGTTGTTAGAAGTGATTCGGTTTAGGATTATGGTTTGATGGATTTTTGTGTAATTTGAAATGACAAATGTCGCGCATTGAGCTGTGGGTTCATGTTTTTCGTTCTTGGTCTTAGTCAGAGAGACTCAAAAATAATATAAAAAAATGTGAAATTGTTTCCATAAATAGGTATCGGATGGGATAAAGAAAATGATTATCATATGGGGGGGGGTGCAATGGTTGTTAGAAAGGTATGAAGCTGCTGTGAATTGTGGAGGTCAAGGTGGGTTTAAATTGGATCTTCCTGGCAGTAGTTTGTGAGTGGAGCAAGAAGATCGATGAAAGTCATTATGAAAATCTAATGACAAATGTTTCTCGATGAAGCGTGAAATGCCTGGAGAGGGTTTAATGACTGCTGTGGCCGCTACACGCGTGTATGTCTGTTTTGTCGATAGTTGGATGAGTATTTTAATTAGTTAATGCAAATGGCATTTGTGCTATTATTTATAAGTTGGGAAATTTTCTTTTTCTGGTTTGATCATCAGCTTCTTTTTGTTGAGGCACATGGCTGCCTTGGATGCTAGGATACAGTCTTCATATATTTTAGAGTACTGTAGTTATAGTGAGTTTATTTTTTTTCTTATGGAGTCCTTTAGTTTTCTTGGGGGGTCTACATGTTCTTTCCTTTCAGGTTCTCCATTAAAGATCATGCGTATCTTTTTGTTGCTATTAATGGAAATAGATCATCTTTCTTGTTAAATGAAATAAAATGCCTCCTTGTTTTATTTTGCAATGCTTCCACAGTTAATGGGTCTTGTCTGCTCTGAAATCCTTTTTTAACTTAAAGAATTGTTGTACATTTGTGTGTCCAATGGTCCACTTATCATTCTCTTATTTTTGCTGAAGGTGCACTGGGCGGGATTTGACAAGTTGGAATGTGAGGGTGGCGTCCTTCGGCAAGTCCTCTTGTTGGGTTATAGGTCTGGATTTCAGGTCTGGGATGTAGAGGAAGCTGATGATGTTCGACAGCTAGTATCCAGACATGAAGGTCCTGTTTCTTTCTTGCAAACAATAAATAAACCAATATCTTCAAAAAGATCAGAGGATAAATTTGCAAAGCATCGTCCACTGATCGCTGTTGTCGGTGATGGAGCCTTTTCTGGGGTCAGTGGTCTTCAAGATGGATCCAGCCCTCCCTGTAATGGAAATGGTGTTAGTTGCCACGATCCAGGAAATGAAAATTTTCTTCCAACATTTGTTCGATTTTATTCATTGTGGACCCATGCTCATGTACATGTCTTGAAGTTCAGATCACCTGTTTACTTGGTGAGGTGTAGCCCTCGGATTGTTGCCATCTCCCAAGCAAAGCAGGTATGCATAATTTTCAATAATGTTTATCTAAGGATAAATTTTATAATGATGGGTTACTTTAAAGGAAGTACATATTGCAGATACATTGTCTTGATGCTGCAACATTGGAGACAGAGTATACTATTCTTACTTATCCCATACCTTTGGGGATTCCTGGTTCTGGAGATTTAGGATATGGGCCTCTTGCAGTGGGTACAAGGTGGCTGGCTTATAGCGGAAGTCCAGTTGTATTTTCAAATACTAGCCGTGTGAGTCCACAACATTTGAATCATGCTACTAGTTTTTCAGCTTCTTCAAATGGGGGCCTGGTTGCACACTATGCTAAGGAATCAAGCAAACAACTTGCTGCTGGTATAGTGACACTTGGGGATATGGGTTACAAGAAGTTATCCAGGTACTGTTCAGAACTGCTTCCAGATGGTAACAATGCTCAAAGAGTACTGAATCATGGCTTCAAATCCAATGGTACAATCAATGGACATGTCGCTGATGCAGAAAATTCTGGAATGGTACACATCGTTCATAATCGATTTAAGTCTACTTGCACGATACATAAATTAATATACCTTTCCTTGTTATGTTCAAATATGTATGTATTTTGATCGTACCCATCCGTTGCCTTTGTTCTTATGTTGGTGGATGTTACTTGGTGTCTGAATTATGCATTGATTGTCTGTGTTTTATCTTTCTGCAGGTCATAGTCAGAGACATTGTTGGGAAATTTGTAATCGCCCAGTTTCGAGCTCATAAGAGTCCCATATCTGCATTATGCTTTGATCGTAGTGGGACATTGCTGGTAACAGCATCAGTTCATGGTAACAGCATCAATGTTTTCAGGATAATGCCTTCTCCACTTGGAAATTCATCAGGTTTTGATGCAACCACGTCCCATGTACATCTTTACAGGCTGCAGCGTGGCTTCACAAATGCGGTATATGAGTGCTTAGCTGTACTATCTATTTGCCGTGCATGTTATTTTAGTTTTCTCATGTTTGCTCTCTTATGTGTCAGGTTATACAAGACATAAGTTTCAGTGATGACAGCAGGTGGATTATGATCAGTTCATCAAGGGGAACAAGTCATCTATTTGCAATATCACCGTCTGGCGGGACCGTGAATCTTCAATCCTGTGATTCTAGTTTTACAAACTGCCGCAATGGTTTCAATGCGACTGCAAAATCTGGAGTTTGGCCACCTAATATAGGTCCATCAAAACTCAATCCACTGAGCCTTTATGTTCCCGGTCCTCCAGTCACCTTGTCTGTGGTAAGCAGAATAAGGAATGGAAATAATGGTTGGAGAGGTACTGTTTCAGGTGCCGCAGCAGCTGCAACTGGCAGGACCAGCCCCCTCTCTGGTGCTATTGCTTCAGTATTTCACAATTGCAAAGGGGCAGGTGTTTATTCTGATGCAAGTTCCCTGAGAACGAAATATCATTTGCTTGTATTCTCTCCTTCTGGCTGTGTCATACAGTATGTCCTGCGACTAACGTCTGGTTCAGATTTAGACAGTGATGAAATTTCTGGTTTGAGCACCATTCCTCATGAAATGGCTCAAGATAATGATGCAGGTTTAATTGTTGATGCGGTCCAAAAGTGGGATATTTGTCACAAACAGAATAGAAGAGATGGGGGAGAAAATGTTGACATTTATGGTGAACATGGGAATGGGGACAGTAAACTTTTCTCAAGGGAGACTAAGAAGGGAACTAGTATCTATCCTATTGTTAGTGATATGGACACGAAAGTGAAACTTAACGCTGAGGATAAGCATCACCTGTATATATCTGAGGTTGAGTTGGAGATGCATACAGCTCGGGTTCCATTATGGGCTAAATCTGAGGTAATCTGGTCTTGCATTAAATGGGAACAGTTATGTTGACCTTCTCCTCGGATTTTTGTGATTGACCTTCAATTTTTTTTTCTAGATCTACTTTCAAGTTATGATGGCTGATGGCATTAAGACTGGTGAAGATACAGATTTTGGTGGAGAAACTGAGATAGAAAGGATACCGACGCGCATGGTTGAAGCTAGATCAAAGGAGCTTATACCAGCCTTCGACTACTTACAGTTGCCCAGGTTTCATCAACCTAGGTACTTTCTGGTCAGTCTTGTTATTGTTTGTTGAAAAGATATCATCACTCATCTAAAAGCATGATTTTTTTTTGTCCATTGTACCCTAAATCATTTGATGATTTTTTTTTGTTGCTATGTAATTTTACTTAGAAAACTGAAACATAAGCCTAATCCTGGGGTGACAAAGTTTATTATTGTTAGGAGGGTGGGAAACCAAGGCCTCATTCCCAATCCTGTCAGGACAGTTAGATTCAGAAGTATACAAAATAAATACAACCTTTCTCAATCATTGTTCCCTATTTTGCTCGGACCTTGCAAATGATTGGATGTCACAAGCAAAACTAATACAAAGATGTCGCAAGCAAAATTAATACAAAGTAACCCAAGGGTTGAATATTGGCTAGATTTTACCTTCAAAAAAAATAAAAAATCTTGGCTAGAGTCATGGGTTTGGTCCCCATAGGTCTGAAGTTCGAACTTCTCTGATCTTACCTGATCTACAAGGTTTGTATGTGCATTCAGGGTCTTTCAAACTAATGTTGGGGTTCCTTCGCACCAAATTGCTTACCAAAATTTTTACAAAGCTAGCTCATTTGTATAATTAAAAGAAACAGTTGCAAGAAAAGCATGGCTCTTTAATTGATACTAAAGTTCTTAATGGCTTCATGCTTCGTTGATCCTTTGGTGGTCGGCAATTTCATTGCGCTTTTTAATGTATGGAATTAAAAATTTCTTACCAAAGTGGCAAATGAACGCATTGATATGCCAATAAAAATAAATCTGTGAGGTCTGTCAGTCCTGCTCAATTAATAGTGTTCCATTGGCCTTTTCTCATCTCGTAGGATTTTTTTTTTTTTTTTGAAGTCAATTGTACACCTATGAAACCCAACTTTCGTAGAACCCTGTTGTTTGGACCATATATGGAATTTTGATGAGCAGGAGCGCATGCTGTTTTAAGGGAGTATATCCATTGTTATAAATTGATGTGTGGAATTACTTGACAGAAATGGTGGTGACCTATATAGGCATATAGGGTATATTAAACAGGGGATAACAGATTATGGAGAGGAGTTTTTTTAGAGAGATGGTTGATTCAACTGACTTCTATATTCATTTTGTGGCCAATAAAAATTTGCAGGAAAAATGAACCTTCTATAATGTACAAGTGAGAGAGCATCAAACATAGACTATTTTTCATATTTATATTGTCCGTGATGATTTTCCAGAATGAGAAAATTGTCAGCGGATTTTGTAGTCTTGGGCAGTTAAATTTCGATGTGAATTAGTAGCATAGAGGTGCTTGGCATTTAAAGCACCTTGCAAGTATAAAGATGAATCCACATGGATTGAAATCTCTTATCTTAAAAGATTTCTAATAATTGCTATTCAAAGTCGAAGAACAATAAGAGGCATAGATTTGCAAAATAGTTTAGGAAGTGTTCAGTAAATCTAGACTCGTAATTGATGGGGAGATAAACAGTTATACTTGTAAATCAGCAAAAAATCTAAAGCTTTATTATAGTGGCCCGAACAATCTAGCAGATTGGAGATGGACCAGAATCCAAACTTCTATCATGGGTATGCCCCAAAACTGGTTGTCTTGTTGAGTAGTCTCATAAACTTTCTTGACTGATCTCTAAGGTATTGCTTTTATGTTTTTCTTTTTTTGGCTGTTTGTTTTATAATCTATGGATCCACTTGTCTTGTTGTGAACATCTATATTTTATCATTGACTGCATCTTATTGCTTTAGAATATATATCTATTACCTTATATATTAAAAAAATGGTTCTAGTTTTATTTATAATCTTATCCTCCCACAATTGAGTGATGACTCATATCCATATACATACCTTATCCACTATCCCTTTTTATATATTTAAGGGAAGGAGTTCCAATTTTACATACCAATTTCACCCTACTATAATTGATCAACGACTTCTTTTAATTATCTGTTATATTAAAGAGAATGAGTTCCAATTAAGTTACGAAGGACTCATTCAAATGTGTGATTGAACTAATAAGTATTGGATCACATTAATTCAATGTGTCGTATGTTTTTCTTCTAATTGTCTATTATATTAAAGAGAATGGGGTTCCAATTATGTTATGAATGACTCGTTCAGATGTGTGATTGAACCAATTAGTATTTGATCACGTTAACTCAATGTGTGGTATGTTTTTTGTTTTCTTTGGTGGAATATTGTGAATTTGTGATTGATATTTCATTTATAGATATATGTTGTTTTTATATTAAATTTATTAGAAAATTTCAAATATCAGTTTATTTGTTCTTTATAAAATTGTATTCACAAAAATATTCTTCATGCATGATATACCAAATGCTTTTAGATGTTCTCTGAACATGTTTTTCATAAATGTTGTTTTTATATTAAATTTATTAAAAAATTTCAAATATCAGTTTATTTGTTCTTTATAAAATTGTATTCATAAAAATATTCTTCATGCATGATATACCAAATGCTTTTAGATGTTCTCCGAACATGTTTTTCTTATACCATACACCAAGTGCTTGCATGGTACTAGTATTAATTATACTATGCATGCTCAGGGCAACAACTTTGGAGAGTAACCGAAATGGGCTGCTAGTGGGACAGAAGTCTGGTCTATCAGAAGATGAGATACTGTCGCACAGACGCAGCTGTAGCTCTCTTGAATGCTCTGCTGAAGGTAATGAAGGGGCCGAACTTTCCAGTGGTGCTGAAGAGAATGTTTGGGGGGGTCTTCATGTGTTGACAGATACAATTGAGGGCTCTGTAAATACTGACAGCCCAAAAATGAAGACCCAGCTCGAGTTTGTAAATAACAGTGACCACACAGAGGTGGAAAGCCAGCTCGAGTTTGTAAATAAGAGTGCGAGTCTGGAAACAGAGACCCACTTCGATCCTGGCATTAACCAGTTGGATTAAGGTAACATTATTTTCTTTTAAATTTTCTCTAAATGTTTAATGATCACTAAGTTTAATTCACCCAAATTGTTTTCCCAACAAAATTTGTGCAACTGCAACTGATATATAGTAAATGAGTTGCTAGAAATGAATTCAGAATCTTTATACAACGCACATCCGAATCTCCTGCTCTATATGGTTGCATTGGCTAAACTGTACAATAAAGTGAAATAACTGTGCTACCTCGCATTAACGATGTGGATTTGTATCATTTATAGATTATTGATGCCAAATTTGACAGGCATTTTTATGGGGTCTTTTCAATATGCTAGAGATAATGCTCCATAGACAACCTCATATTGATGTGATTACACTGTTTTATTCTTTTTTAATTCATGTTTGCTTGATTCTGTTGTTGGATTCAACTGAACTCAAATGTGTTTCCAAACACTCAAACAGCTACAGATTTTTAAGAAAGCTGAAATCAGTTTTTAGTTATGAACAATGAAAAGCGAGCTTTCAGGAATCTCACAAATGATTGCTTTCTAGAAATCTAATTTCGGAAGCAGCTTTAAGTGAAAAGCTGTTTTTCAAACAGATTTTCAAACTATGTGAAACCTTATATATGATAACAGTCTCTCATCCCTCTCTTGACTCATTTGTTTACAAAACTTCTCCTTTTGGCAGTGGCATGGTGTGCTTATCCTCCTCAGATGTGCAGATATTCTTTTATTTCTTTCTTGGAGGCGCATAATTAACCTGTGTGGATACATCTATATGGATGGGGGGAAAATTGAAGAGCAGAGGGATTTGACTGTGAAGCGGAATTCATCGATTTCTTGTGATATCTGAGATTCTTCTTCCACCCTGTGAACAATGTAAATAATTCTTGGACATAAATTCCAATAAATTTGAAATGTAATGTGTAAATAATCAATAGATCTTGTGCAGTATTTTCTGTTGTACTTGACACGGATGGAAAGATGAAGGCGCCCTATTGTTGGCCTAGGTGTCTTTTCTCTGTCTCATATGCAGTATCTTTCATATTTTTTAAATGTTTTGATTTTTTTTAACTGAATAAAATAAATGAAGTATGGACAATAAAATGTATATATTATATTATTTACACAAAAGATCACACACTTATTCCTTTCTTGTGGAGTGATGTGATTTTGCCAATCTTATTCCAACTTTCAAATAAAAGTCCTCTCGAAATGAAATATAAATTAAAAGGATAGTCCAGATAAAAAGAATTCCGTTTTACTTTAATCAATTAGGCGCCCTTTGGCATCCATTTAAAAGTCTTTTTAGCTAAGTATGCAACAATGTAGGGAATTATAATATCAGTGAACTTGTCCCACTTTGTAATTCATTAAGTTATTTGATATAATCAATGTATCTGCTTTTAATTCCAATTTATCCTAATTTGGAGATATGGTAATCTAAAAATCATGAGAGAGGATATTGATGCAGTTTTTTATTTTTTATTTTTATGTAAAGGTAAATATTTTTATTTATATCAATGAGTAAAAATATTATAAATTCTAATTCATCTCTCAAATAGACAATTTACCGTTTGGGGAGTATAAATGATATTCTAGTAATAGAGTTGTTTCCAATATCTTTATTCTTAATTTATTAATAAATATGAAACCAACAAATGGGGGCAATTATTCCTACATTTCTTTGCTTATCTATTGAATTTTATACATTCACCAAAAAATAAAATATATATCAAGTTTTTTATATGAGATTCTACAAAAATGACCGAACATATTACTAACGTACTCAACCACGGTCTCTGACCATCCAGGTTTGAGACTCGTCTTCAACAAGTGAAAAATGTTGTTGCCAACCCTTCAAATAAAATTTTATGAGCTTCAATTTACAATCTATTCTGAAACTGATACTGAATTATGTCCTTATAACAGTACCAATGAAACTTTGTAGTCCAAAGTCTTAAGTCTTGAGACAAAAAAAAAAGTTTAAAATTTCCAACCTAGCATCTACAAATGTTGCATTTCCAACCCAAAAAAAAATAAAAATAAAAAAGTTCATAGGCTCACCAAACACACGTAATGGACTTCCAAGAGATCCAAACCTCATCACCGTCCGATCAGGTTAAAAGGAACACCAGCTCACGTTTTCATTGTCGTATTTGAATATTTAATGGGGTTTTTGTATTATACCATCCAAAAACATATTATTTTTTTTTATATAATTCCAAATAACTTATATACTTTTATATATTTGAAATATGTAAAAATTATACATATTTACCATTACAGGTAACTTCTATTAAAATTGTTAAAGTTTTAGATAAATGACCAAATTATCCTTATTTTTTTATTTTGCATAATTTACCAAAGAAAATATTTATAAAAATAAAAAATATTAATATTAACATGAAAATGATAAATTTGATCTAAAATCCAAACATAAAAATTAAATATACAAATTATTTATTATCTAAGAAATAGTATTTAGTATAATACTTACTTTAATATAAATGAAATAAAATTATTTTGAGAATAATTAATCATATATATCACAAAATGACATATTTTAAAAAAAAACTTAAATCTTAATTGAAAGAAATGAAAGAAGTGATAATGTTGAATGGCTCATAGTTGAATTGGAAAGAACAAGAGATTAATTAGTTTATTACGTTTAAATATTATTTACATTATGACAAATACTATGTTGATGTTATTTCTGTCATTTTTGTTTCTTGGTTAAGAACTAACTATGATTAAGTTTTATTTTGGTTAAAAAAGACAAAAGAGGGGCACATTTTTTTATTAAAAAATATTATAATGGTATAAAAATAAATATGTTATTTGTGGTGGTATTAAAATAAATAACATATTTTTTATGGTATACATGCAAAAAAAAACTCTATCTAGTAATATAAGCTGATACACCAAAAGGAAAAGATTTGGATGGATGTATAAGGCAGGTTAAGCGGATAGGGAGAAAAACATATTTGTTTAATGACTATAAACTGACATAACAATATCAGTATAAGCAGGTATAAACGAATAATATAACAATTCTATGATCCCTTTGGTATAGGCTTAAAGCATCTCTAATGATGCTTTGAATCTCTAAATTTGAAGGGCATTTTGTTCAAATCACATTCTAAATAAACCTTCAAATATTGAGATTTAAATTTAACCCTCCAAATTTGAAGACTTGAAAATGCAAAAAGAGACCCCTCCAAAACAGTTTTTCACTTTTTAAATACTTAAAATCTCCTTCAAACACATTTAAAAACTTTTTTTTATGTTATTTTCATTTTATACACTAATTACTTCACCATTGTGTATATTTTGATATGCTAATCCATTTTTTAATATCATTGGAAAGTTCTCGTCGTGGCCTTTAAAATGAGACTAAATATTAAATTATTGAAGTAGGTTAAATAGATCCTCATATGTAATATGTTTGACTATTTAATAATTATGATATTTATTTAATTTAAAATGATTAATTTAAAAATAACACCACAACCTTTTAATATTAGACACATTTTAAAGATCTCAACTAGCCCTTTCCAACGTTATAATATTTTAAAAATAGATTAATATCAATAGCATTTATTAATTATTTTTAATACAACATTATATAATGGGTTTTTTGCATGTATACCATAAAAAAATTTGTTATTTATTTTTATACTACCACAAATAACATATTTATTTTTATACCATTAGAATTTTTCTTAATGAAAACATGAGCCCCTCTTTTATCTTTTTTAACCAAAATAAAACTTAATTATAGTTAATTCTTAACCAAGAAAGAAAAATGAGAAAAAAAAACATTAACATAATATTTGTCATCATGTAAATAATTAAACATAATAACTTAATCAATCTCCTGTTCTTTCTAAACCGGTCATTCAAATTTACCCCTTCTTTTCTTTTCTTCCAAACAAGATGTAGATTTTTAAAAAAATTTATCATTTTTAATACATAAATGATTAATTATTCTCAAATTAATTTTATTTCATTACTACTAATGCATATATCAACAATTACTATGTCTTTGCTAATAAAAGTTTATATGTTTAATTTTTATGTTTTTGGATTTTAGAAAACATTTATCATAATCATGTTAAAATTAATATTTTATTTTTATAAATATTATATTTGGTAAAGTGAAATATGCAAAACAAAAAAATAAGAATAATTTGATCATTTCTCTAAGTCTTTTAATGGTTTTAATAGAAATTTAAATGCAAGTTAATTAGAATGGTGAATATGCATAATTTCTATATATTCCAATAGTATAAATATAAATAGATTATTTAGAGTGGTATAAAAATAAATAACATATGTTTTTATGGTATACATGTAAAAAAAGACCCTTATAAAATCTCAAAAATGATAAAGAAAAAATTGGGGTGGGGGTAGTTAGAGTACAACTCACATTTAGAAAATATAAACTTCGTATCCACATATCATCCTTCATTTATTCATTTTTCCCTTATCTTAATCCATTCCATATTAATAAGCAAACAACAACAAAATTATTTTATCACGTTTTTCGTTTTTCAATTCAGAAAAACTGGAAACACAAATAAAAACACTACATTACTGTCCACGTGGATTGCTATCTATCCTCATCAGGTGGTGTTAAAAAGTCTCCGCACGTGACTGGTTTTCTTTTTCTCTGTCTCTCTCCGTTGTCCGCGTCTGTTTTTTTGTTTTTTCCATTAAATGGCCGATTCAGGATTTCTAGGGTTTTGATCGGAAGAAAATCCGTCGTCAAAGGCGGTGTCCATGGCTGACTCCTCAAAGGATGACCTGATTCAGCTGATCAAGCGAGTTGGGGCTTACCTTACCGTCAAGATTTCTAACATCCTGCCGACACCCTTTCAGGTACTGTGATCTCTCTCTGATCAATTCGGCCTTTCTTTTAGTTTCGATTTTTGGGGATCCGATTGAACCCTTGTTCGTTGCCTTTTCAAAATATTGATTTTGATGGGCGAGTGAGAGCCTTCCGGGATTTTCAGATTCTTTTGTAATTTCAAATTCATCGTTTGATGTGGATTTATACGGTAGTTGATAAAAATCACTTTTTTTTTTAAGGTTAAATTAGAAGATTTTATACGGTTGTTGATGGATCATGTATGGAAGAGATTACTTTAGGGTTCCCTTTTGAGTTGATAGTGTGAGGTCGTTTCGGATGATTGAATTATGAATTTGTAGAAGTATCAATCCAGTGGGTGTGAAATTGAATTATTTCTCAAAGATTTTAGGTTCCCATAGTTGAGAAAAGAAAAGGATTTGGTCTTGTTAGCTTAATACTGTACCTCAAAGGACTTACTTGAACAGGATCTGTTCTATAGGCTTGTAGAACTGCATCATTTAATTTAAGGAGTCAGTCACCAAAATCTGGTTGATGCATCATGACCATGTGATTTGAGCGTGATTGGTTCATTAACCTTTCCATACGTGGCAACCACATGAACCACTGTACCATCTGTGGGACTTTGGTCTTCCAGACTTCCTTACTTTGTAGAAGCAAGCTTTGAAGTGTAAAATCATTGTATATGAGTGTCGATACATTGTGAAGAAATTATGGCCTTATTTTCAGCTCAAACTTGGGTTTTATGTTGTTGGAGATTTACTTGAAGAGATATTTTAAACAATTACGGAATAAAACATAGGAAGACCGTTTAAGGATGATGTGTAAAAAGAATTGCAGAAGAAAAACGTGTGAGTTTTGAAATGTCATTGCATTTTTTCTTTAGAAATTCATTCATCAAATAGTATCGAAGCACGTTGCTGATAAGCTATGTTTTTTTTTTCTTTCTGTCATTTGGTGTTATATCAGAATACTCGCTCAATTGGAGCACTTGCTGGCCTAGCGCTTGCAATTGTTTTTACATGGAAATTTTTGAGAACTCCTGCACCCCGTCAAAGAAGGCAACCAAAAAGGCGCGGTGCTACACCTAGTAATTCTGGCACAAGTCCTCCACCGAATGCAAATATGAGCTCTTCTTTGGTGCGTCCAACATCAGAGGATTCAGGGGCACAGCATGTAGTTGATGAGTTTTTTCAGCCAGTACAGGTATCTTGTGATGAGTTTTTTTCTTTTCTTTTCTTTTTTTTGGGCAAGAGGTGCTAGTATAATTTTTGAGAACCCTTCACATTCTGTCCTACATTTGCAGCTGACTCTTGCTCATCTAGTAAGGCAGAGATTGAGTGAAGCAAGAAAGGTAATTGATTTTTTTTGTTACCCTCTTCATAATGCCACCCATATTAAAGGTTTTGGAATTTGGTGGTAAGTAACGTCATTTGGATCCAAAAATTGATTTATCAGCACCATTAAATTCATCAAAATAATTATCGTGCTTTTTTTAATTGTAACCAAGTACATAAAAATAACCAATCATGTAACAATCTTTCTATATTAGGTCACATGCCGGTTACTGGGGGTAATCCTTGAGGAGACTAGCGCAGAGGAGCTCCAGGTAATGCGATGTGCCATCTTTTATTTCATTTAGAAATTAGAATATGTAGGAACCATTACATAAGTAAACTGTGTATCTGTGTTTCTGCAGAATCATGTAACTGTGAGGTCATCTGTTCTAGAAGTACTTCTTGAGATCACAAAATATTGTGATCTTTATCTCATGGAAAGCATTCTTGATGATCAAAGTGAGGTGAATGCAGAATTTTATTGTATTTTAGCTATCCATTTGAAGTTGTATGTATCCTTCTCTCTTGATATTAATGAAAGAATTCATGTGTCCTTATTAGGCTATAATTGTTTTGTTGCGCCTGCAAATTCATTTGTCCTTTTACCAGCAGAATTTTCTTGATGAATTTTGTTTACGA
The DNA here is from genome assembly GCA_030737835.1 of Acorus gramineus. Classification (NCBI taxonomy): domain Eukaryota; kingdom Viridiplantae; phylum Streptophyta; class Magnoliopsida; order Acorales; family Acoraceae; genus Acorus; species Acorus gramineus. The sequence continues at coordinate 13,904,480 of CM060847.1, read as the reverse complement.
AAGTTTTTGCATGCGCCTTCTATTGCTTTTATATCACATATAACATAGTGAATAACTGTTTGTCTAGAACTTTTGTTATCCACTCTCCTATTTGTTGTGCCTTCAGTTTGAATAATCATCATAGATGATGATCTTTATGATTGCATTCAGTTATGCTGATATCATGCTTTTTATGAATAATGATTCATGGTTGGTAGGAAATTTGATATGGAAATTTGCAGCCATGTCATTCTTAATCTTTCTATAAGAGACAAAGCTGAGTTCTGTCAAATGTTATTACCATATCAAAAATTATTTATATTTTATATTAGTGAATTATATTTAATATATCTTGTCCCTACACCTGAGCCGGGACCCATGAGTTCTTTCTTAATTTTAAATTCCATTTAAACTCCTCTAACTTATCCATTAGGTAAACTAAAGTTGGTGTTTACAAAATGTGTTGATGTTACAGGAGAAAATCCTACTGGCGTTGGAAGAGGTTGGGATCTTTACATCTGGTGGCCTGGTGAAGGATAAGGTAACTCCACATTTGATTCTGAGATTGTGTAACATAAATCACATAGAAGGAAGTGGAACTTGAGCAATTGATTTTATACATTCCTTTAGTCAAGTAGGATTTTCCATTTCCATTCTACAAATATATTACTGGAATTAATTAAGCCTCCATGGGCAAGTAGTATCTCACATACAAGTTTCCATTCATAAATTAGTTTTGCTTGACATAATCATTGTAAAAATGATCATCTGATTATGTTTTTTTTTTTTTTTTTGAGAGAAAGGTAAAGTCTCAGTTTGAGGAAGGGCATTCAGTGAAATAATTTTTTGAAGCTGTTGTCTCCTTTGATATGACATGTATAAATGAATACACGTGTAAAAAATTGACTTCATAGTTTTTTCATAATTTTTGGGGGAGAAGAAATAGCGCTCCAATATGATAGGATACTAATTTTCATATATTAGAGCTACGATAGAGTGAATGTAGCCTATGGTAGTATGAAAAATAAATTGACTGTTGATGTTAGTTATAAAAAATTATGTGTGTATTCAGAAACTGATAAAACATTATAGATCACTGCTTCGTCATTCGACCAAATTAATATGGAGTTTTAAGCTAGAAGATACAAAAGATTCTTGAGAACTTGAGTTGGGTTTGGTGGCTGAGCAGTTTTGCTTGTATCTTTGACAATGAGACCAAGAAGAGAGCATCAAAAACCTTTTGGAATGGTGGTACATAGAAAAAAAATGTTATCTAAAATCCATCTCTACATCTTGCACATTCCCACTTTTATATGTGGGCCCTGATATGGCTGGAAGTTTTGCCTGACATCCACTCTGTAATGTTTCATTGTTGTAAAATACAAACTCATTATGAAATGGAATAGTCCAATAAATTTTTAGTGTTACTGACTTGTTTAACATATTATCTTTGGACACATAGGTTCTCTTTTGTAGCACAGAAATCGGAAGAACATCATTTGTTCGTCAGCTGGAGCCGGATTGGCATATTGATACAAATTTTGAGATAATATCACAGTTGGCTGTAAGTTTGTGCTGTCTAATATTTTCTATTGAATGAAATTATCGTGCTGTCTAATATTTTCTATTGAATGAAATTATCTGTTCCTGACATCTTAGATTTGTGTGAAATGATTTCTTTCCACCATATTTTTTCCCTTGAGATATCTTGATTCTGTATGTGGTCATTAGTCCTTCCATATAGCATCACATGGTTCCTTTTTTCCCTTTAATGCTTCAGCGCTTCATCAAATATCAACTTCACATCTCGCCAAGCAGACCAGAACGGATGGCTTCAAATGTGTTTAGCTGTAGAAGCCTGGAGCAGTTCATTGGTTGCCCAAGTTGATTATACATGTAAGTTTAAATGGTATATATCATTTATTTTTGTGGTAGTAGGCTTAAACCAGTTTATGTGGTTTTGCTGCTGTAGTATGACATCAAGGTTCTGTGTTGATTGATACATGTATCCCACTTATGCCTCTACAGGACAGTTTTAAAACCTATTTTGAAACCACGATTCTGTGGTGGTTCAGATATGAGACCCCCCTAATTAGCTATCTGAAGGGATGCTCCTGGCTGTTGCTTTCTGTGTTATCAATCCAGTTTCGGCGTTTGGACACTCAATTCTTTATACTATGTCAGGCTTGAATACTATGCATTAAATTATGTAAGATGATATGGTTCAGTCATGTTAATCTCTTGATTTCTAGATACTCGTTTTAGCCTTGGTTTGCTGGGACCATGTTGTCTATTGTAGTCTTGTTGTGCCATGAAATGACACTGTGTATGCTCAATGTATAATATTATTGATTTGCTTTGACATTCGGCATGGGTGGTTTATGTTTGTATCTCTAGCCATTTTTTTATCCTAAAATGATATAAAGTTGGCCTTTGTTTTTCAAATTACTTGTTATTTGTATTTTATTGATTTTTAGTAAATGAGAATTTTATTTCTACAATATCAATATTACAAGGCATGTTACAAGTCTACAACAATAGGAGATTTCAACCATCCAAGTATACATCAGTATTATCACATACATTTTTAATGTATTTTATTGAAATTTTATTTTTTATGGAATTATTAAGTATATTACTAATATCCAAATTATATCCTATTCATTTATAGATGCTTGTGTTTTTCCTCTTGCATTTTCTATGCCAAGAATAAGAGGGTGGATAAGGGAAGAACATGAGTAATTTTCAAATAATGTTTGTTTAATGCGGATGACCAAGTTAGAATAAATCAGGATAAAAGAGGCAAATATAATTTATTTATATTTATTTATTTAAAACTATAATTATATTCTAATAATACATACAAAAGATGGAAATTTATCAAAAATAATAAAAGCAATTATCAAATATAAAAACTAAACCCGTCAATTATCTGAAAAAATATCCGTATCCGATTTGAATCCGTATCCGAAAATGTAGAAAATATCCGATATCTAAAAATCCGTATCCGAACTAAATAATCTGTATCCAATTTTTTTTGGATTGAATCGGATATAAGCTATATCCGATCCGAACAATATCCGTATCTGAACTGTTATTTTATTTATATATGTTAGAATTAGTTTCCACTCTTAGATGAAAATTCAATGACTCATGATCTAAAACAAAACATAAACCTATTTAACCGTGTTGGATACTTGTTTATTATATTAGGATTTGTGTTTTTATGTCTTTAATAGATACTTATTTAACCATGTTAGGACTTAAGATTTCATAAGTTTTTTATATTTTAATCTGATTCAGATATTTCGAATATTATCTGAATCTGTAACTGAATTTTCAGATCGGATACGGATATAGATTTTAGAATATCCATCGGATACCGAATGTGGATATTTTTTTGGATATCCAATTCAGATACGGATATAGACCTATCCAATTTGTATATGTCCGATTTACAGGCTTAATAAAAACCATCCAATTGTCTTTATGTACATAGCTAATTTATGCCCATATAAGATACCCATGGACCAAAAGGGGGCACCTGAATTTGAGGCCATTGATTTTTATTATACCATAATGAGATTTTTCTATTGTGTTGCAAACAACCAAAATAAAGGATACAACAACAAAGCTCCTTCACTAGACAAATGACATAATTGAGCTTCAATACAACATTTCAAAAGGAAAATTAAAACAAAACATGCAAATTAAGCTTCCAAATTGACATGGTGAAACAACTTCCCATGTCACTGGAGTACTGACAATTCACTGAATCTATGTATGACAGGCTCCTTAAAACTCCCTACTTTAAAACATTGATCACAGACAGTCAAATAGTGCTCAAGCTCATGATTTATGATCGATATATATCCAAAAAAAATCATTGCCAACCTTTTCACTCCTGTAAGAGTACGATTTCATGACCTTAATATCCAATATAGAGAAATCTCGAAAAGCAAATAAAAAATAAAAATAAAAAGATCACAATCCTCCACTGCATTTGGGGCATTGGCATCGGAAGCCGTAGTCTGCGAGCAAAGCTTGTCGCTCGTCATAAGGAAGGTCCTCGTCTATATATGAGATAGTAATCTGTGGGGCATCGAATTAGGATAATTAGTCTACATGTTTTAGATCACATGCAATCACAAAGGCTTCGAAACAGTAGTCTTAAAATGGTTTCCTGACACTAAGTAGTACCTCTTCTCCCTTGGAGATAGTTCGGAGAGCGATTATTGTCGCCTGACCATCTCTGTCCTGCATCACAAGATCAAGTGGCATTAGATGTGTAAAAATAATACATCAGGTTTATTTATCAACCATTTCTCCTGGAACATGTGATTGCATCTCTTCAAAGTCAAGTTTTCTTTCAACTGCATGTATGAGGTGCTACCAGAGTGAACCCGTTAGAATGATATTTATAAAATGTGTCAGTCCAAAATCAACCCCTTAGAATTATGTTTATTAAAAATAGCAATTTTAATGTTTCTTCCATTTATGTGAGGACTTCTAGATAAGTAAACTGGAGTGGAAATAGAAAACTGAAAGAGGCAAGAAACATTTCTATAGAGAAATGCACCTTCTCCCGAAATGTTGGTGTTTAATGTCAGATTTCAGTGATGCAAAGAAACATTTTTTTTTTATATATCTTTCGGAAACAAACATATGCAGAGGTGAGAATTTTCCTCTTCAGCAAACCTAAGCAGTAATGTGAAACCAGTAGTCTCCAAAGGCTTGGTTCTTTGATAAGCAATTTAGTTCTTCATCTTAAATATTGGCATATTTAATGAAGTAAGAAAAATTAGAAAGGCTTCAGCACTTTTCAAAATTCAAAAGAACACAACTCATGGACACTCAGCATCAGCATTTGGAATTGATTACCGTGTTTAATAAACTGCTGGAAAAAAAAAAACAAATTGCGTGGGAAGACAACATGCAAATGCTTGATGATTTCATGCCATGTAGTTTTAAGAGATATCATCTTGAAACTCTTGAAGAGAAATTTGTACCTCCTCTCTTTTAAATGCCTTGGCATTTGGACAACAAGAGTGGTTCATGCAGCTTTGCAGGGGAAAGAATGCCGTGCCTACACCAAGAAAAGAAAATTAAGCAGAGATACTACCTTAACATAGAAGCATATGACACAAATATCTCATCATTGGGTTACAATAGACTATTTAATATGATGTATCTATTCTCGATATAGAAGCCACTGATTCACTAATTATGTGATGCCCCAGACTTACACGGCAAGATCAAAATAGCCAAAAGTCCTGAATGACCCACGAAGAAGGTGAGAGAGGGGATGGGGGTGAGGTGAGTTCTCACACTTGGTATACTCTCACATAGCCAAGTGGAAGAAAATAGTATGTGCTTATACATGCACCAAGACACTTTTTAAAGCCATGAGTGCTTAATGAGGGGTAAAACAGACAATATCTTATTTTGTATGCCTGGGATGTTACAAATTTATAATCTGTGGGATAGACAGTCATTAGTTCTACATGAATTTTAAGCATACCTTGACAGCAGACCGAATAGTCATCTTCAAGAGCATGTAAAAAGGAGCTTGTAACTTTTTCAGCTTCTTCCTGCAGAAAATAGCAAAGAGCACTATGCTCCTAAGATGAATGAACAAGGGTAGACATTAAGAGTGCATGAAGCCATAAAAAAATAGCTAGATATTGACCTGTTGAGGAGGTGGAAGTTCATCAATATATATAAAATAGTCTTCCACAGGTGATGCCACTACCAAGTCACTGCATGTTAAAGCTCATGATGTTGCAATGGAAACAAAAATTACATGGAATTCTATAATTCAACCGAAAAAAACATAGTCAAACCGAGTAAGAAGTATTTAAAATTATTGCATGGTAGATAGGTAAAGATCAATTACGAATTGCTGCATGATTAACTTACAGATTGTTTAGCTCAAACATGCCAATAACATGCCCATAGATCTCAAGTGAAAATACTTGGTGGAGTCAAGGAGAATGGTGTGGAATTCCATTCAATCATAGAAAAGCAGTGACATTTTTATATTTGAAAGGATACATGGAGCATATTCCTTTTCGAAGATGGCTTCCTTAAGAAGTTGCAATGACTGGGGAAATCAACAATAAGATCTTAATAATAGTAGTACCTTAAAGGCAAAAAAATCATTAAAGATATACAAGGAAACAATTTAATAATAGTAGTACCTTAAAGGCAAAAAAATCATTAAAGATATACAAGGAAACCATTAAATTGTAAGTCCTGAAATGAACATATTGCATAAAAGACAGGTTCGAGTTCTGCTGAGTGCCATTACACTATCATGGGTCCAACACTGTTCAACACATTTGTTATGTTGAATTCCTTTACCCTCATTTATGAATATTTTAGAACTAAAATCTATAAGAAGTATTATAACAGTTAATTTTGCACTAACCTACAGCAAATTTCACGAAGCACTACACACGGGAAAAAATGGAGTTCCTATCATGATCATCTTGGAAAATCAGATGATCATTGACCTGTGCATCTGCAATTGAGTAATATGGGTTCAAACCCAGTTTTAAATATAGAGAAAGGTAATTCAGCATTTTGTGAGGCACTCAGACACTGGAAAAGAACACTGAAAAGCAATGAAGACAATAAATCACTATGACCTATTCAAATCCTCCTTAAGAAAATAAGGACTTCTTTGGCACTTTGTTAACTGTTGTAATTAAAGATGGGCAAAATAAGAAATCAAATGCCAGTTTTAAAGAGTGGAAATTTGTGTCTAAAGAAGTATGAAGCTTGTATATTGCATTGAGTATGACCAGATGCTGAACATTATATGACATTATCAAATGCATCCCGCTGAGAAGAAAAGGTATGAAACACTCCAATATTTATCTCAAAAGATTATTTTATGTGACAACTTCTGATTCAACTGATGCTAAAAAGCTAGCGTCAGATCAGATTCTGGTAAGATCTAGTGTGAACTCACTGGGTGGACTCAGAACCTAAATAAAAAAACTGCAACACATGTATGACGCCACTGCTTTTAGAATAGTTTACCTCAAAAGCCAGCTCTTTTATTTGCATTCTGAATGATGCTTCTCTAGAACTATCAATGTCATCAGGTAAAGCAATGCAATCCCACCACCTGAAAAATGAACATAAATGCAAATAGCATTAAAAATAATGATAGATTGAATGCTGGTGGGAATTATGTTGTTCAAATAAATTTCTGTAAAGCAAAATCAATAGCATGGAAGAAATTAGTGGTTAAAGGAATTAAGAATTTGAAATTAAAAGAGACGAATTAAAATCCTATCAATTTACATGGATTTGGGTCTATCATGCAGAAAGTTGGTAATGAATTAACAATAATCTACCACACGTCAAATATTCAATCAGAACATTCAAATCAGTCAAGTTACCTTTTCTTGAATCCCATTGATATTGGCCTCCATGCCTCCATCAAAAGAGAGAAACTGGTACGAGCTACTTCATGTAGCCCAGTGTTCTGTATCTGATTTTCCAAATGGGTTATTTTCAACTTCTTATACCTTAAAATTGTAAATGAGATAGCCTGCAAAACAAAAAAACATATAGTGGCATGAACATCCTTGCGACGTCTTCACCACCAAAATCAATATTCCGCAACATACGACAAGATATTAACAGAGCAGAATTATATCAAATATATAATTGAAGAAATTACACTCTGGATTCTTGAGGAAAACATTTCTCAAAAATGTTGAGGAGTATAGATCTGAGAAATGGGCATACCTTGGCAGCAAGGATGAAAATATCATTCGTTTCTAGGGAAAAACAAATATGGCTAGAATGAAAATGATATACAACTTGGGAAAAAAAATGAAACGAACAATGGATTAAACAAAGTTAACATATTACTGTTAGCATGCTCCACAAACTTCACAAGTGCATTTCTTTGCAGGGATCTGGAGCTTTTCCCGGTACATAGTATGGAATGGAACAATTCCCAGTCAGCCTCTGCACATGATTTGCTACAAGAGTTTGGGTAAATAAGACAGTTAAACAATTATTTAAAGTTGGAGATAAATAATAACAATAATATTAACAGCAGAAAGATTATTTGAAGCATACAGTATAGACATGGAAAGGGCATCTTGCAGTTAGTGCTGGTAATACCAACTCCACACCATAACCACTTCTCACTTTATACAAGTATATATTATATAAATTAAACAGTTTCAATTGGTAGATGGGAAGAAAAGAATGTAATACATTATAATCATGTTATCTCGTTAATGTGCTTAGATCATCTCCATTGAATATATTTTACTTCTTACAAAACCTTTTTTCACTTATGCAGTCTTTATTGGTTGATGTGGATTTATTTTTTTCTCACACAAACAGTTGGTTGATATTATTATTACTTCTTGTGGCAAAACAATAAGTATGAACTAGATCCAAAGAAAGTACAAAATTCAATGTTTCAATGTTTATTGGAATCTTTCCTAACCTGCAGTAATGTTCTTCCTCACACCCACCGAGACAAGAAATGACTGGAGGCAAAGAGAACTTCTCTGAGTAAGGCAGAGACAAAGTTCCATTCATTAATGATTCCAGCGTGTCATCAGAGGGGGCCGAATTATCCCTAGATGCACTAGAAGAACATAGTTCTGAATGATTATGATTTTCCATGGGATAACAATCTTCATCATCTGACTCAGTTGGAACATCCTCCTTTGAGGTGGGGGAAAATGCTTCAAAATCACATCCGTTTTTATCAGATAATCCCAAGCCTTGCAAGTATAATTTCCTACCAATTTGAAGCTCCACTGAGCCAATGAACTGAAAGCAATGGCTACAGACAAAACAGTCAACCTGAAACACATATGACAATGAAAGAAACATAATTGATTATAAAGCATCATTTTGGAATGCTAAACACAGAAAGAATTTAAATTAAAAAAAAAAACACACACTAAAGGATATAAGATCGTGATCGAGACCTTATTTGAAGTATGTTGAGCACCAAATAGCATCTTGTCATTCAGAACTAGCTCGTCTTCTTGGAAATCCAGCTTTGAATACACCCCTGCAATCTTCCAAAATAATTTATAAAAGAGGAGAAAACATAAAGGCTCACTTCATTGTTAAGAAGACATAATATGTGGGTGACTATATGTTTTTTTTCCTCATGTGCCTTAAATCTGGTGACCATAGAATGAGTGTCATTGATGTCTTTTGACTGGGTTTTGGAGACAGTATGTGATGACATGAATACATGATGGGTTTTTCTGTTTCATTTCTTGCTTGATGTATGTAATGGGAAAAAACCTACATGTTGCTCATCTAGAGAATGTTTCCCTTAGCTTCTAGTTTGCAGTATATTGTTTTTTTTCTGCATGTACTGTACCCCATTAATTTCTTCCATGAATTTTGGTAACAGAACAAATAAAAAAAGTGCCACACGCTTATGCGAAAATAATATTTACGATAAGATCTCTCCCTCCACCAACAATGTTTCATCATCTTCTATAGATATTTTCCAATGAAGTTCACCCAACAATGCCAATGAGAAATGATGCCCAAAATTTCATAAGTCAATCTAGCTCTTTGTGGTCCTTTATTATGCAATAACAAGAATAAAAAAAAAAGAACAAGTTTTAATTTGTATTCCATTATGAATGTGGATTCTGATGTTGACAAACCTGGATTAAACTCATACACAAAACTTTTCCATTTTCAGGAAATCAAGTGCTATAGGATACAAAACATATCAATAAAATTCACAAAACAATAATAATGAAGATGGAAAAATACCCTTCCCGAATGTGACACCCTGCTTCACTTCGAGACCTTTGCATGGCCTCGTCTCAATAAGCTCATCATAGTAGCCCTACATTCAAAACCATTCATATAAACACATACCAACAAAAATCTTCCCCCAAAAAAACCTTTCTTTTCCACTTCTGAATGTAAATAAACACAATTAGCCACATATGAATCTTAACAATGATAAGATCCAAACTAATCAACCCATCTAGGTTAAAACCCCAAATCATATATATATAAAAAAATCCAACCTTCTATACAAAAACATGTAAAAGAAGCTCCATTTTGGCAAAAGAAACAATTTTTTCGATCACCCACTGAAGATGAGAGAAGGGAAGCTTGCCTGGACCGTTTTAGGAGAGAGAGGTGAGAGAAGGGCGGAGATCTGGTCGGCAAATTCGACGTCCAACAAGCAAATCATCTTCACCAGAGAGACAGAGAGATAGGGTTTAAGGTTTCAAGAGACGGTGAGAGGATTTGGGGGGTGAGAGGTCTGTTCCAGTACTTCTCCTTTTGTTGCAACGCCATTACTGGGTAATCTCAACCATTCATTTCTTAACCCCCTTTTTGGTTGCGGAATAACCCGAGAATAGGGAGAATAAAAGAAAAAATTTTGTTTCGTACAAATAAAAGTTTTTATTTTTAAGTTCTCATAAACTATAGGATTCAGTGATTGATTCTTCATTTTTTTATATTTTAATTTTAATCCCTAGATTTAAAGGATATGTTTTTTTTTAGTCCATGAGAAAGACTAAAAAAAATCAAATAATTTAGGTATAGGTCCCTCTCAGGGATGAGAAGGGAACATATCATTTAAATCTAGATACTAAAATCAGAATATGAAGAAGTGAAGGATCGATCATTAAATCCTATAGTTTGTGGGGACTTAAAAATAAAAAACCTATAATAAAATTACGCCTGAATAAATTAGTATAAGCTTGAATAATGTATAAAATAACTAAAATTATCTATCAAAACTTATGTATTTCAATGGATAAAAATGTCATGTCAGTTTAAAAAATTATTTCACTTTATACACCCATGTATCTCAAAATGGATAACATTATGTCCATCTCTTTTTTCTTTTTTTTTTGCCCAATTCCAGTCTACACATATTTTGAATTTTTTAAAAATAATATGCATCATTTAATGAGGTACATGTTTTTTTTTTAAAACGAAACATATGCTCCAATGAATTACATAAATACATTTATAAAAATATAAAATTTTCTATCAAAGCATATATCTCGTTAGCATGAGTATATGCTCTGATGATTTTTTATCGACACATAAAAGATTGAAGTAGACTAGAAAAAAAAAATGTGTAATAATGCTCCACAAAAATACAATCTATTATACACATATTTTTCACATATATTTTCAGCCACAAACAATTTATATAAGGGTGTCATTGTCCTCGCCAGTCACCTCACTGTAGACCACCAGCCAAAAACAGAAAAAAAACTCATTTATATATGGATAATGTTACTTTGAATATCACTGTTCCCACTAACTAAACTCTACAGTCGTTCAGTCAATTTTTTTCTTAAAAGTTATAACAATGGAGAGTTACGTTTAGAATTTTTTTTATTCACGTGATCATCCATCAACATCCTAACAATAAAATTTTTTGTTCTGTAGAATCTGATAGAATTAAAATCTTAATAATGAAGAATTCTCTTTCTGAATTAGAAATAACAAGTTAACCCTCACATAAGAACAAAGGAAAATTTTATATTCAATCTATTTTCTAACCTTAAATCTAGTCTATAAGTGTTTTGGTTTTTTTTTAAATAGTATACATCATTTAATGAGCTATATATTTTTATAAAAAATAAAGCATATATTTTCATGAATTACATTGATGTATTTATAAAAAATATGAAAAAAAATTATTAAAACATATACCTTATTGAAATGAATATATTCTCTGATAATTTTCTATTAATACAAATGAAATTAAAATTCAAGTTAAAATAAAAACCGTGTGTAAACAGCACTTAAAGAACAAATATTTAAATAACATGCAAGGCGGTCTGAATGACAACATGATGCACAAGAGACATCTATGGGGGGATTGGAGCTCGACTTCACATGGCCCATGGACTAGTTGGAGAGTCATGCTGGGCCACGTACCCAAGGTGATGGGCCAGCACAAGCTGCACAACTATATTTGATAGCGTTTGATAGTAGGATTGTAAAATTGATTTTATATAAACACTGAGTTTAAAATTTATTCTATAGAAAGCTACTTCTCCTTAATTTTTTTTTATCACAACTATTAAATATCATTTGCCTAAAATCTACCTACGCGAAATTGCAATTACAAAACTATTCAATTACGTGATTATAAAATCAGTTTCTTACGCAAAATTTGTCATGCAGAATTAGGCATGTCCGTGAACCGTAATGCCATACATATCACAACTATTGTAAAATATTTTTAAAAAATATTTTTTTCGCATGTTTTCTAGCTCTCCTGTCCCGTACACGTGTCAAATCTGTGCAATCCACTAAAAACATCTGAAAACAAATCAACGGAAGAAGAAAATCCACAATCACCTTCGGTGAGTATAACAAATGGTTTATAAAAAAAAGCAAACGGCACATGAGACGACGACTAAACATCACACGGACACGATGTGAAGTATAAAGCGAGCGTCATATAAAGCGAAGACGGACACCGGAACTCACCAGTTCCCGCCAACCTTACCAACGGCAACTTCACTTTTTCTGTTTTTTTCCGCAACTTCAATTGAAGGCAAAGTAACAACCGTCCCTCCTGTTCAAAAAAACATATAATACATTCATATATGTTACATTATATTCATATATTATATAACACCACCATCTAATCAACACAAAAGCTTCAGATGATGAAGAAGAACAAGACCCTCACCAAATCTCCCCAAAGTCCCTTTCACCAAAACAACCTTTAATTCCCCAAGAATTTTCATCTCAGCAGGTTGTGAAAGACCTTGTTAGTCTAAATACCAAGCAATGTTTTTTTTTTCTTTTCTTGGGTAGGTGAGTGACAGCAACCTCAAATCTCTGAACACGTTTTTTATAGTTCAATCTCTCTAAATGGGGGTAGAGGAGATTCAATTTCCAGTGATCCGGTGAGAGATGCAGCTTCACATATCGCCGAGTCTGAGGCACGTAACGTTCTCACCCGGGAAAGGCGTTAGGGAATCGATCAAGGTGAAGCTCTGGCCGAGATTGGTGTCTTATAGGATGGTCTTCTACGTGTTGTTGCTAACGACGTTTCTTCTTCGATTCGTGTTCGTCTTGACTGCCATGGACACCATCGACGGCGAGACTGAGTGCTCTTCATTGGGTAGCTTCATTGGCCTCCATTTTTATTGTTCTTGTTTGATTCTTATGCTTGCTTGTGAGTTTTATTTTTGTGATGAGTAGTGTAATAATGGGAATTATTGGGATATTCATGACAAACTAGTTTACATAGAATCAATGGTTATTGTTCTTCTTTTATTTTGATCTCACAAATTTTGATCTATAATATGCCTTTTGATTCATGGATAATTTATAGGGATAGAGAATATGATTGGATGATTTTCTATTTGGTGGTTAATGTTTTCTATGTTTAAATAAAGTTCTATCTTTTATGTATAATGTAACATGAGAATATCAATACAATTTTGAATGAATAGAAATGAATAAATTACATTGTGAATTATCATGACATAACTATTATAATACATTCATATGTATCAAACATAATTCTTTTTTTATCCGTGAAACAAATAGGACTAAAATTGGTTTTTTTTTTTTTTTCTTCTCAAGTGTCTAAAATGACACGAAGTTAGGAAAATAATATTTAAATGAATCCCATTAAAAAAGACGACAAAATTCATAAAGAATGACATCGAGATATATTGTTTTTATTATTTTCTAAGCAAGCATTAGAATATTCAATCTACATGGGCTGATATGAGGGCTTCACTTCACCAACCGTTGATGTGGTATTTTGAAACATCAATTTTACTGACCAGAAGGACATGAATGTGCATATGCAGGGGCAGTTGACACATCAAAACAGTGTCTAGGTTGGGTGACACATCATTTGGTTGTGGTGTTATTAGTCACACCTTTTTTTGTTATGGATGATTTAAATGCTGTGCTTGCTTTTCAGGGTCTCCAGAGGTGCTTTATAAAAGATTGATCTTCTTTTCTTTCTTTCTTTTTCATAATATATTTTATTATAGATTCTGACATAAAACAAGGGACCGGTCTTTGTATGCAACCCCAATTCTGGTCCCTAAATTTTTGTTAGATTAATGGTGCGATTTTTATTTTGATGTTTAAATAATATATATAGTTCACAAGTGTATCTTTTTTTTTTATATATAAAGTTATTATTTTATTACATAAAATATTCACATCATAACACGTATGGACTTTAAAAGTGACCGCATATAATTAAGATTATCATTCCTTATATTTATTACATCAAAATGATTTATATATACTCATTAACTTGAATGTAACCACGTTATTTTCAAGATTTGATAAGTAGTTTAATTCTTATTATACAAAAAGTAAACTATATTTACGGATTTTAACCCCCTTTTTTTCAATGAACAACCTATTAGATTCTATTTTTTTTTTTTCCCAAAAAGATTAAATTTAAACAGTTTTGTTTATTCATCCATTTAAGTTTCGTTGATCTCGCAGGATGCATAGGGAAAAAATTTGGACCACAGCTACTGGGGAGGAGGTCCGAATCCACGGTAATTTATATCAAATGATAAGTCAAATTTTGTACCTCATTAACCTAATTGGCAACAAATTAATTATACTATTTTTTTTTTAAATTTTTGAGATGATTATGTTATAAATTGCAGAAGGTTTTGGATGAGATATATCGAGTACTCGAAGACGATCACATTCAAGAAGTGCCTGGGAATCAAGAAGTACCCAAAACCTTGGAAGAGTTTGTCTCTGAAATGAAGACCTACAAATCCGATATTAAAATCTTCGCATCGAGGCTCAAATCCATGGTAAACTTATTGCGTTTAAATTGATGATTTTCGATGCATTTATGTCGAGATCATAACTTTGTACATATCAACCGAACCTACTTCTCTACACTTAATTATCCTTAGAACTTGGATATCTATTTGATTTGAATGATTAATCATTTTTTTAATTATTAAAAACTAGTTTTTTTATCTATTATTATTACATTTAAAAATAAGTATAATCATCTTTTTGGCGTAAGTTTAAATAAAATGAAATATTTATCTTCGATTATTTACTTTACACTAACTTTGGTATTATGCTTGTGCCAGATCACCCTTATGGAGCAGAAGACGAGGGCGGCCAAGATCCAAGAATACCTCTACCGCCACGTCGCGTCAAGCAGCATCCCCAAGCAGCTCCACTGCCTCGCCCTCCGCCTCGCCCACGAGCACTCCGTCAACGTGGCGGCCCGCCGCCCACTCCCTGACCCAGAACGCGTCCCCTCCCTCGTCGACCCGTCGTACCACCACTTCGTCCTCGCCTCCGACAACGTCCTCGCCGCCTCCGCCGTGGCCGCCTCTCTCGTGGCGAACGCGCGCCGCCCCGACCGCGTGGTCCTCCACTTGATCACGGACCGCAAGACTCACGCGCCAATGCACGCGTGGTTCGCGCTGCACCCGCTCGCGCCCGCGGTTGTCGAGGTGAGGCCTCTCCACCGCTTCGACTGGCTCGCCAAGGGGCGCGTGCCCGTGCTCGAGGCGATGGAGAAGGACGAGAAGGTGCGCGCGCGCTTTCGCGGCGGCTCCTCCGCGATCATCGCGGACGGCGCCGACGAGAGGCCCGTGGTGGTGGCTGCCAAGCTTCAGGCCCTCAGTCCCAAGTACAATTCTGTCATGAACCACATAAGGATCAATCTACCTGAGGTAACGAGTATAAGAAATTCTATCTCTCCTCTCCTGACGCGGTCTCTATCTTTTTTTTTGTATTTTTTTTTTTTAATATGTTCTTTCTCATCTCTAATTCAGACATTAATGAATTGCTTTTTCAATGTGGTTGTAGCTCTTTCCAAGTCTTGACAAAGTTGTCTTCCTCGACGACGACATCATCATCCAAGCAGACCTCTCGCGATTGTGGGACATTGATCTCCATGGGAAGGTGAACGGGGCGGTGGAGACGTGCCGAGGAGGCGACAAGTTTGTGATGACGAAGAGGCTCAAGAACTACCTGAACTTCTCCCACCCGTTGATATCGGAGAAATTTGACCCGGACGAGTGCGCCTGGGCCTATGGCATGAACGTCTTTGATCTGGAGGCATGGAGGAGGACAAACATAAGCCAGACCTACCACCACTGGCTCAATAAGGTAAGGCTAAATGATGGTGTGCCACGTAGATAGACATACCATCAGATAAGTTCACGATGATTTATTGTGCATGTTTATTAAAAACTTATAAGTTGAAGACTACAGTTTTTAGTTTAAAATAAATAGTTGTTGTATATTTATTTAAACTTAAAAACAGTTTTAAAAAGTCATAATCTCTAAACTAGGTTAGGGGTGCTTCTCATATTATAACTTATGGATTATTTTTTTAAAAAAATCTTTTGAACATAACTACCATTTACTTTATTTACTAATGTCTAAGTATTTTCATCTTCTCTCACTTTTCCAATCACCTTTCAAAAATATCATGGGAAATGAAAAAAAAAATGTTGATACTTTGGATTATAGCCTTTTATTTGGATAAGATTTGGATTGTAGCTAAAATATTTGAGTTGTGTTTTTTTATTAATTATGATCAAGTTCTATTTTTTATCTCTCAAGTTTTATTTTTTAATTAATGTAGAATCCATGATTTCATTCATTTTTTTACATATTATTTAATGTTAATGGAGGATGAGTGGGTCATCATCATCACCTATTAAATGTGTTGTGAACTTCCATTATTTTTCATTAGTTTTGGAGAACCACTTCTAATTTGATGATTTTTTTATGTATACTGAATATTTTATTAATTTTTAAATTTTTTTTCATAAAACTAATTTTATAAATAAAATCATATTCTTTTATTAAATAGAAATTAATTTAACTTTTACATTTAGAATGAGTATTTATGACAATTATATGACAAAAAGCTGTTTTACAATTTATTCTATGTTTTTCAACAGCAACAACAAATATGTCAACTATTTATCACAAAAGTTAAAATATATAATATATATAAGTTATAATCTATAATCTGTAAATTTGAGCTGCAATAAACATTGCCATTATGAGATATTAATTTATTGTAATGTGTTTTCAGAATCTGGAGTCTGAGCTGAGTCTATGGCAACTGGGGACCCTGCCGCCTGGATTGATAGCGTTCCATGGCAACGTTCACGTTATCGATCCCTACTGGCACATGTTAGGGTTGGGCTATCAGGAGAACACAAGCGTCTCCAATGCGAGGCGGGCCGCCGTCGTACACTTCAACGGCCGAGCAAAGCCTTGGTTGGACATTGCATTCCCTCAGCTGAAGCCATTATGGGCTAAGTATGTAAATTTCTCTGATAAGTTCATTAAGACATGCAATATAAGGGCTTCTTAATTGAAGCTGATACACATTTCTGCAGATCAAAACACACAATTTTTACTTTTACTTTGTGGATTTGCTTATACAGAGTGAAAAATTTGACACACTTTTTTTTTTTTTTTTTTTTTCACATGAGTTTGAACAAACTTATCAAGAAAATGTGAAAATAGTGCAACTCCTGATCAGTTGGTGATGGATCGCTATTAGAAAAATGTGAAATCAATGTAACTTCTGATCAGTTGGTGATCAATCGCATTCTACAAATTTTGATTGCTCTTCTCCTTTATATGGATAGACAAGAATAATTAATCCTAGTCAACAAAGCATTGTTTTTTTTAAAGCATTGTTTTTTTTCGTACCTTGAAGATTATGTCTTAGCTATTATAAGGAGCCTGCTCTTTTATAAAATAAAAACAATTACATTTTTTTTGTCTAATGAAATATATATAGTTAAAAAATAGGATTGTAATTGATAATGTACTAAAAACTGTGTCTAACACCTAACACCTATTTCAAATAGAATTTTTAAAAATATAAGGATAAACTAATGAAAAATAATAACAATTCCAATATAAATTGTGAGGCTCTTTTCATAAAGATGAGAACATTAAAAAATTGATGCATATTATCACATGATAAAATAGTCAGAGTTTATAGAAGTGATATTTTTAATGTGAGCATTGATACTCATTATTGCGATCATCATTTCTTCAATTATAATATAATATATATATAACTATTTTTAACAAATATATATATATATACACATATACTCGATTAATAAAAAATGTAATATACAAAAAATATTTATTTTATTCTTATTTTACGAATATACGCATTTGTTTGTTATGGACAACAACTTGGGATAAAAAAAAGTACATTGGATTCGTCAAGGTCCACCAGTCAAGCTCATCATAAGTGTTTGACAGTAGCTTGAACCTAAAGTGCTTAACAGTACAACAATGATGTGGGTTCCCCCACTAACATTGAGGACCACGCAAACCTATAAAAACAAATACATTTTAACACATTAAAAAAATAGAAAAAAATCTTTTTTAACTTTAATAATTTTTTTTAATATCATAAAAAATCTTTTTAAAATAAAAAAAAATCATTCTAATTCTTCGTAAAGTATATATGGTTAACAAATTTAATCTCCCGATCAAGAGTATATTGAAATAAGTCTTAAAAAACTTACTAAAATTGGATTCGATCCCTACAAACTTTATAAAATCAGATTTAGTTCTTATGTAAGACAAAAATATCATCCTCATCTGTAAAAAAAAAAATATCCGTCGAACCTCAATTAATCTACAAAATTGAGTCATTTTTCAACATTTTTTTCTCTTCAATCTCATTACAGATACTAAAAAAAAAATTACAATTTCATTAACTCCATTACAAAATCAGTAGAAAAAACAATTTAAAAACCAAATCAAAATTCTATAATACATTATTAACTCAAAGATACTAGTAATAAAAAACAAAACACTTTGACTATAAAACTATAATTTGTTTAATAAAATTTAAATAAATCAGTATATATTTTTAGATAATCAAATGTATTTTTTATTATTTTTAGAAGATTTCAGGGAGTTAAGACGATTTTTAAATTTTACATGAACTTTTTTCGATTTTCATAAGTTTTCAGGGAGTTATATCTATTTTTTCTAACAAATAAAATAAATTTTAAAATGGTATATCAGTAATTTATCATGCATGGTGATGATTAACCACACATCTGATTAGTTATAGGAACTAAAATAAATATTATCTAATAAGATATGAATCTAAGGAGACTTATCAATTTTACATTGATTTTTTCTAATTTTTATAAGTTTTCAGAGAGCTAGATCGATTTTTACCTAAAAATAAATTCCAAAATGTATCAGATTAGCCAATATAGACCATATACATCATATTTATAATTGTGAACACAATATCTTCTATAAAAACTGAGGATCAGATAACAGAAATATTGTCAATTCACATAGAGGGCATCTTATACATCGCTCATTTGCATATATATATCAAATTTAATGTGGTGCCGTGACGCAGAATTTGAGTACTGAACGCATTCTTAGAGCAATTGAATCACAAGATATAATTTAATATGTGAAACTATAAAAATAACATCTCTCAAAAACAAATATTTCACGAGATCAAGCGTGGAGGTGTATTTTTTGGAGATGATATTGATTTATCATTATTGTCACTAATCATGTAAAATTTAGTCAATTATCTCATGTACCAATACAAATTATTACCTTAATTGAAAGAATAACCATAGGTCTGCGTGCACAAGAGGTGTTATTTTATCTTAAAAATATCAATTTTACAGTACACAGGGTGTGTCTTGGTACCATAATTTGATTTGTAGTAATATTATTTTTTAAAAAACAATAATTTTTTAAAATTATGTTTGTGTTACAGATTACAAAAACTATTTGAAAATAGCATTTATGACTAAAAACCTAAATTATATTATTCAGTATAAGTTTATTAAAACTTATAAGCTGGATATTATAGCTTTTAACTTAAATAAATAGTTATCGCATGTTTGTTTAAACTTATTAAAACTTATTTAAGCTAAAAATTAAACAACTATAAAAAGTCAAAATCTCTAAGCTAAATAAATGGTGCTTTTCAAATTATAGCTTATGGATTGTTTTAAAAAGAATTATTTTGGATTTAATGCTCTTAACTTTTTCACTAATGACCATACTAATTATAAAGAAAAAATTCTTTTGGATACTAATGACCAAATATATTATCGCTGTAGAACGTAGAATGTGATATTTGAAAATATTGTAGTGAATTTTAACTTTTATTATGTTTTATTTGTCTTTTAAATGTTCGTAAAAATAATTTTATAAGTAAACCACTTTATTCTTATGATACAAAAATTAGATTTAACTACATTTGAAAGGGATATTTTTGACAATTAAATAGCAAAAACTTTGTACAACTTATTTTAACAAACACTCACTACTTCTTATTCTCTACTTTTCAACCGTTATAATAAACATGCATATTGTTTATTAAATAAGTTAAAATCTATAATTTATAAGCTATAATCTATATTCATAAATTTTAAAATTACAACATAGTCTCAATTATATAAAATTTTGGATCTTTGAAAGTTTTATGTAAAAGTGGAGCATTAATTAAAACTGTATATCCAAACGCTCCTTAATTAATTAAAAGAGCACATTGGCGCGCATTCTTCAATAGATCATTCCAGTGGGACCATGGGCTCTTTGGCTCACTTACAACAACTTACATGGAGAACTTGCAGGCTGCCATGAGCTTGCTACTACATGACTGGGGCACGCATTTAGCAGGAGCGGTCATGTCCATCTCTCAGGGGGGATACCCATATCACTAAATGAATGATGGCTTTTTTATGCTCTTCTCTGTCTCCCCTTCCTCAACCCCTTATTCCAGGTAGGGGCCTGCGATAGCGGGGTTGCTTGAAAGTTAATCAATTATCAAATTGATTTTAAAAAATAATAAATAATTTTAAAAAGGACCTTAATTTTTAAAGATCAGTGCTTAGTATATACTTGATTTGCATGTATTAATAGTTATTATTTAAAAAACAAATTTGATAAAAAAGTCTCACAAACATATTACAACTGAAACTCCTATTGCACATGCATTCCATTGGAAATCACAGACACTACTCTCTGGGCAAAGTTCACTTTGTGCCTGTCACAAACCGTCTACAATCATTTCTATACCTATTTTACTTGCAACAAAAGCTTTCAAATAATAATAATAAAGACAAAAAAAAATCCCCGGCCCTGTTTTCAAAGTATAAACAGTATATTTTGTACGGGTTAAAAAGTGTTGCCATCTGACGAGAAGCAACAGATCAAATCACTACCCAAAAAATTAAATAAACAAATAACACCGTCAAATCCAATCACGTCTGTCAATCACAAATCAGACGGCGCGCCACCGCACCTAAATAAAACTGGCCCAAGTTAAGAAAACAAAGATAAACACGCATCCGATAAAAGCCTCTACCAGCAAGGCAGCAATGCCTGCCATGTATAATCCGATAATATGATAAAATAGATAAAAAGATACGTTTTTGTTTTTTAACTGTGCGTTTAAAAATATAAATTAAAAATAATTTTTTAATTTTAATATTTTATATGTATCTTTTAAAAGGGCAATGTTGGTAATTATTTTATAAAATACAGATTTTAATGAGACACAATTTAAAAATAAAAATTCAATAATGATAATGTATTTTAGTTGACTTGTTTAATTATAACTTTTAGCTTTAACTTATAAAAAAAACTATTTTTTATATGTTGCTAAATGAGTAAACGGGGCTTTATACACATGTAAATGAGAATTATGTTTAAATAACCTACCATAATAAATGTTTCACGAGACTAAAATTCTTTTTTTGATATTAAATATCACTTTATGTCATTTAAATTAATTATTTTATATAACACTTACACATAGAATTCTTTTTTTTCATGATTTAAATTATGCTGGATTTTAAAAAATAAATTTTTTGATATGAAATGTTGAAAAATACAGACAGAATTTAAAGATTTTAAACACAGATTTTGAATGTTGTAGAACAAGCATGAGGTCAGACACGCAGTCTTAAAAACAAAATGTTAGCAGGGGCGCTTTGATTCAATAATTTTATTAGTAAATTTTATCATTAAATTTTTTTATCAGGAGCGAGCTGAATTAATTTTATCAGTCAATTTTTTTCTACACTTGAAAAATTATTAAATAAAATTTAATAACATATCAAAATCGTACTAAAAATAAATTAAATTACTAATATTAATATTTGATATTATTGTATTCTGCGGTAAAAATAAAATATCAACGTAAACGAATCTCATAAAAAATTGAAAATTAAATCTTAAAAATCAATCAAAGTTGTTACTGTTATGTTTTTATAAGAAATAATTGACAATGAATATTAATAAGACATGTTAAAAAAAAATTCAATAATAAATATTAAATGTGATCCTCAAGTATCTTATTTTATTTTAAATTTAAATAAATTTATTTTCATTGTGATAAAAAAAAATTAAATTAGAATATTATTTCATACAGGGCATTTTAAAACTGTAAATAAAAATCGTGAGCGGGTCCTTACTTTTTAACGTAAAATCAAAACTGACATAACAGTGTCATTGACAAGCGAAGCAAAACACACGTTGAAGATGACGAGGGCGAAGGGAAAAGAAATCCATGCATGCGCCCGACACGAGGAGATCCAACAATGGCTCCTTCCATTTGTAGAAGAATTTTTAGAGAAAGAGAGAAAGACAATAAGAGAGAGAGAGGCAGAGGGATTCTTGTTGGAAAAGACAAGATTTTTTTTTTTCCTCTTTGGATTTTGCTGGTGGCATTATTAGATTTGATGAGTTGAGATGCGGGGGTTGTGTGTTCTCGGTTTTGTTTTGTCGGCGGTCACTGTGCCCAGGAATGACAGAATTTTTTAGCTTCTCCTTTTTTTTCATAATTTCTAAAATTTTTTAACAGCGATTGACCAGTATACGGAGGAAAAACAAGAGGTATGGAAAATAAATATAATTAATAATGATTATTTTTGTAAAAAATAAATAATTAAATCACATTATTTAAAAATTAACTTATATTAATATTGTCAAATATTTTTAGCCTCCGTTTAAAATATACGAATAAAAATTGAATATACTGTGATTATTATATTTTCACATTCAACCGTGAATGGATGATTTCTTAGAACAGTTTTAAAAAGTGTAACTTCGTTTTTCAAATAATTCAAACCTCATTAAAAAATTCATATAAAATTTTAAAATAAAAAATATATATTTTTTTTTATAAAACAAACAAAAAAATTTCTTAAAATTCAAATTTATTTAAACCACAACTTTCATTAAAAATCGTGCTTTCCTCCAAATAAACAAAAATCATGATGAACGGGCGACGCATGTTGTTCACTAACTTCCGAGATTCTCTATCAGAATTCATAATTAATTCTTTAATCTCTTATAGAACATGACATTAAATTATTTATTTTTAATAATTATATTAAAAATAACAATCTCAAATAAACAATTTTTCATTTAATTTTTTTTTTCTCATTAAAAAAACATTAAAATAATTTTTTTATTATTTTATTCACCTTACTAGAGTGATAATAAATTATTAATAAATAATTAATAATTTCTCAAATGATAATTGTACTCTCAAATTAATATGAAAGATATATGATTAACCTGTGACAACTTTTAAAATGTTTTTAAATATATTTAAATGACATGAATTTTTTTAAATAATAAAAAACATATTTTTATCTATCAATATAAATAACCCATGATAAATAATTTCACTATTTTTTTAAATAATTATTCATCCATATCTTCATTTATTAAACATAACTATAAAGATTTATTTTATCAAAAACAAACTTTAACTTTTTTTTAATTATTTCCACCTATTCTTAATTATTTCTGCCATGCGGGGGATAAAACTACTAGAATAATAAACATCATAATAAACTTCATAAAAAAAAAAAATACAAAGAAATCCATTCAAAACAAAGGCAAACAAGACATCGTATTAAAATATGAACAGCATGTCCCTTCCCAACGAAGATCTCGACCAAATCCCAACTAAAAGACAACGAAAGACAAACCCAAATCTTACGGCGCACCTCTCCCCACATAAGCCACCAAACAAAACTAAATCAAATATCACTGATACTGGTCCGGTCACCCCCGGTGAAAATACGATACGATTGTCAACAATACACAAATAGGGTTCATAATGGACCACCCATCCTTGCTGTTCCCAAATCGAACTGCTTTGGATGACTTGTCCATTCGAACATTTTAAAAAAAAGTACAAACAAAGCAGTCACTAATCGGATCAAGGCCTCACAAGTCTTCCAATGGTTCTGAATGAGTGGCCACAACACGAGCCATCACGAGCCGAGTCGAACACAATGGGGAGAAACTCATCCGAATCACATCTGAAAGTAGACTTCTTGAAATGCAACTCCAAAGCTTCCTTTCCCTAGGTAACAAAAATGAAGGGCCATATTTCAATTTGGGTAAGCCTTGAACGGCTCTGATTGGATTGGCAGAGGTTAAATCAGACTGACCTGAATACGAGCGTAGCAGATTCGGCAGACCTTCTTCGACATGAACTTTCTCCACGCGTAGTTCTCATACGTGTTGTACAGTTTTGACGCACCGTTTGGGGTTGTGAAGTTCACAAAAGCGTAGCCAAGGTTGCATTTGTTTCTGTTGATTTGAATGTTTTTAAACATATTTGGCCAAACAAACGAAGAAAAGATCGATTGCATGCATGCATTATACGTACCTGAAATCCATGGGCAAGTACAGGAAATCATAAGCAGAGATGGACGGCTCTGATGGGTTCTCGAGCTTGGCCTTGTTGTTCACTTCTTTGCAGTGGTCATCCAAGAATTTGATGAACATCTCCCGACTGTTATTAATCGTGTTAAAAAAAACACAAAACCCAGTTATTCAGGATTTAAAGATGGGACTAACGAATCAAAAACCTGTATTTGTTGGGGATGTTTTTTATCATAACAGTCGTTCTTTGCTCCTCCTGCTCATGTGTTGGTCCGAACTCGAACTGTGATGAGACCCCATTAGGGTTTCCACTTCCCTTACAGACCCATCTCTTGTTGTGAACTTTCTTCCCCCCTCTGCACCTCTTCAACACACTCCCCCTCCTCACAGAAGCACCATTACAGACCTCCTTTACATCACAACTCACAATCATAGCATCAGAAGGTAAGTCAGTCACTTCTTGCAACACAACTTTACAGTCCCCGGCCTTGTAGAAGCTGAACTGGTCATTGATGCAAGGAGGAGGGAAAAACAGATATGATTCCAGATAAGGCACAGGGAGATAGAGTGACTGACAGAATGAGGTGATCAGGTAGGGTGAATTAGGAGGGCAGAAGAAACCCATCAATGGGTCGTGGAGATATTCAAATGGAGAGGCGTTTGGGTTCAAAAATGGAGAGGCGTTTGGGTTCAACATTGCATCGCTGGCTGGGGTTTGATCGATGGTTTTTTGAATGATGGGTTGCTGTATTTATAGATGGATTGAATGTGAGGAACAATTATATGAGGACAAAAGGGTTGTTTGGGGAGGGAAGGAATGTCAGAGTGATTGAGGGAGAGGGAGATGTTGTTGGAAAAGACGTTTATATATAGAAAATTAAAATATATACACAGAGAGAGATGTTTTGGTCACTGGATTTTGTAGGGGAAATCATTAGATTTGGTGTGTTAAATGTGGAGGGGTATGTTTTGCGGAGACTGGCTGTGTTTTGCGGAGTCGGCTGTCTACACCGTGTTTGACGGGTGAAAGCATTTAATGCAAGAGTGGGTCGGGTTACCTCTGGTTCCAATTTTTTTTTTTTTTTTCGTGTACGAATTGAGTTGGATTCTATTATCAAAGTCTAATAATTCTACTGCTAGTGTGTTTAAAAAAACAGTTTTAAATTAAATTTATTTATTTTTAATTTATATTTAAAATTTTTAAAATATAATAATAATTATTTTGAAACATGCATTATAAGATAATTTTTTAATAAAATTTAATCGTTATGATACATGTAAGTTACCATATTTATTATCAGCTTTTAATTTTAAATTTTTTAAAAAGTTAAAATGTTAAAAAAAACTTTGTTAAGAAGGCAGATTTAACAATAAAAATAAAAAACAATTTTTAGTTTTTAGAGTCATATCAATTCAAACACATCATCATTTAAATGTTAAAATCTGTTATCAAACAGGTCAACTTAAATACATCATCATTATTAGATTTTATCTCTAAACTGTACCTCAAAATCTGTGTTTTATAAAACAACCATCATTATTACACTATCAAATCATCATCATTACACTCTCAAAAGGTGTGCATAAAATTACAAAAAGCTAAAAACTGCTTTTCAAACGCTACCATAGCTTAAAAAATAGATTTTAATTTTGAGCTTCCAACTATTTTATACACAGTTTGAAAAATGTAATGATAATGACTGCTTTATAAAACACAGATTTCGAGGCATAGTATTTTAATAAAATCTTGTAATAATGATGTATGTAAACTGATATGTTTGATAACAATTTTTAGCTTTTTACCAAATGCACGAAATAACACTAAAGCAATGGAAGAGAATTAACATTTCTTAAATTGCACCAACAAAACAACCCTAAGGCGATCATAGTAATAAGATAGTAAGGCGATTCCATAAATGAACAAGTGTCTGTTTGCCAGGTATTTTTAACATGTCAACACCCCTTGATCAGATCATCAATCTATAGCCTAATGTGAGCCTTTGGTCGCTTCTTCCTTTCTTTCATAACAAATTGGCTCATTCCTTGCATCGTAACGAAATACTTTGACTTTTAATAGGTTAAAAAGTCTCTAAGGTAGCATTTTGGAACACATTTAAAAAATAAGATTTTAAAAAAATTGGATTTGGGTGTGTTTGAAAACATATTTTAAAAAATAACCTTAAACTTTATTCATGATTTTTTATGATATATTCATGAGAGATGTTTTTTAATTAATAAAAAAATAAAATGTGTTGCTAATTAAAAAATTGCTTTTATTAGAATAAACGTATTTTTTGTTTAATAACCTGTTTGGAGTTATGTCTTTTAAAGAGGTTAAAAACAATTCAAAATGAGATGTCAAGCGAAGCTTTAAATAGATTTTGATATCTGGTAAACATATTTTCTGTGTTTTTTTTGTTTTTATAGAAAAAAATATTTTTACATTAAAAATTATAAATAATTTTTTAATTAAATATATTCTTTTAAAACGTGTTTAATAACACATTTAAGCTTTCCGTTTAACCATGGTACCGCCCTATCCAATCTAGTTTATTCATTTGCACGCTCTTTCAACAAACAGTGATGTTGTAATTAAACGCACCCGTTGATTATAAAAGAGCATCATTAAAGAAGATCACGGTACATCAAAGCTTTGTTGTTTTTTATCCAAATTTGGGCTGCGTAGGCTTTTAATGAGACTTCTCGTGTGAGTGATTTGTGATGATTCGTGATTTGATGCGTAAATGGAGTACTCGGATGCGCGAATTTTTTATGGGACAATGCATTAGATTTGCAAAATTGACCGTTTCAATGATGCAAATTTGGATTTTTTTTATCATTCAAAAATATCATCTCAAATTGAGGACCGATCACGAGATTAGCTAAATAAGATGAGACCTCCACGAACTGAATCCTTATTAATAATAATAAAAAATTATTTTTATTTTTATATTTTTTACACAATTAAATTTAACAAAATTTAATCTCAACAAGATAAAAAAAATAAAATAACGTACCCCTGTATAGAATGTGACATTAGTTATTCGTTCTCGATAGCTATATTGAGATAGATAATAATTCAGACTGAATAAGAAACCTTTTATTTGGTTATCTTTTTTGTTATTCTCATTGACAAACATAAAAATGACTTTTTGTTGTTTAGTTCACCTTAGATAAAGTGATGATAAATGGTTAATAATGGATGAATAAAAGTTTATAATTTTTTAAATGACAATTATACGTCATGAAAATAGTGTGAGAGATGTATGATTGATTTGATAGATGTGACAGTTTTTTAATCTATGTGAGTTTGTTAGGTGAGATAAATTTTTTAAAATGACAGAAAAGGGTATTTTTATCCATTGGCATAGATAAGCCTTGATAAGCAATTCCACTATTTCCTTATAATAGTTATCAAGCATTATCCTAACTTATCCAGACATAACTATCAGGGTTTATTCTATTAAAACAAACAATTTTTTTTTAGCTATTCTCATCTATTCTTCATTTTTCTGGCCTTATGTTGCACGCCATACGGGGGTAAAGTTAAAAAAAACAGAGACTCAATGATAAAAACAAATATAAAAAATATGATCTACTATGAATTTTTTCTTTGTATCAAATAATAATAAAAAAATCCATGTAAAATAAAGCAAAATGATAACAAACAAAAAAAAAATATGGGTAAACTTTTAAAAAGAAAAATCCCAATGAAGTAAGGAGTAAAAATCATAGAAGTTAAAATAAATGAAAAAAGAATAACATAAAAATAAAAAAATAACATGTGATGAAACAAAACTAACCATTGAAAAAAAAAAGATATGGATATGTTTTAAAATAAATATTAAATTATCCAAATTATCCTAATAAAGTAGGGAATGAAAACAAATTTCAATTAAAATTCAAAACAATCAATAAAATAAAAACAAAAATAAAAAAAAATTATAAAAATAAATTTGAAACTAGCATGTGTGTTGATTTTTCTTTTTTACAAATCAAATAATAAATAAAAAAATTTTAAAATTAGTATGAAGCAATTCAAAAAAAAGTAAAAAATCTCAATAAAATAGGGATTAGAAAAAAAAATTATTTAGATATTTGGGATCCCTCCTAAAATAGGGGCCCTAGACGACTGTCTTAGTCGTCTATGCTTAAGGCCGCCCTGCTCAAATCTCTTGATTTATGTGTTACTATTTTGTGTGTTTTGTCGGTTCAAATAAAACACACTGTCATTTTTGTTTCGTTTTTTTCTTTCAATTTACATGTATCGAAACAATTTGAAGGAATCGATATTAATAAAGGAGCACAATCACACATTATTATTACTTTTATTTTAATTTCTAGATTAATAAAATAACTTGTTAATGTGCTACACTCTATGAACACCCATTCGTAAGATCGAACGTCCCAAATATCTCAATGCACACATAACTGATAACTCTTCCTTTACATGTGTGTTCACGGAGATATATAAGTCAATGTAATAATAGTTTTTTTTAATAAAAATAATTTATTTATTATGTATGTTACAATAATTATCTATTCTCAAATTGTTTATATCGCTATCCAAAAAAAATACTTGATTATTAAAATCTCATTTAGATATGCGGTAAGGTGATTTTGAATGTGCAAAAACTTAAAATTTTATTTATGTATCCAAACAAAAATAGATGTTCCTCGTTTAAGACAAATTTCACGTGTTTCTTCACAAAGAATTATGTTTTTAAATAATTATCAAAACAGTACTTTTACAAACATTAAGTTTTGAGGGGTGGATTAGGGCTGGTAAACGAACCAAGCCACTTAAGCTCAACTCGTGCTCTGCTCGGTTTACGCTCGTTCAGGCTTGTTCAATTAGACAAATGAGCGAACTTGAACAATTTTTAAAACTCGGTTAGGCTCGGGATCTGGATCGAGCTTCATTTTGTGTTCAAATTCGACTCATTTGTGTTATAAAAAACTTGGTTGAAACTTGACTCAACTCTTTATAAAATCAGAACATTAAATCAATACAAAATTATACTCATTTAAGCTCATAAACTTGACTCATTTAGATTAAAATTTTATTTTCAACCCCTAAAAACTTTAAAATGAAGAAGAATAGTAGACTCATAACTTGACTTGATTAAACTTGATTTGTTCGACTCGTTTACCACCCATAAGGTGGATATTTAAAAAACATGTTCCTCCACCCACACTCCTATTTATCAAACAGAGTGGTGACATTATGTACAATTTTTGTTTGATGTGTGAGAATAGAAGATATCAAATTCCAACGACATATATTTATGTACCACCACTCACTTGGTCGGCTGGTTGAGATGCATCCTCCTCTTTTCTAGAAGTTAGCCCAACAATCGTACTTACCCTTTGTATGGACATTTCTACTTATAAAAAAAATCTTAATCTTTATATTGCAGTTCCATGTAATTCGATTCGAGTGAAAGCTGGTAATACAACACAACGAAATATCAATATTTGGATATCATTAAAGAGGAAAAGAATTAAGACCTCTTTTGGATAGAGAGATAAGTTATTTTGAGATTTATACCTATTTCAAGAATTGTTAACTTTATCAATATATAGAATAAATAATTTTGTGTTTGGTTGTGTTTTCAGTTATTCTCGTTAGAAAACATAATAATAAAGGTTGGAGTGTTTGGTTGATGAGGAATAAAATGTGAATAAGGTGTAAAAAGTTGATTTGACATGTGGGCCCCATTGATGTATAAGAGGTGATGACAGGTGATTTGATGTAATGACATGTGATTTAATAGGTGAATCACTTATATCAGTGGAAGAATAACACAATTCCATGAAGAGACTTGGAATATAAATACCAGCTTATTCTCACATGATTCTATATAGTTATATCTTCTTATTCTCTCTATCTAAACATTTTTTTTTTCTTTTATTCTTCTCCTACTTCACTCCTATTCCTCTAGCCCAACAGCCCCTTGAGGTATACATATAACCCCGGTGATCCAGACAAGGTTTGTCACAACAACTCCACAGGTCACGTTGCTTGTGTTCGATTACCCTAACCTATATGCTTAAAAGCAGTGTAGACTCAGAAGTCCAAACACAATAAGTGCTTCTAAAATCAAATGTACTTTGATATGGGCTTCTCTTGCTGGAGAAGTTGACTGAAATATGCATATCATATCATTATATTTGTATTTTATAAATTATTATTATCTTTTATAAAAAAATATCCAAGTCAATCAAATAATAAGCCCCACTTGGATGGAGGTTCAAGACAGATACAAGACACAATAAACATGGATATAAGGGAAAAATATGTTTGTTTAAATGGTATAAACTAGTATAGCAATGTCATTATAAACAGATATAAACTAATATAACAATTCCAGGATCTCTTAGTATAGATTTATACCGCTTTATCAATACCTCTAAATTGACATTTAGAAAGTATAAACTCCATAAACATCACTTATCCTTCATTTATTTTTAATTCATTCCGGGTTAAACAAACAATAAAAATTGCTTTATTATTTTTTTAACGAGAATAAATAAAAAAAAACAAAAAATCTCTTATTCCGATGGAATTGCTATCTATACATGTATAATTATTTATCCAAAATAACCCAATCACTTTATCCAAATGGGACTAAAATCTTAATTTTTTATTTGAAAAAAATCCAAATAACTCTTTCTAAACTGTTTGAAATCAATATAACTCTCTGACTTTTTCTAAAATCTCCCACTCTACACTCGAGTTAAATTTTTATTAACAGATTATGATTATTCTATGAATATTCTGTCTGATTAATCCTGATTGTAAACATATTATACTAAAAACCCCTACAATGTGGTTAAAGTGCGAAAAAATTTCTAAAAATGATGATTTTGACTATCTGGAAGGGTAATATCGTTGTTTTAAGAGGCTTTTTCGCATTTTAAACACATTGTAAGGGTCTTTGGTATATTATGTTTACAGTCAGGGTTAACAAAATAGAATGTCAACAAAATATTTCTCATATGTTAACGGAAGTTTAATTTAGAAGGTGATTTGAATTTATGTAGGTGTTTTTACAGGTTATATAGACTTTAGAAAAAAAGGGGGTTATATATATTTCAAATAGTTTACATAGGATTATTCGGATTTTTTCCTTTTTATTTTTAATACTCGAACATCATAGCTACCCATGGCGATTTAGGGTGTGTTTGGCACTAAAAAATATTTAAGCTTTTAGCTTTATTATAAGTTAAAGCTAAAAGATATTGTACATATTTGTTAAGACTTATAAGTTATAGATTGTAGCTTTTAGGTTAAAATAAACGGTGGTTGCGTGTTTGCTTAAACTCATTAGAACTTATTTAAGTTAAAAACAGTTTTAAAAAGTTATATTCTCTAAGCTTAGAATGTGATGATTTTCAGATTATAACTTATAAAATACATTAATTTTTTTTCTTTTGGACACTCGTGCCCGTAATCCTTTTTATTAATAATGTGTATCTATTTTTTTACTATTACACTAAAAATCATTAAACCACCTTTCATCTTCTTGATTTTTTTATTATTACAAAAAATACAATATCAATTTTTTTTTATAATTCCATTTGTCACTTAATTTATTAAAATTCTAGAATGTAATATTTGAAAAATATTGAAGTGATTTTAAAATATTATTTATGTTAATTTGATTTTCTTTTAAATATTTATAAAATTAATTATATATATATATAAATTAATTTATTTTATTAAACATAAATCAATTTTTTACTTTTACAGTTTTAGGATATTTTTGACAATTATATAGTAAAATAATATTTTATAACTTATTAAACAAACATTCATTATCACTTATGTACTGTTTTTAAACAGTTACAATAAACATGTCTACAATTTATCAAAAAAATTATAATCTGTAAATTTAAACTCCAACAAACTTAAATATTATCAAACAGATCGACTTAAATGTATCATCATTATTTAATTTCATCTTTAAAATAATACTTCAAAATTTATGTTTTATGAAATAGTTATCATTATTATATTCTTATGCATAATACATGTAGAAGCTAAAGATGCCCGAGTGAAAAAGTGTTGTGCTTTGAGAGTTTGAGAGCACATGCCACGTGTTATCCTCCGCGTGAAACCCAAGAATAGCATCCACAGTTCTTCTCCACAACCTCCCAAAACCAGATAAAAAAAAAAACAAAAAACAAAGCGAGAAACCAATGTCCCATCATCATCATCATCTCACCCTCCGTAATCTCCTCCTCCTTTGCTCCTCCCTCTCTCTCCTCCTCCTCCTCCTCTACAGTCTCCACCCCATTAACCCTCCCCTCACCCGCCCTCCTCCGCCGCCCTCCGCCACCCCCCTCTCCCTCCGCCACCTCGTCTTCGGCATCGCCTCCTCCGCCCTCTCCTTCCCCTCCCGCCGCCCCTACCTCCGCCTCTGGTGGGACCCCCCCAACACCCAAGGCTTCATCTTCCTCGACCGCAACCTCTCCTTCTCCGACGACCCCTCCCTCCCCCCTCTCCGCCTCTCGAACCCATCCGCGCGCGCCGCCCCGCGCATCGCCCGCATCTCCTCCGAACTCGTCGCGCTCATCGACGAATCGGGTCCGTCCGATGCGCGGTGGGTCGTGCTCGGCGACGACGACACGGTGTTCTTCCCGGAGAATCTGGTGCGCACGTTGGCGAAGTACGACAGCCGGATGTGGTACTACGTGGGGTCGACCTCGGAGAGCTTCGATCAGAACGTGCAGAACTCGTTCGGGATGGCGTTTGGCGGGGGAGGGATCGCGCTGAGTCTCCCCCTCGCTAGGGTTCTCGCGAGGGTCCTTGATGGGTGTCTGAAGAGGTACTCGCGTCTGTACGGGAGCGACGCGAGGATCTACTCGTGCCTCGCTGAGCTTGGCGTCGGGTTGACACGCGAACCCGGGTTTCATCAGGTGAGATCTCGGAATTGAATGATTTGAATGATTTAGGTTTTTTGAATCTTTTTAAAAAGTTGTGATTTTTATCGGTCATGGTTGGCTCTGTTTTCACTTTGTGTGTATTGGTTGTTACAGAGATTGGTTTTTGTGTTTTATTGTTGTAATAAATTGTCACAATTTCAGGTGAGATCTCAGAATAGAAAGATTTGAATGATATGGCTTTTTTGAATGTTTTTAAAAAGTTGTGATTTTTATCGGTCACGGTTGCCTCTGTTTTCATTTTGTGTTTATTGGTTTGTTACCAAGATTGGTTTTTTTGTATTTTTTTGTAATAAATTGTCATAATTGCCCGGTTAGTTAGATATGTAGATGTAGTTGCCCCATTTTTGGTAATTCTTTTGATTGATAAAAAAGATTGGCTGTTGTGTGTGTTTGTAATGAAATGTCAAAAATTTCCTGATTAGTTAGATATGTAAATGACCCATTTCTATTAATGGTGGTAGTTCTTTTGATTCCTGGTGAAGTGCATTAATTGCCTAAAATGTTGTCCATGTTTGTGATAAAATGTGAAAATTTTGATTAGTTTGATGTGTAGATCCTTTTTTTGCTAGTGACCATTATTTTCTAATATTTGTAGAATGATTCATTGGTGATCCTATCATGGTTATATCATAGTGGGACCCATTTATCTTTCTCTATTTTTGAGAACCCTTTCATTAATCTTCTAGGTCGATATTCGTGGAGATCTATTTGGAATGTTGTCGGCACACCCACTAGCACCTTTGGTATCCCTCCATCATCTGGATAAAGTAGAGCCTATTTTCCCCATGATGGATCGTGTCCAAGCATTGGGGCATTTATTTAAAGCTGTAAAGGTTGACCCTGGCAGGATTTTGCAGCAATCAGTTTGTTATGATCGCTCAGAATCACCACGGACGGTGTCCGTTTCATGGGGTTACAATGTTCAGGTGTTTGAAGGAAATTGGCTTCTTCCTGATCTGGTTTCTTGGCAGCGAACATTTTTGCCATGGAGGAGAGGTCGCAATGTTGGTTTGATTCGTTACATGGCTAATACAAGGGAGGTCCCTAAGGATTTATGTCAAAGACCTGTGGTTTTCTTTCTATTGAATGTAACTTCTGATTCTTCTGGGATACAAAGCATTTATGGCAGAAATATCGCTGAAAGTTGCTTACAAGGGATGTCTTTGACAAAGCATTTACAACATATCAGGGTGTTCTCTGAGAAATTTGACCTTGATATTAAACAGGTATTTGGACATTTGAGGATGTATGTGTTATGATTATCAACTCATCATATGTCAATTAGCTGATATGAAAGCGAAGGCCTGCCATTTAGTTCAAAAAAAGGAAAAACATCATATGTCATGACACCCCCCCCTCCCTTCTTTTTTTCTGAAAATCTATTCACTCTAACTCAACATTATTTTTAAGAGTTCTGAAGGATCAGTTTGATGCATTTATTCTGGTAATGGGCCACATGAACTTCGTAACTAGTATACATAACAAATGAAAAAGGATTGAGTTTTACTTGTTTTTTTTTTCTTCTGCTTTGTTTTTGTCTTCAGCTGCAAGCTCCAAGACGTCATTGCTGTGATGTGCTACCTTCTTCATCCAATACAACAATGGATATTGGTATTCGAAAATGTAAGTATGACGAGTTGATCTCTATGGATTCATAACTGGAAGTTGAATGGCTGTTGTCAGGGTGCTTTATTCAGAAAGAGATATATGAATACACATATGGTTTGTTACTTAAAAGTGAGCTTCAATTTTCAGCAGGTATGCATTCCATGGTAGTTTCACACTACTGAAATCTGTTCTGTTAGCTATGTATGGTGATTGTAGTGGTATTACTTTAGAGGATCTTGATGTTAAACAAACAATTGTATTTGTGAATACTTTGTAGGTTTTTTCTGAAAGAACAATCTTTGTGATATTATCATGCTTCAGAAGTGAAAACAATTTGAACTCCTTTTCTCTATATTCCATGGTCGTATGCTCGTATTTTGGAATTCTTTGTTGCTGATGGATTCCCATGTTGATATTTCATCATATTTATACTTCCATTGAAGTTAGCCATCTCAATTGACTTTGGACAGCTGAAAGTTATTTCCATCTGCTACTTATATTAAGCATTTTTTTTTTGTGGGAGGTGGTGTAGAGATTCTATTTCCACATGTTCCATCATAGATTCTTGTTACCTCATAAAGAACATGGATTAGCAAATCCGTCAATAGCGGCATATTTCTTTTGTACATGCGTAGTTTCAAATTCTTGTCCTGTGTGGTATATTTAGGATTCGGGGTCATCACTTTCCAAAGTGCAATACTGCTTAGACCACCACTGATTGGTGAGCTGATATAATAAAATTTGAAGGCCAACAACATTTGGAGTAGGAGGATGTATTTCTGAGGTCCAAGCAACAATAGTCTGAAGATAAGGACCATTAGAAGAAGATATCTAGGACAAAAACAAACTATGATGAGATATTTCTGGGAACAAGCAGCAAAATATTTTCATCCAAAAATTATGAAAATGGAAACTTTTTGACAACTTTCATTTGCTTGAAACATCTTATACACACACGAATTGAGAATTTTCTGATATTATTATTTATGCATAAATATTGGTTGTTTGCTTTATAGAAAGATAGGCACACTCTAAAACTCATACTCCTCATAAAGTCTAGTATGTGTTGGATGTAAGTAACAGTTTTCTTCTGGATATTCACACAGCACGATCTGGGTTCCCAGCGATGCCTTTGGTGATGAGGACACTAATTTGTGTAGGACTTCCATAGCCTCGCTATCAATCTTGGACTTTTGAGGAGTGATCAGAATCAGGGTCTCTAGATTCACGCCGTTCTTGAGGAAATATATCACCAGCTTTATTTCACTCATGCACCCCTTAAAGTTGTTTATCTTAATCATCCTGAGATGGTTGAAAGCACCGTCCAGAGGTTGTTCCATGGCGTTTGGTGTGCCATTTATTGCATTGGCTTCTGGGCGTATTGGGAGCTGTAAACCAGAGAAGCATGTCAGATCCATTGTATGGTTTGGAAACTGGTATAGGAGATGATATTATTATTCGAATGGACTTCCGCCATACACTGACCTGAATGAAGAGTTGCTGTAAAATTGGGAAGCGGCAGACTCTGAAGAAGCTGTACATGCAAGCAAGGTAATACTCATCCATCCATTCTATCAGGAGCTGTAATTCTTGCAGGTTCTGCAATACAATAGGTGAATTTCTGAATTCTTCCCATGAAGCTCTCTGGTGAGACCAAATATAAACATTAAGTAAACTATCAATTGCTTTGGAGAAATGAAATGTTGAAGTGAAATGCTTACAATGAGAGTTGCAGTACAGACGGTGAGAATCTTGACATGTGCTATATCAGATAAAATCTGCAAGTACTCCTGCTCTGGTTCCGCATATTCCCGTCCCATAGAACTGATGAAGGCATCCACCAGAGACGGGATATTAAAGAAAAACTCACAGTATAGTTCACCAACGTAATGGAAGGATTGCAGATTTGGTGCCGAAATCTCCATATGACAGATGAAGACACAGTCAATCAGTATCAAGTTCTTGAGCCGCAGACCTGTGACTAATATCTTGAGGTTCAGGTCAAAATCACCTGTAAAGTCCGGTGTTACCAGCTTTAGATTCTCAAGGAGTGGGCAATACAAAATCAAGTTTTGAAGCACGGTGGCAGAGATGTGGATCCTATCGAGGCTTAGAGTCTGGTGGGAGCCAAAGGCTGTGAATTCTGAAGGTGGGATGAAACTGCAGTGGCTCAGTTTCAGAAGATAGAGTTCCTTGGAATAAAAAAGACAAGGGGGTAGTTGAAATGGCCTTCTTCCATTGATGGATTGTCCATGTTCATCGACGAATCCTTGTGAGAAGTTGAGATGGAGTTCTTCAACTCCCTTGGTTGTGGTGAGTTGGATCCACTTATGAGCATCAGAGATGTACGCATCTTCTGGATGGAGGAACAGCTGGAGCCTTTTGATCTTTTTGGTGTCGTGGAGTTCCATATAATAATTGATGGTGGCTACAAATTGCTGCGGAGTGTGGTTTTTCGAGGTGAACTCGTTGTCAAAGTCGAGGTTGATAGTTGAACATAGTAGTATTTTTGAAAGGTCTTTCCATCTCCTCGATAAAAGGCTGGTTTGGACGATGTCTTTCATGGGAACTGAGGAGAAGATGGACTGAAGAATGGCTTCCGGTAACTCACTGACCCTGTCGGTAACTCACTGAGCCTGTCGTTCTCCATGGTTTTCTATACTTGTTTTTGTTGCATGTTCCTCTTTATATAGTGTATATATATGTGTGTGTGTGCGCGTTTCTTCAACATATGTATATGTCTAATTTTTTGATGACTTGGTCTGAGGAGTATTTAAGAAACTATCTTCCAGTGCAAGATTGTTCTTTTATTTTTGTTGTACTAGTCAAAAGAGTGAGCAGGAGGCTTTGAATTAGGTTGCTCTCTTTTGGGAAGCTTCTTTTATATTATATGCGTGTTTTTACTTTTTCTTTGTGCCTTCATCATCAGCTTAATTGGGGGAATTGTTTTCTTTACTTATTTTGGGCCTTTGGTTGGCTGCTGGATATGGGCTTCCTCTTATACCATACATAGCAGGATTGCAGTTAAGAGGCAGCCCCAAAATCTCTATTATGCTTTTCAATTTAAAGAGCGTTGTTACACACTCCCCGTAACCGCTCCACCTCAGTCCTATATACCTTGATAGCTGTATATAATTTATTCTAAGCCTACATCTACAGGACAAAATGCAAAGAATCTATTATAATAGTCGAGACACAAGACTCACAAACTCTCAAAGATTTTTTAAAGGGAAAAATTGATAACTCTCTGAATTGAAAAAAATTGTCACAAGTTTTTATGTTATTAGAAAAATATTATTTTAGTTTTTATCATCATTCTAACTAATCAGATACATGTTTAATTTTAGCGGCATATTAAACGTTATCAGAATATCTTCACCCCTTGTTTTAAAAAAATTGATATAGCTCTATAAAAACTTATAAAAATCAGAAAAGATCTTTATAAAATCAGTAAATTTCTTTAGGTCCTTATCTTATTAGAGAATATTTATTTTAGTACCTACTGTAACTAAAACAAATCAAATCTGTGATTCACTTTAATCATACATGATAAATTACTATATTACTCTTTTTAAATTTAATTGATAAATTACTGTAATACACTAATAAAATTCGTGTTACTTTAAGAGGATTTAGTAATTTTATGGGGACCCTTTTCGATTTTCATAAGTTTTCAATGAGTTATATTAATCCTCCCCCCCCCCCCCCCCCCTTTTTTTTATACAATTGTTGAGTATAAGATAACAGGAGAATTTTCAGAAAAAGACAGAAACATTTTTGTAATCAAAATGATTAAATTAGATTTTTCATATTTTATAGGGACTTATTTGAATGTATTTTTTTAGAGCAATTTGACTCAGAGACTAAATCCGTCAACCATATATACGTTATAGAGATTTATGGAGATTTTTCAATTTTACAGGGACTAAAATCGATTTAGTTAACTTTCGAGGGAGTTATATCGATTTTTCTCTTTTTTAAAAAGTTTTTTTTTCTCTTGGCTACCCCTCTCAACCTCTCTTTGGATCTCTCTACATTAATCCCATGTTGCATGTTGTACAATTACCTAATAAAAATATATCTTTACGGGGTATTAATAGAGATAAATCTCAACAATTTCGTGCATCTTCGAAGATCTGACTTTTGCATCTACCTTGAACATGCTCTACACATGCCCACAAGCTCTATTTGCCTGGAGTCACTTTACCTAAACCAACTGGGACTTGATTATGAGTCTCTAAATTTGGTTTAAAAATTTGTTCAATTAGATGACAACCTTTAATGTTTCAGTCTCTTTCAAGCTTACACGTCAAAATATTGTTCGTTTTGTCCCTCAGTGAACTTAAGATTTTAAAACACATTTTGATTTTCCAGAATTGATGTAAGCATGTACTATCTTCCCTACTAGGCAACAATTGTGCGGTCTATCATCTCACCTTTCAGCTTAAATGGGCCTATTAGGATTTTAACTAGCCAGTCCTCCACCTCCACATGTAACAATCGAATACAATTGTAATATTTAAACATTTTAATTTTGACTTTGTGTTCTCTAAAAGAAGAAAATGTGATCTTCATAGGCCTTACCTTCATGTGAATTCGTCTCATCTGAAATTTGTAGAGCCACAGAAATCCAGCTAAAAACAATCTCCAGAATCCGAGTATGATTGTTTTGTATGCGATATTATAATGAATGAAACAAACACCAATGAGACCCCCTCTAGTTTCCATGATCCAAAAGACCCGCAACTGCTATGTGGCACTATCATGGGTTGAAAACATGGAAAAAAAAAACAAATCAGAAGACTTGATGACTTCTTTAATTTACATGATGGGAAAAATTGATATAACTCTCTAAAAAATTAATTAAATCAATTTTAGTCCCTGTAAAATTAAAAAATCGTCATAAGTTTTTATGTTATTAGAAAAATATCGTTTTAGTCTCTACCATCACTTCAACTAACTAGATATTTGATTAACCCTAACTATACATTAAAATTTACCAGAATGTACTTATCCCTTATTTTCGAAGAATCGATATAGCTTCTTAGAAATTTATAAAAATCGTTAAATTCTCTCATGTCACTATTTTATTAGACAATATGTATTTTAGTTCTTACCATAATCGAAACCAAGCAGATCTATAGTTGACTCTAACCATACATAATAAATTACTGTAATACCATTTTAAAACTTATTTAATAAATTACTGTAATAAACTAAACAGATTTGTAATTGACTTTAAAGGGATTTACTGATTTTACAAATATTTTTTTTTACAGTTATATAGATTTTTTGTATTTTTTTTATACCATTGGTGAATATATGATAGTAAGAGAATTTCAGAAAAAGAGAAGCATTTTTGTCATTAAATGACTAAATCGAATTTTTTATATTTTGTAAAGACTTATTTGAATATATTTATTGAAACAATTTAACTTAGAAAATTAATCTGTTTACCATTTTAAAGATACGTGATAAATTTTTAATTTTATAAAAATTAAAATTAATTTAATTAATTTTGTAGTGAGTTTATCGATTTTTTTCCTTACATGATTCATCAGGTCTTGCAGTGGGGACAACCCTTTTTTTTTTGGGGCGGGGGCGGCACAATGGACTCAACTTTCTTCTTCTCTTCCATGAAAAAATCTTTTTTTCTTTTGGTTGCTGTGATTGCAGCACTAACCAACAATGGGTGTCATCACTTGAGGTTGATTGATCTCCACATTTAATTTCTTTGTCCAAATAATAAAAATCTTCTCAGACAACGCGCTTAAATTAATTCATTTGACTCTTGTGCAAGTCATGCAAAGGCATAGCATGACTCA
Organism: Acorus gramineus; assembly: GCA_030737835.1. NCBI lineage: Eukaryota > Viridiplantae > Streptophyta > Magnoliopsida > Acorales > Acoraceae > Acorus > Acorus gramineus. Next base: position 13,863,405 of record CM060847.1, on the reverse strand, counting down.
ACCAGCCAAGTCATCCTGAGCATTCAATTCCAGGATAAGAATCCCATTCCATTTTCTTTTTCTCTACACAGTGAATGACGTGGAAAATAAATTCTGAAAATACCAACCAATAGAAATAAATAGCAGTGATTATGGAGTCGCATGAAATTTGATGTGTTGGAGTATTTCATGGAAACTTCATGGATAAGTAGATCATTTAAGCTAATAAGTAAATTTATTATTTTGGTAAATGTTAGAATTGATTTTTTTTTTAAATAATTTCAAATTGGTTGTCAATTCTAATTATCTCTACGTATTTATAATAATTGACACTAGTATTAATTAAATTTTTTATTTTTTATTTAAAATTAATTAGATTTTTAATTGAGTTAAAGACCTTGTGTGTTGTTTGGATAAAGGCATAAATTATTCTTAAGTTTTGACTATTTAAAGAATGGATAGCTATACTAGTGAAATGATTGATTTTCTGTTTGATTATGTTTTTTATTATTCTCATTGAAAAACGTAATAATAAGTTTTCGTTGTTTCGTTGAATTTTAAAATAAAATATAAATAAGTGGTTATTTATTTAACACACCATTTTTACCCTTTTATTAACTGTTCACTTGTCACTGCCAACGCCTTCCATTCACTGTTCACCACCACCACCACCCCCACCAAGAATATCTATTGTGCACTGAATACCCTCTGGCCTCCACCTCCACCACAATCACAGCCTGACCACTCCACCGATGACCGCACCACCATCACCGTGGCCGCATCACCACCACCTCCGCAGCCACCATCCCTGCCACCATCACCCCCTACCCAATAACCACCACGAACTTAAACACCACCACCATCTCCGCCACCACCACCACCCCCTCCCAATGAACCACCGCAAAATTCGTCACCACCATCACCATGAAACACCTCCACCACCTCCATCAGTTAATGCACCCGCAAATGCAAGAACAAACAGAGGCGAAGAAATGAAAAAAATAATAATAATTGTGGGACCCACTAATTATTACTGTTGGAATAAGCTATTTCATAGAAAAGAGGGGATTGGTATACCCTTTATTCTCACTTAATCCAACATCTATATACCAGCTTATTCTTCTTAGCCAAACATCAGTTTTTTCTTATTCCTTGTTTATTCCTGCTTATTCATCCTTTATCCCTCGATCCAAACACCACCTAAAGGGAAGACTCATCTATCATCAATATATTTGAAAATTCCTTCTTTGTAAGAGTTGTATATGAGAATCTTGACCTAGTCAGATTCTTTATGTTCTAGACCAGAAGTTGAAAGGATGTGGTATTGCTGCATAACCACAAAATTACTTCAGCATTGGCTCTTGTATATTTTTTGGACGCAATAGAAGAATTTTTGTGTCCTGGGCTCACTTACAGGATTTGTATTCTTTTGCAATCACATGGGACAGTTTTGGTATACCATTGTCAAAAGTTTGAAAAAAAAAAATCTGATTTTTTAAAATATATACGCGAGTATACGTAAAGATGGTTTTAATTAAGGAAAATGTTCAGTCATAATTTCAATGAACACTGTTTTAAAAAATAGAAAATCTCATACAACAATGTATAAGATCTTTAAAAAAAAAAGAAGATATATATAATATATAAGCGTTGATACACTTAATTTTTTTTTACAGCTCAGACTGTAATTAATCACATATATTTTGATAGCACAATATATATGTACTGTACTATCATAATATATGAGTTTCGATTAGTGTATGGTGAAATTTTTTTTCTTATTTTTTTAAAGTAAAAAATATACTATTGTATCTTAATATATATTTCATTTTATATATTTATTTTATTAAAAGATTGTATGATTTAAAAAAAAAAAAGAAAAACGTGTGGACTGCGGTTAGGTTTACATAAAGGGCTTGACACCATTTTCCATAATCCAATGAAATGCATAGGTCTATTTATAAAAAATATAATAAAATATATCTTGTTAATACGAGTATCTGACAATGGTAATAATACAAGAATAATTTATGAATGTCAAAGGAATTATTCTTTTTATTTATAAATACAAAATATGATGGATGAAATGTTAACTCAAAAGGGGTGTCACTTTATCATGACACAGAGACTGAGAAAATAAAAAATCATAAAAAATCGAGCGACGGCTACATCCGCACGTGTGTATTTTATGTTAATGAATTACATATTTTTATAATATAAAATATATATTTTTATAAATTGTGTGTCAATTCACAGGGGGTCTAAAATATTATATGTTTTGTATATTAAGACATATATCATTTGATATGTGTATGACTGTAAACATAGCTCTACGTAACAACACGCACAAAATTGTAGAGATTTTTAAAAGTGACGAGATTCATGATTTTGTTTTTCTTCACTTCTTGTCTTGTAATTCCCTTTTTTTTTTTTTTTTTGAAACTTTTTCTTCCAATAAGGAGTGCGGCTCAAATAAAAAAACCCAAAAAAGATTACTTTTACCAACCTATTGCAAATTATTATTTTAGTTATTTTTGTTAAACAGTATAATAATAATTTTTTTATTGTAAATAAAATATAAATAAGATATAAATAATAATTTATAAAATATGAATTTCACACATATAGTCTTCCTTATTTATAAGAAGTGATGATAAATAATTATTTAACATACGGACCTTCTTTATACAAATGCAATAGATTGGATAAAATAAAAAAAATTTCAAGAGAAGAATATAAATATCAACTTATTCTCGTATATTCTGACATATTTATATTCACTTATTCAATGCAAATAAACACTCTATTCCACCGTATTCTCCACCTATTCCACTATCTAAATAGGAAAATAGTACACTTACATTATATAACATATATGAACTTTGTTACGCAATCTTTTTTTCAACCTAAATTCTAGTTCCATATACTTCGATAGTATTATACACTCACATTCGTTAGGAATATGTCTCATTAGAAATTTTTTAAATAGATCTATGTTATTCATTGAATTACATATTTTTATAAAATCACGTACCTTATTATTTTTAAAAAATTCAAAACACCTGGATGCTGTTCGGATAGAAATATAAGCTATTTTGGGATTTATGACTATTTTAGGAATAGATAACTATACTAATAAAATAAATAATTTTTTGTTTAGTTGTGTTTTTAGTTATTCTTGTTGAGAAACATCATAATAAAGTTTTTATTGTTTGGTATGTTGTAGATAAAAAGTGAATAAGATGTTAAATAATGAATTATAAAATATGAAAAAATGATTTGATGCGTATCCTTTTTTAGTTGATTTGGCAGTAGGACCCTTTTTTATCGACGGAATAATTTGGGTGGGATTATACAATTCCAAGAAGACCTAGAATACAAATATCAGTTTATTCCCACATATTCTGAGGTAACTATACCCATCTTCTCCTTCTAAATAAACAATGTTTTTTTTATACTTATTCCTCCTTTATTCCCTCCTATGCTTTTACCCAAATGATCTAATAGAGATTAGAATTGTGACCAAAAAATATTTATGATGTGTTTGTGTCAAAGAAAAAGTGATAGGAAATGAAATTTCTTTTTTTACCATCTATAAATCCAGTGTTGTGTCAAACAATGGAAATATTTTTTATTAATCAATTTTTCTTTCTTATTTTATTTTATTAAAAAAATACAAATATTTTTTCTTCTTTTCTAATGAAAATTTTTTAAAAAATAATGATAATTTTTTTTTTATCAAAACAAGTATTACAAAAAAAATATTTTTTTTTTTTTTATCACGGTGTCACTCTCACTTCAAACTTGTGCTGCCGTAACATATCCGTAACAACAATTTTCCAATATATATAGACATGTATAACCCAACATCACTCATAAACCACCCCCCCCCCCCCCCCCCCCCCCCAAATAAAAAACAAAAAAAAAGGGGAGGGGAAGAAAATGGGATTCTCCCTCCTCTCCCTCCTCCTCACCACGACCCTCCTTGTTTCTCTTTCAACCACCACAACAAGAGCCGAACCTCTGTATCAAATCTGCCAAAACAAGAGCAACTACACCACCAACAGCCCCTACCAAGCCAACCTCAACACTCTCCTCAGCTCCCTCTCCTCCAACGGCCCCACCACCGGCTTCTTCACCACCACCCAAGGCAATCCCCCTGACCAAGTCGACGGCCTCGTCCTCTGCCGCGGCGACACCAACGTCAGCGTGTGCGCGGCCTGCCTCGACACCGCCGTCGTCGACGTCGTCCAATCCTGCCCGAACCAAAAGAGCGCCGTCATATGGTACGACGACTGCCTTCTCCGCTACTCCAACATCAGATTCTTCAACTCCGTCGAAACCTCTTCAAAGTTCTTCATGTGGAACGTCAATAACGCGACCGACCCGCGCCCGTTCATCGCGGCCGTGTACGGACTGATAGGCTCGCTCGTTAACAAGACCGCCGGAGATCCGGGGATGTTCGCCACGGGAGAGGTAGCGGTGAGCGGCGCAGGCGCCGTCGCCGGCCAGAAGGTCTACGTGCTCGCGCAGTGTACGAGGGACCTGTCTCGGGATTCGTGCGCGCAGTGTCTGGTGGATGCGAATAATAGCTACCCGTCGTGCACGCAGTGCGCGGGGAAGATTGGGGGGAGGGTCATTGGGCCGAGCTGTAATTTCAGGTATGAGATTTCTAAGTTTTACGGGAATTCGTCAATAAGGACGGCGGTACCATCGCCGTCTCTTCCGCCTATACCTCCTCCGACGACGCCGGTAGCATTCGCCCAAGGTACGCAGAACTTGAGCTTTGTTTGGAATCAATTGTCAAATAGATATATTTTAATTGTACGTAATAAGAAAAACTGATTGAGAATAACTTTTAGAGAATTGGGGTATTTTAACCAATTTAGACCATAAGTTTTAAAAGGGGCCTAGCTAGATCAGTAGTCCCCATTGTAATCCTTATTATTTCTCAAGGTATGGAATTTAAATTGCTTGTAGGATTGTGATTCAGTTTATGTGACATCTCAATTGCATTTGTTATATTGAATTTTGAATGCATTTGAAAGATGATTAAATGATGCCTATTTTGACCTTCCCCCCCTTTTTAGTAAATGGTCTTGTTCAAATGATTTTAACAATATGAGTGTTTTATATTAGATGAATTTGTTATATTGATTTTGAATGCATTTGAAAGAATATTAAATGATACCGATTTGATTGTCCCCCTTTTTTAGTAAATGGTCTTGTTCAAATGATTTTTACAATATGAGTAATTGAGTATTTCATGTTGGGGATAATTGTGTAGGAATGAGTTTCTGTCCATGAATGAAATCTTATTGGAATTGTTCATCACATCTTGGATCTGATGAAATTGGATGTGGTTATCTTGAATAAAGCAACCATTTCTTTATCTTCTTATAATGGTTCCGAAAAAGGGATTTGTAGAATGATAGATTATAGAAAGGTATTGGTTGATGAACATAGTTTTTATCTGTTTCAGGAAGCAAGAAGCATGGTCTAAGAACAGCTCTTACCATCATCATCCCTGTGCTCACTTTCATAGTGATTGTAACTGTTGTTTTTGCTTGTTTGCGAAAGATGAGGAGAGTGAAGAACGTGCGAATAGGTAAGTGGCCTAGAGAAATATTTATTCATCTTCTAACATCGAGCAACTCAATGATGCTTACAAGCAAGAATTCATCATAGGAAAAAAGTAATTATTGGTAGAACATAAAAATTTAGTAAAGACTTGTCCAATTCAGACTATGGAAATGTGAATCAAATTGAAGACATCGAACCACAAGTTTTCGACTTGGCTATGCTGAGAAACGCAACCGACGATTTCTCTGATGTGAATAAGCTTGGAGAAGGTGGTTTTGGTGTGGTTTATAAGGTAAAGACTAAATATTCATCACCATTATTGTTTTATGTGTTTTAAAACATAGATTTTACATCACTAATTAAATGACCTTATAACTTTCCACAGGGGACACTAGCAGATGGGCAGGAAATAGCAGTGAAAAGGCTTTCGAAAACTTCAAGTCAGGGGCTACAAGAGCTACGCAATGAGGCTGTGTTGGTTGTTCGACTTCAACATAGGAACCTTGTAAGGCTTTTGGGATGTTGTTTGGAAGAACAAGAAAAGTTGCTAATCTACGAATACATTCCAAACAAGAGCCTCAATACATTCCTTTTCGGTACGCCCATTTCATACAAGTCCATAAGCGCATGCTTTGTGTATTTTAAAATCAACACTGTAAAATTATACTGACAAGAAAATGCACATATCAGATCCTGTCAAAGTGAAAGAACTCACATGGGAAAGGCGATACAAGATCATAGAAGGAATCGCTCGTGGGATGCTTTATTTACACGAAGAATCCCAACTAAAGATCATCCATAGAGATCTCAAAGTGAGCAACATTTTACTAGATAAAGACATGAATCCCAAAATTTCAGACTTTGGTATGGCGAGGCTGTTTGGGATCGATCAAACTCAAGACAACACAAGCCGAGTCGTTGGGACATAGTATGTACATCTTTCTTTCCATTTATCGCACTTGATGTCTCCACATACCCATCTAATGATGGACTATTTGCAGTGGATACATGGCACCAGAGTACGCTATGCGTGGACACTATTCGACCAAGTCAGACGTCTTTAGCTTTGGCGTATTAGTCTTGGAGATCATCACCGGATTGAGAAACAGTTCATTTGATCTTCTTAGCCATGTAAGTTCAACACTGTCCACTCACATAGTATAATTTGTACAAGTTTATGTTTATAAAGAAGTTACTACATCGAATTTCGAGTGCAGGTTTGGAAACACTGGAATGAAGGGAGAGTTCTGGAACTGATAGATCAATCGCTGGGTGATTATTCGAGTAGCGAAGCGATGAGATGCGTGCACATAGGGCTGCTGTGTGTCCAGGAAGACGCGGCGGATAGACCCACCATGTCATCTGTTGTTCTCATGCTCGGCAGTCTCTCCACGTCCCTTACCGTTCCTTTCGCCCCTGCTTTTTTCGTAGGGTATAGCAATGTTGATGGAGAGAAGAACACACTGAACACACCCGATCGATCTACAACAACCACATCCAATCCGGTATCTACAAATGATGTATCGATAACGGAATTAGAGCCTCGGTGATGATCACAGGCAATGTATAAGATGCATCTCCTTCAAATGAGAGATATCTGTTCTTCTTCCTCTGTTTTCATATAAGATACTGTACTGTGTTCTCAACCATAAATATGATGTATGTGGTCTGCATTGGCTAATCTGATACATAGTATTGTTTTCTGAAAACTTTGGGCGGGTTTTTCATACAAGCATTTTGTTTATAGTAATATGATACATAGTTGAATGATTTTATTTAATGCATTCAGTATACGTAATTTTCATATGTTTTGTTTGCATGCAAGTGTGAATGAATGGAAAGAAGACCAATTGACTCTGTTCAAGTCAATGCAAAGGCAAAGTATGGCATGTGATTTTGGACAACACAGTCGCCATCAGTGTGGCTCAACCAACAAATTAAAGTCATCGTTTGCATTCAATTCCAATCTCTTATATTGTTTTAGTTGTCTTGGTATGTGATCCTTGAATGGAAAAAAAATGGTTCAATATGACCTAGTAAAAGGTGTTAGGGACTGTCCCATGTATAACATGAGGGCTTTGAATATTTTTTTATCCAGTGTAAATTAAGAGTGCTAATATAATCAGTCCCAATTATAGCCCCGTTTGAAGACAACATACGGTCCACCAGTTGACTATACACTCTACTAGTTGAACATATATTATAGTAGTGCAAGATATACTCTACTAGTACAGATGTATACTTCATTATTATTATCATTTTTAAATATGTACAGATTATCTAGATATATATTTCACTTTTTATAATATTATGTACTTTATTAAATGAGTATACTAAAAATAAAATCATGACAATTAGGGGTTGCAAAACAAAGTTGAATATCACATTTATTTTGAAGGAACATATACATTTTTAACGACATGAGACTATATAAGAAGACCGTATTAACTACATGTTAATTTTCAATATTTAGTTAAGTATTACACTAAGTTTTTTGCAACTCTATTCGTAGCCCACATTTTTTTTTTAAAGAATATATTTGACTAATGAAATACATTTCAAAATTTGACCTGGTCAATCTGAATTATTCCTTTTCATTTCTTTGATAGGAATCTCAATAAAAAATTTACTTGTAATAAATTTGGTGGTATCACGCATCCACCAAACTAACAAATAATAAGTTACATATAACTTAAAGAAACTGCATATTATCCATAACAATTCATTTGATGGTCTTCAGCACCAATCGACGCTATGCATCAACACTTCTCAATGAATTACTTTGGTAGCACACATTATCTTGGCTCCATTTCAGTCATTGTAACCTCATTTACGGATGGTGTTTCAACCCTGCTAACCTCTCTTATGGGAATCTCAGATTCCTTTATCGAACTCTCTTGAACTAGAAATGCAGGTTTCGAAGGTGGTCCAAGTGTCACAGATTGACATTCCAGCATGAGAACCACTGATGATATGAAGGGTCGATCAGCTGCGCTATTTTGAATGCATAACAAGCCCAATTGAATGCATCTCAATGCCTGCTCCTTCGAATAACCTTTGCCTAGACTGCAATCGACCAATCTTAATGCAGTGCCCTTGGTCCAGTGTCGCCAAGCCTGTCACGCGCATATAGTCAATGTATGTTTTATGTAGTATAAATGTGATCCAGGCTAATGTGAATGAAGCAGATGTCTTACATGGCTTCCTATGCTTGAACCACTCTCGGAATCAGCGAAACTGCTGTTCTTTCGACCTGTAACGATTTCCAACACCAAGATGCCAAAGCTGAAGACGTCTGATTTCATCGAATATTGCCCACCAACAGCATACTCTGGTGGCATGTACCCACTTCAAAGCCATTGCCAAACAAGTAAAGTTTCAGTACTGTTGTTAGGACTATAAATGTGAGAGAGAATTTGGGTTAATTAGTTCCTTAGGCTTACTATGTCCCCGCGATTCGACTCGCATTGCCTCGAGTTTGGTCTGAACCAAAGAGCTTAGCTAGCCCAAAATCGGAGATTTTTGGGTTCATGTCCCCATCCAACAAGATGTTGCTAGCCTTCAAGTCCCTGTGGATGATTCTTAGTTGCGAGTCTTCATGAAGGTAAAGAAGCCCTCTTGCGATCCCTTCGATGATCTTGTATCGTATTTGACAACAACCCAGTAGCCTTGCAAGGTTCTTGTGTTGAAGTTTAGCAACGAAAACGACTTCGTTTCGCAGCTCTTCTAGGCCTTGTCCCGAACCACTTGCAAGCATTTTCACTGCTATTTCTTCCCCCTCTGGTAGCCTTCCCTATATTGTAAATTTTAATGTGATGTATGCCAAACATTCCTCATCCTTTAGCTTATAATGTCATAACAAAAATGAAATGCTACTCTAAAAAAGAATTGGGATCGAGTTCTATCTAGTCTAGTCAGTCATCAATGATGGACCGACATGACTGTTGAAACCTGATGAGATCTAACTCGATCTTATATCCTATATAAAATGATCCAAAAAAGTTACCTTATAAACAGGACCGAACCCGCCTTCTCCGAGCTTGTTAGAATCTGAGAAATCATCGGTTGCGACTCTCAGCGTATCAAAATCAAAGAGAAGAGAATTTGTGTTTTCAGTATCACGAGCTTTGCCACCTATAAATTGAATCATACTCATCATGTATGTTAATTGCAATTGAAAATAAATGAACAGAAAAAAAAACATCCATAAAGAGTAAACCACTCACCAAGAAACTTCTTATAAGCTTTTCTCCTCCATAAACAGAGACACACCGAAAGGAACACAATCAAAGAAATCACCACTGACAGGACAACATAAACAACACTTCTTGATGTCTTGGTCTTTCCATTTCCTACAATGACAAATCAGAACCAATATCAATTATAATCACATAATGATGATTGTTAGTTAGATCAGCAGAAGTAGTACCTTCACCAGTGGTTCTGTTTATCAATGTTGGTATTGGTGAAGAAGCCACAATTGAAGGCGATGGCAGTGGCGAAGACAAAGACTGCAGAGAGAAAAGCAAATCTGTGCTGTACCACAAAAAACAACTCGCAGTGAGGATCTTGGCTTCCTTCTTCGTCGCCGGTACCTTCGCTTGCAATGCCCCCACCATATCAACCAAGCAATTATAACAATCTCCCTCTGCTAAGTCCTCCATGCACTGCCCCATCGCATATATGTTGAAGAACTCCCCGTACTCCATCGCTCCGACGGAAAACCTTGACACATTTGCAGAGACCGTTTGCGACACCTCGCTTAGTAGGCTCGAAACATTCGCATTGAAGAGCGTAGGCTCTGTCATGTTCTTGAGGACATATATCATGAAATCCCCATTACTGTCAACCTCGTCGAAGAAGAACTCATCGGAGTATCGCAAGAGACATCCGTCGTAACGTATCGCCGCTTGTTTTCCTTTAGAACATCTTTTTATGATGTTCAAACGTGACTGGTCCAAGCAGGTTTGGCAGGATTGGCTGGAGAGGTCACCGCGACATTGCGCGAGACCGTAGACCTTGTCATTGGTTCCTTCAATGGAGGTGTTGTAGAGTCTGTTGTTGGTGGGGGTGTTGATGGTGAGGGATTGGAGGGTGCTGTTGAGGTTGGCCTCGAATTGGCTTCCGGAGGTGTAGTTGGATGTGGTGGAGCAGTAGATGTAAGTGGGGTCTTGTTGGGCTCTGATGGTGGTGGTGGTGAATATGTGAATGAGAATTGAAACAGAGTATAGAAGGAGATACATGTCCTCTGTTTCTTTACATGAATTTGAAATGAACTGAATGCAAGAAAGAGAGGTGGTTCATCATGGCATTAGTTGATTTGGAGATGTAAATAGAGTTTGAATGTTTGCATTGAAGATTATCAATACAAGTCAATCAGACGTGTTTTGGAGGGTCTGATTTTTCCAATTTCTCTAGAGAGAGAGAGAGAGAGAGAGATTTAAAGATGACTCGTTTTCAAGGCCTCTCATTTTCAACTTGACTATCGTTCTTGACTGTCTGTGCCCAATGCATTAATAATGGCATTATTTGATTTGGAAATGTAAATAGAGTTTGAATGTTTGCATTGAAGATTATCAACACAAGTCAATCTGACGCGTTTTGGAGGGTCTGATTTTTCCAACTTCTCTAGAGAGAGAGAGAGATTCGAAGATGATTCGTTTTCAAGGTCTCTAATTTCACCTTGACTTTGACTATCGTTCTTGACTGTCTGTGCCTGATGCATGAATCCATTGTTTGGTTGTATGGCATGTCACCGATGTCATTCTCATATTTACTGTATGAACATTGGATGAAGGAAAAAAAAAAAAAGAAGAAAAAGCGGGTGACTGAGACCTATGTTAAAATTGGGACTGAAAGAAGAAAAAAAATGTACATAACATTTTCTACACGTATAATCCAACAACACTCCAATCTCCATTATTTTTGGTCCAACACCAAAAAAAAAATAAAAAAATAAATGGATTCCTCCCTCCCTCTCTCCCTCCTCCTCCTCACCACCACCCTCCTCTTCTCTCTCACCACCACCCCCATAACAGCAGACCCTCTCTACCACATCTGCCAAAACAACGGCAACTACACCACCAACAACACCTACCAATCCAACCTCAACACCCTCCTCCGCTCCCTCTCCTCCAACGGCCCCACCACCGGCTTCTTCACCACCACCCAAGGCTCCTCCCCGGACCAAGTCGACGGCCTCGTCCTCTGCCGCGGCGACACCGACATCAGCGCCTGCACGAGCTGCCTCGACAACGCTGTCCCTGACATCACCCAACTATGCCCATATCAAAAGAGCGCCGTCGTATGGTACTGTTGTGAGATGTTTTACATTCTAGCATGAATAACCGTTCTAGGATTTTTTTTTGTAATTTAATTCATTGACTTAATTTATGAGAGATGCAGCTGTTTTAATATTTCTTCTTTGTGAGAAAGCGGCGGTGCAGAGGAGAGAGGAATTGAGAGTTTCGTACTCTCTCTATTTTAATTTGTTGAATGATGCTTATGTAGATATATTTTGTTGAATGATGCATATAAATCCGTCTATTCTTTTGTGTGGTATTTTGTTCGGGTGTTGAGATCTAATCCTACATGCATCACTGTATTAACAGGTACGACGACTGCTTCCTCCGCTACTCGAACCTCAGGTTCTTCTCCTCCGTCGACACATCTCCCGGGCTCTTCATGTGGAACATCAACAACGCGTCGGACCCGCGCTCGCTCTTCGCGGCCGTGTACGGACTGATGGGCTCGCTCATCAACGAGACAGCCGGAGGTCCGGGCATGTTCGCCACGGGAGAGGTCGCGGTGAACGGCACCGGCAGAGGACAGAAGGTGTACGGGCTCGCGCAGTGCACGAGGGACCTTTCTCGGGATTCGTGCGCGCAGTGTCTGGTGGATGCAAACCAGAGCATCCCGGGGTGCTGCGCGGGGAAGCTTGGGGGGAGGGTCATCGGGCAGAGCTGTAACTTAAGGTTTGAGGTTTATAAGTTTTACAGGAACTACTCAACTGCGAGGCTTCGGTTGCCGATGCCGGTTGGTGGCGGTCCTCCTCCGATGACGAGTCCAACGACGACGAACTTGACGGGTGGAGGAGCAGTGGGTGGTGTGGGGGTTGGTCAAGGTATGGAAGTTGAATTGCTTGTAGAATTGTAATTCAGTTTTTGAATGCATTAGAAAGATGATTAAATGATGCCTATTTTGATTGCCCCCATTTTAGTAAATGGTCCTGTTCAAATGATTTTATCAATATGAGTGTTTTATATTAGATGAATTTGTTATATTGAATTTGAATGCATTTGAAAGAATATTAAATGATGCATATTTGATTGTCACCCCTTTTTAGTAAATGGTCTTGTACAAATGATTTTTACAGTATTACTATATGGGTGAATTTATTGTTACCCTCATTTTGAATTCATGTTGGGGCTAATTGTGTAGGAATGAGTTTCTGTTCATGAAAGAAATCTTATTGGAATTGTTCATCACATCTTGGATCTGATGAGATTGGATGTAGTTATCTTGAAGAAAGCAAGCATTTCTTTATTTTCTGATAATAGATCTGAAAAAGGGATTTGTAGAATGATAGATTATTAAAAGGTACTGGTTGTTGAACATAGTTTTATCTGTTTCAGGAAGCAAGAAGCATGGTCTAAGGACAGCTCTTACCATCGTCATCTCCGTGCTCACTTTCGTAGTGGTTGTAACTGTTGTTTTTGCTTGTTTTCGAAAGATGAAGAGAGTGAAGAACGTGCGAATAGGTAAGTGGCCTAGAGAAATATTATTCATCTTCTAACATTGAGCAACTCAATTATGCTTACAAGCAAGAATTCATCATAGGAAAAATTAAATTATTGGTGGAACATAAATGTTTAGTAGACTTGTCCAATTATATATTTTGTTTGTGGACTTTGTGTTATGGCAGACCATGAAGATGTGAATCAAATTGAAGACATGGAACCACAAGTTTTTGACTTGGTTATGCTGAGAAACGCAACTGACAATTTCTCTGATGTTAATAAGCTTGGAGAAGGTGGTTTTGGTGTGGTTTATAAGGTAAAGACATAACATTCATCACCATTGTTTTATATGTTTTAAAACATAGATTTTACTTCACTAATTAAATGACTTTATAACTTTCCACAGGGAACACTAGCAGATGGGCAGGAAATAGCGGTGAAAAGGCTTTCGAGAACTTCAGGTCAGGGGCTACAAGAGCTACGCAACGAGGCTGTGTTGGTTGTCCGACTTCAACATAGGAACCTCGTAAGGCTTTTGGGATGTTGTTTGGAAGAAGAAGAAAAGTTGCTCGTCTACGAATACGTTCCAAACAAGAGCTTAAATACATTCCTTTTCGGTATGCCCATTTCATACATGTCCATAAGCACATGATTTGTGTGCCTTAAAATCAACACTGTAAAATTATACTGACAAGAAAATGCACATATCAGATCCCATCAAAGTTAAAGAACTCACATGGGAGAGGCGACACAAGATCATAGAAGGAATCGCCCGTGGGTTACTTTATTTACACGAAGATTCCCAACTAAGGATCATCCATAGAGATCTCAAAGTGAGCAATGTTTTACTAGATAAAGACATGAATCCCAAAATTTCAGACTTTGGTTTGGCGAGGCTGTTTGGGATCGATCAAACTCAAAGCAACACAAGCCGAGTTGTTGGGACATAGTATGTACATCTTTCTTTCCATTTATTGCGCTTGATGTCTCTACATACCCATCTAATGATGGACTATTTGCAGTGGATACATGGCACCAGAGTATGCTATGCGTGGACATTATTCGATCAAGTCAGACGTGTTTAGCTTCGGTGTATTAGTCTTGGAGATCATCACTGGATTGAGAAACAGTCAATTCTCTGCTTCAGAGAGTGCAATTGATCTTCTTTGCCATGTAAGCTCAACACTTTCCACACACAGTATAATTTGTACAAGTTTATGTTTACAAAGAAGTTCTACATCGATTTTCGAGTGCAGGTTTGGAAATACTGGAATGAAGGGAGAGCTCTGGAACTGATTGATCGATCTCTGGGTGACTATTCGAGTAGCGAAGCAATGAGATGCATACACATAGGGCTGTTGTGTGTCCAGGAAGATGTGGCGGAGAGACCCACCATGTCATCTGTTGTTCTCATGCTCAGCAGTCTCTCCACGTCCCTTACCGTTCCTTTCACCCCAGCTTTTTTTTATGGAGAGAAGAACACACTAACCACACCCGATCGATCTACGACAACCACCTTGAATCCGGTATCTATAAATGATGTATCGATAACGGAATTAGAGCCTCGGTGATGATCACAGGCAATGTATAAGATGCACCTCCTTCAAATGAGAATGTTGTCTGTTCTTCTTCCTCTGTTTTCATATAAGATACTATACTGTGTTCACAACCACAAATATGATGTATGTGGTCTGTATTGGCTAATCTGATACATAGTAATATAATTTATCTACCCTCCAAAAAAAAAAAAAAAATCTGATACATACTGGAATGATTTTATTTAATGCATTCAGTATACCCAATTTTCATATGTTTTGTTTGAATGCAAGTATGAATGTGTTAAATTATATGTGTTATGTTCTACTGTATTACACGTGTAATCCTATGTGTATTTGTATATAAGGGATTAAACCCTAAAGTGCAATACAAGGATTCCCATTATTTCATTCTCTCATTCTAACATGATATAAGAGCCACCACCTCAAAAATCCTAATTTTTTTTTTGAATCCTTCGTCGTCGCCGTCGTGCCCCTGCCACTGCGCGTGTCGCCCTTGCCGCTGCTCGCCAGCCCTGCCCTGCCGAGCGCCCTGCTGTGCTGCGCCTTGCCGCGCTCAACAGCCCTGCCCTACCGCACACCGCGCCATGCCCTGCTGCACGCCCTACCGCGTCGTGCCCTGCCGCGCGTCTGAACTTGCCCGGATTGCCCGGGATCTGTCGTGCTCGAGAAATCTGCCCGGGCACCAATCTACTGATTCTGCCTGGATTTCCCGGGATCTGCTGGGACAGCTCATGCCAGCCTGTCTCGAGCGTTCCGGATTGTCTCGAGCGCCGGACCCAATACCCTTTGCCTTGTTTTCTACTACGGGTAATCCTGCTTATTGGATATTTGATTCGGGTGCCTCACATCACATGATGCCTGATAGTTCTGGCGATGATTCCACTGGTATTACTCTGGTCAAGAACCACCTAATTCGACAATTTTAGATGAAGGATCTTAGTACTCTTCGCTATTTCCTTGGTCTCGAGATTACACAGAGTGGTCGTGGGATCCTGCTTTCTCAACAGAAGTATATAGTTGACATTTTAGAGCGTGCTACTCTCTCCGATACCCGCAGTGCGGATACTCCTCTCGAGCTTCATGTGAAGCTTCGTCCTACAGATGGTGAGCTTCTTCCAGATCCTACTAGATACAGATAGATTGTGGGTCAGTTTGTGTATCTCTGCATCACTAGACCTGACATTGCTCATGCTGTTAGCATTGTTAGTCAGTTTGTCTCGACCCCTCGATCAGTGCATTACGGTGCTCTTATGCGTATTCTCAGATATTTACGTGGTACTATCACTAAATCACTGTATTTGTCATCTACTTCCACTTTGGTTCTTAGAGCTTACACTGATGCTGATTGGGCTGGAGATCCGACCACGAGATGCTCTACCACTGGGTTCTGTATATTTCTTGGAGATTCCATCATCTCTTGGCGCAACAAGAAACAGGAAGTTGTTTTCCTGTCCAGCACTGAGGCTGAGTATCGCGCCATGGCTATTACCACCAAGAAGATTGTTCATCTTAGACGTCTCTTGGTGGACTTAGGAGTCACTATGACTGGTCCTACTACTCTTTATTGTGATAACCGGTCTGCTATTCAGATAGCCAGCAATCCGGTCTTTCACGAAAGTACCAAACACATTGAGATCGATTGTCACTTCGTTCGTCAGCACTACCTTGCAAAGACAGTATCGCTTCCGCATATTTCCTTTACAGAGCAGCTTACTGATTTCTTTAGGAAGTCACATCCAGTTCTTCGATTTCAGTTCCTCATTCGCAAACTCACCTTGTATGATCCACCATGAGTTTGAGGGGGGCTGTTAAATTATATGTGTTATGTCATAGTGTATTACACGTGTAATCCTATGTGTAATTGTATATAAGGGATTAAACCCTAAAATGCAATACAAGGATTTCCATTATTTCATTCTCTCATTCTAACAAATGAATGGAAAGAAGACCAATTGACTCTGTTCAAGTCAATGCAAAGGCAAAGTATGGCATGTGATTTTGGACAACACTACAACTGTCGCCATCAGTGTGGCTCAACCAACAAATTAAAGGTATTGTTTGCATTCAATTCCAATCTCATATTTTCTTTTAATAGTCCTGGCATGAGATCCTTGAATGTAAAAAATTGGTTAAATATGATATAGTAAGAGAATAATTTCATCAGGGACAATCCCACATACAATTTACACATGTTTTGATTTTTTCAAAATAGTAAACTCCATCTAATAATTGAGTATATGTTTTAATGAAAAATGTATATCTCTCCATAACGAATTTAATGAAAATAATCAATATGAGCATTCCCTTTAAAACCGCCGCAAATGCATGTTTTTCTTGTAGTGTTTGATGCAAAACACAACATCATATGCAAATACATCGAGATCTTGGGTTCATATCCCATTGCTTACCTATAAAAAAATATACACTATACATTGTATTTGTTTGTAGTGAATTCGGTGGTGTCATGCATCCACCAAACTAGCAATGATAATGTACATAAAACATTAAAAAACTGCATATTATCCGTAATAGTTCCTTTGATGGTCTTCAGCACCAATCGACGCACTGCATCAACACTTCCATAGTACACATTATCTTGGCTCCATTTCAGTCATTGTAACCTCATTTGCGGATGGTGTTTCAAGCCTGTTAACCTCTCTTATGGGAGTCTCAGATTTCCTTATCGAACTATCTTGAACCAGAAATGCAGGTTTCAAAGGTCTTCCAAGTGTTACAGATTGACATTCTAGCATGAGAACCACTGATGATATGAAGGGTCGATCAGCTGCGTTGTTTTGAATGCATAACAAGCCCAATTGAATGCATCTCAACGCCTGCGCCTTCAAATAACGTTTACCCAGACTACGATCAACAATTCTTAATGCAGTCCCCTTGGTCCAGTGTCGCCAAGCCTGTCATGCGCATATCATCAATGTATGTTTTATGTAATATAATTGTGATCCAATATAATGTGAATGAAGTGGATGTCTTACGTAGCTCCCTATGCTTGAACCACGCTCCGAATCAGCGAAACTGCTGTTCTTTCGACCCATAACGATCTCCAACAGCAAGATGCCAAAGCTGAAGACGTCTGATTTCATCGAATATTGCCCACCAACAGCATACTCGGGTGGCATGTACCCACTTCAAAGCCATTGCCAAAACAAGTGAAGTTTCAGTGTTGTTAGGACTATAAATTTGAGAGAGAATTTGGGCAAATTAGTTCCTTGGGCTTACTATGTCCCTGCAATTCGACTCGCATTGCCTTGAGTTTGGTCCAAGCCAAAGAGTTTAGCTAGCCCGAAATCAGAGATTTTCGGGTTCATGTCCCCGTCTAACAAGATGTTGCTAGCCTTCAAGTCCCTGTGGATGATTCTCAGTTGTGAGTCTTCGTGAAGGTAAAGAAGCCCTCTTCCGATCCCTTCAATGATCTTGTATCGTATTTCCCAGTTCAATAGCTCGCGTTTGACAGGATCTGTAACAACATTAACTTGTTAGATATGTACTGAATGACATTGAAGATATGTGGGGTTTGTTTAGAAGTAGGAGAAATGTATACCAAACAAAAACTTGTCGAGGCTCGTGTTAGGCAAGTATTCATAGACGAGCATCTTCTCTTCTCCCAAACAAAAACCCCGTAGCCTTACAAGGTTCCTGTGTTGAAGTTTTGCAATGAAAACGACTTCATTTCGCAGCTCTTCTAGGCCTTGTCCTGAACCACTTGCAAGCATTTTCACTGCTATTTCTCCCCCATCTGGTAACCTTCCCTATATTGTAAATTTTAATGTGTTTTATGACAAGCATTCCTCATCCTTTTAGGTTTACAATATCATAACAAAATTGAAATACTACTCTAAATTCTAAAAACGAAATAAGAATAGAACCTATCTGGTCTAGTCAGTCACCAATGAGGGACTGACACGACTGGGGAGACCTAATGAGATCCAACTCGGTTTGATATCCTATAAAAAATTATCCAAAAAGTTACCTTGTAAACAGGACCGAACCCGCCTTCTCCGAGCTTGTTAGAATCTGAGAAATCATCGGTAGCGACTCTCAGCGTATCAAAATCAAAGAGAAGAGAATTTGTGTTTTCAGTATCACGAGCTTTGCCACCTATAAATTGAATCATACTCATCATGTATGTTAATTGCAATTAAAACAAAATGAACAGAAAAAAAAACATCCACAAAGAGTAAACCACTCACTAAGAAACTTCTTATAAGCTTTTCTCCTCCATAAACAGAGACACACCGAAAGGAACACAATCAAAGAAATCACCACTGACAGGACAACATAAACAACACTTCTTGATCTCTTGGTCATTCCATTTCCTACGATAACAAATCAAATCCATGTCAATTATAATCACATAATGATAATTATTAGATCAACAGAAGTAGAACCTTCACCAGTGGTCCTGTTTGTCAATGTTGGAGTGGGTGAAGAAGCCACGATAGAAGGTGATGGCGATGGTGGTGGCGAAGGCAAAGACTGCAGAGAGAAGAACAAATCCGTGCTGTACCACAAAAAACAACTCGCAGTGAGGATCTTCGCTTCCTTCTTCGTCGCCGGTACCGTCGCTTGCAATACCCCCACCAAATCAACCAAGCAATTATAACAATCTCCCTCCAATAAGTCCTCCATGCACTGCCCCATCGCGTATATGTTGAAGAACTCCTCGTACTTCGTCGCTCCAACAGAAAATCTCGACACATTTGCAGATACCGTTTGCGAGACCTCGCTTAGTAGGCTTGACAAATTCTCATTGAAGAGATCAGGCTCTGTCATATTCTGGAGGACATATATCATAACATACCGATAATTGACAACCTTGTCGAAGAAGAACTCATCGGAGTATCGCAAGAGACATCCGTCGTAACGTATCGCCGCTTGTTTTCCTTTAGAACATCTTTTTATGATGTTCAAACGTGACTGGTCCAAGCAGGTTTGGCAGGATTGGCTGGAGAGGTCACCGCGACATTGCGCGAGACCGTAGACCTTGTCATTGGTTCCTTCAATGGAGGTGTTGTAGAGTCTGTTGTTGGTGGGGGTGTTGATGGTGAGGGATTGGAGGGTGCTGTTGAGGTTGGCCTCGAATTGGCTTCCGGAGGTGTAGTTGGATGTGGTGGAGCAGTAGATGTAAGTGGGGTCTTGTTGGGCTCTGATGGTGGTGGTGGTGAATATGTGAATGAGAATTGAAACAGAGTATAGAAGGAGATACATGTCCTCTGTTTCTTTACATGAATTTGAAATGAACTGAATGCAAGAAAGAGAGGTGGTTCATCATGGCATTAGTTGATTTGGAGATGTAAATAGAGTTTGAATGTTTGCATTGAAGATTATCAATACAAGTCAATCAGACGTGTTTTGGAGGGTCTGATTTTTCCAATTTCTCTCTCTCTCGAGAGAGAGAGAGATTTAAAGATGACTCGTTTTCAAGGCCTCTCATTTTCAACTTGACCATCATTCTTGACTGTCTGTGCCCAATGCATTAATAATGGCATTATTTGATTTGGAAATGTAAATAGAGTTTGAATGTTTGCATTGAAGATTATCAATACAAGTCAATCAGACGTGTTTTGGAGGGTCTGATTTTTCCAATTTCTCTAGAGAGAGAGAGAGAGAGAGAGAGAGAGAGATTTAAAGATGACTCGTTTTCAAGGCCTCTCATTTTCAACTTGACTATCGTTTTTGACCGTCATGAATCCACTGTTTGGTTGTATGACATGTCACTCAATGATGTCATTCATGTTTACTATATGAACATTAGATGTTGAAAAAAAAAAGGTGGGTGAATGAGACCTATGATAAAATTGTGCAAGGACACTCGGTATTCTGAATTCTTTGAATGATGGAAAAAGTATTCTGATTGGCTACCTCCCAAGCTTATTGGTTGTATACATTTTTATTTAGTTTTGAATAGTTTATTAATTTGTTTCATTATTTAGAAATTTGATATGAATTGTTCATGCTGCATTCACACCCAATAAATTTTTTTTATATTAATGATAGAATACATCTTGAAATTATTTAATTATCTCTATGTTTTTATCGTACTTCTCTAATATGATTTATAAATGTACACATATTGTAGCGAATAAAACATTTGCCTGAAAATGATATACCTATCCCTTTCTGTAGTCTCGTTTGTAGCCTTCACTTGTTTTTTTTAAGACACAGCCCTCTATTGAAATATATATTGAGATATATTATTGTTATTATTTATTTTTTGGGAAAATTAACTAAGGGTCCTGAGGATACATATGTATTAATCATTAGTCCCTGCAACTTTTTATCTTAACAATAAGTCCCACGGTCCTAAATCCTATTCCTATTTTCTTTGAGTCCCCCTACCTAATAGATCTCAAACTAACGTTGAAAATGTCTATTCTACCCTCCTATTTAAATCTATCACTTCTCCCGAAAAAAAAAAAAACCTACATCTCTACCCCTCTCTCCCCAAATGAAACCCTCGCCACTCCCCCTCTCTCCCCCAAATCTCACCAACTCCGCTCACTCTCTCCCTCTGAAAATGCGCTCTGCTCACTCTCTCCCCCAAATCTCACCGTGCGAGGACACGAAGGTTTAGCTTTCTCCCTGCGACCGTCTCCTCAGCCTCTCCTCCGCCGAGTTCACCCTCTTCAAGCCCAAGGTCGACGAGATCTCCCTCCTCACCATCAACACCATCCTCAACCCTTCTGTAAGTTTCAAACCCCTCCTTTTAGTCTCTCCATCTTTCTCTATAAATCGATTATTTTTTGTTTTGTTGGGTATTCTGACTTTGTATATGTTTAATAGGGTCTCTAAGTTTGTATAATTTTATTGAAAATGTTACATTTATGTAAACCCATGTTTGAACTTGATTGTGAGGAATGCATTTGAATGAGATATTTGGATGAGGATGGTGAAGGATGGATGGATATGAGAACATATCACTCAATGACTTTGACAAGCTTATTTAGGAGGATTACCAATGCATGGAACAAAGTGAGAAAAAATAAGAGATTTGGAAATTAATTTCAGGAAGGAGTGCACATCAAGTAACTGATTATATGATAGAGAGGCATATCCAAGTTGATGATTTAGAAAAGGAATGGGGGAAGTCAATAAATAGTTTTGACGCTAGTATGCATATAATATATGAAACATAATACAGTTTGAATAATAAACCAATGCTAGTGCAATCATGGAAAATGTCAAATCTACGGTATCTTGCTGCAGTTACTGTATGGATTAATTTGATCTGGTGATTAATTGTGTCCGTGACCATGAACAATGCTCACGAGATACTTTATTAGTGTTTATGGGAGTGCAGTTAGTGGTGACTAAAAAACTGTTGCAAAGCTTCAGTGCACATGTTCAATAGAATAGTCTGGTTAAATGAAGAAAGAAGAAAAGTGATATTATCATCGATGTTATTGAATAGTTGTTTGTCCTAATTGTTACGAGTGCACTGTTATGCTTCATTTGTACACTCTTAACCTCTTTTGATTGTGTATCCCTAACCCTAGGTGACTATGCAATGTTATCTAAACCTACATTATATGGTGAATTGGTTATGAAGGTTTGATTGGCAATGGAAAATATGGGTTTTATATGTTTATTTTGTTATTAGTATACTATTATGATTTATATGTACACTGTTAAATCCCCATTTTTGAGCTTGAGCTTTTTTTAAATGGATAGTGTATCTGGACTCTAATTTGAAGCCATGTAGCCTCTTCTATGATATATTAATATGATAGTAATATCCAAAAAAATGCCTGAGATGAGTTGGATGTGTATGAAGGAGATTCGGAGTTGCACTAGTTAGAATGAGTGATAACAATCGTCTATGAATAGGCTCTTAGGAGTTAGGCGATAGGTAGGCCAAAACAAACTAGGATAGTGATAATAAGAAAGGACATGTTGATTATATATTTATTAGATGAATTGCATTAGTTTATATTGAAGGTGAAAGATGACATGTTAAATTAACGAAGCAAATTAATAACTAGCTAGCCTCTGGTATGATGTTTCCTTCAAGTTCCATAGATAAGCATTTGTTGGTAAACTTATAAATAATGGCCAGTTGGTTATGCCTCAGCCAAGGACTAGGGCTCATACGACATTTGATTGACCCAAGCAAGTGCATATATGGAGAGAGATAAATTTTCTGCATTATTGTAACTCTTAATGACCCAAGCCCAAACCCAAGTCATTCACCAAAGCCCAGGCCAAGTCCAAACCCAAGCCATCCACCACAAGGAATAAAAAGAAACATGGTAAACCATTTTAGCACGGTTTTTATATTGAAGGTGAAAGATGACATGTTAAATTAACGAAGCAAATTAATAACTAGCTAGCCTCTGGTATGATGTTTCCTTCAAGTTCCATAGATAAGCATTTGTTGGTAAACTTATAAATAATGGCCAGTTGGTTATGCCTCAGCCAAGGACTAGGGCTCATACGACATTTGATTGACCCAAGCAAGTGCATATATGGAGAGAGATAAATTTTCTGCATTATTGTAACTCTTAATGACCCAAGCCCAAACCCAAGTCATTCACCAAAGCCCGGGCCAAGTCCAAACCCAAGCCATCCACCACAAGGAATAAAAAGAAACATGGTAAACCATTTTAGCACTGTTTAATTGACTAAGTACACCCTTAACCTTTTTGTGTACACTGTTAAAATGCCTTGTACGCTGCTAATCAATTTTTGTACACTTATAACAGGGACTGTGAGACCCTCCCCCTCCAAATTTATGTTGGCGCAGCATAGATGTTTTCCAATCTACTACACAAGCGCGATGGATGCATGGGATGGCAATTAGAGATTGCCACAAAAAGGTAGCTCAAGAAGGCTCCATTCAACATCTTAGCGAGCATTCCTAAGATGCAGTTTCAAGCAGAGTTTGTCGACATCATTGTCAGCAACTACAATTTTTGATGGAGATTATTTTGAGATTGGTGGGAAGCCGATCACATTGACAGCCGAAGACGTTGCCCTTATCATAGGGCAAAAGAGAGTGATGCTCGGATAACGGGTTTTCAAAAAAAATGTGAAAGTTATAAACACAATATGTAAATATTATTTTGTGATAATTTTTTAAATCTGTGGTGGTGATTTAAACAGTAGATGTAACTATAAAATTCACTGTTATTCTTTTTTTTAACATTGTTATGTTCCTCATGTACACTGTTATATCCTCTGTGTTATGCTCCTCTTATTCTCCACTTATATGGATTGATTAGAATATTTTTTTTGGTGGTGGTAATTTAAAAAGTAGATGTAAATGTTTGATGTATCAATTTCAAATGATGTTTGAAATGTTTGTTTGTGATTACAAGTTAAACCAAATTATATGGGTTATTCTATGTACACCGTTATGCACAGTGTGTACACTGTTACACACATATAAAAAGATGAAGGGTCTGTTATATATGTTGGAAGGGGAGGAAAACAAAGAAGAAATGGGGTTGGGGTTAAAAAGGGAAGAAGAAAGGGTAGGGTTGACTAATGATGGATGGAAGGCCCTAAACAAAATGAATGAATGGATGGAGGGACTTATAGAAAAGTAAAAAAAGTCAAGGGGCCTATTGTTATTACAGTGGTGTCCTCAGGGACCTCTAATTAATTTTCTCTTATTTTTTTTTTAAAATAAAAAAATTTCAATCTCATAAACTACAATAAAACCCATATATACATGAGATTGCGGACAGAATGTAAAACTGATCGGATGTAATGATACTTAACTAAAAATCAATAGTTCAATAAGCTGTCTTTTCAATTAAGGCCCCGTTTGGAATCACTTAAAAGAGGTGATTCCACTTTTAATTAAGTAGAAAGCTAAAAAGTGTTACCAAACGCATTGTAAAAGGTTGACTTAATCAAAAAGTTATTTTCAACTTTTAGTGCAAAAATATTGCTTTTTAAAAAATGTAAGAAATGTGTTTTCGAGAATCAAGTTTATTTAAATCACTTTATTCAAAATCTTATTTTTCAAACGTGTTTCCAAAAGAAAGAAAGAAAGAACAGTCTTTTGAAAATGATTGAATGGAAAAGTAAAAGATTGTGTGGAAACTTGAATATCAAAAAAAAAAATGAAATGAAAGAGAACCTTCAATATGAAACACTACAAAGGTGAGAAATGATTGGTAAAAAAAGAAAGAGACCAAGTGCATGTTTGTGCACAAGTTTGAAGAAAATAAGAGAAAGGGAGAGAATTTGGGTCAAAGAGAAAATAGTAGAAAGTAAAAAAAAAATTCTTTTGATCAACTTTGCATATGGTAGAAAAATTTTCTATCACTTTTTTTTCTAAATTCTCTCTTATGGGAAAATAAATTTTTCCCTACTTTTTTTAATAAGACAAAATAGGGGAGAGAAAATGATGAAAATTCTTTTTCCTTTCATTTTTTTTTTTTTTTTTGGTATCGGAAGGACCCTCTATCGCTGACCTTACGACCAAGTTGGAAAGGCTAGCTACCTACCTCCATAAGGGATCCCTCCTATATATAAAAAAAACAGGTGGGTAAGTCAGTGCTAAAATTCGAACCCAAGACTCGAAAGTGATGAAATTTTTTTTCTTTTCATTGTTTGATACAAATATTAAATTTTTGAATGGTCAAAAGAAAAATTTTAATTTTTCATTTGGTATGAACACACCCTAAAAGTATTTATAATTCCCTAGAGACTAGAGCTAGAGGGACCAAAAATTTTGTCACAACATTTTAAAAGGATATCAAAAAAAAGATTGCGTGAGTTTTTAATTCCAGATGTTGCAAGATACGAACTTTTTTCATATTCGATGGATATATATTTATCACTTCTTTTTAATTTTTAGGTAATGAGAAATCTGTTATAGATTAGTTTATAATTATAGATCCCCAAAAAAGAAAATAGTAAAATGTTTTGAATCTTTTCATTTTCAAACAAAAGCAAATGACAAGAAAATGTTAGACTCAATTATTCTTATAGTCGAGAACTCGTTTTTATTTTTTTAAAAATAATAAAGATCATCTAATGAATTAACAATGCTTGTCATATTTATTTGGATTATAAAAAAATTGAGTGTAACAACGCATATATAAAAATATTAGACTCAGTCATTCTTATAGTCCAAAACTCAGACCACACATGTTTTTATTTTAAAAAAAATAGTAAACATCATCTAATAAGGTATATGTTTTAATAAAAATTACATATTACTTCATTTCGAGATTAATGAACCTAGTTTTAATAAGTGCTAGAAAAAGTTTAATGAGATATATACATCGTCTAACCAAATATATATTTCACTGAATTTCTAGCAAAATATATATGACTAAATTTTTTATTGTAAAAAAAAAAAGTGTAACAACACCCGTTTGTATATTAATTGAGCCCTTGGGCGAAACTTTGAAACAGTGCCACTTATTTATAAAGTTTTTTTTTGTCACATGAATTTTTTAAATAATTCTACAAATTAAAATTTTACTTAAACAGATCCTCATTATGGACTGAATAACAATAATGATTTTTAGGCCCCATCTTATAGGCCCCATCGGAAGCCCCATGAGGTGGCATGGGTTTAATACTTATTATACTATTTCTTTCTTTTTCAATAACTGATCCCCATAATTAAGGAGACGGTTACGATTTTCACATCTAATATTAGTTTTAATTACGTATTTTCTTTTTTGGTGTATTTTAAAATCATAATTAATTTGATAAATATGTTTTAAAAACTTGGCTGTCTTTCTTTCACGTAAAAAGAGACTAGGTAAATTCATGAAAGTATTATTTTTTGTTTTTTTGGGTTGTAAAATTTTTGAAGGGTTCATTTGATGAGCACCCAGTATTTAGGACCCACATATTAAATGACCCTCACTCATCATATCACTTCGACGTGAACTTTGATTATTATTTTTTTCTTATTCAAAGAACTTTTGATTTATTAAAGTTGAGCCATGTTTTGTATCCACACGCATTTTTTGTGAGAAATTTCATTTATTTTTTATCAAGCGAACTGTATGTGGTGCAATGAATGACGATCTTTCAGGTTAGGCCAATTCGATCTAAATAATATATTTTGATCTGAGTTGAGAATGTTTAATCTTTTTAATTTTTGAATAATGTTTAAGTTTCATTTACATTCGTACGGACAGAGTTTTTATTTTTGAATCTATATACATGTTAAGTGTATCTGAATAATACAAGCACATTGTGTTTGTTTACGATATGTAAAATCGTTTATGATATTGTATATGTGAATAATTATACATATTGAATCTTTGAACATGTTTAATCTTTCACAATCATTACTCAACTCATATATATTTTATTAATGTAAAGTTTTTATTATGATTCCAGATACATGTAGTGTGTATCTGAATAATATATACATATTGTATTTTGTATATTTTGTTTTTTTTTTATGATTTGATTAATGTAAATCAATGAAATTTTAATTTGTTTTTTGTCATGTATATTTAATGATATTTATTAATCATTGAAGCAATGGCTTATTAGCATATAAACCAAAATTATTTCATTTGAATTTCGACATTATTCAATCAGATTCAGATACATGTGTTAAACAAGTTTTCAGATACAACGGATAATTTTCACATACACTACACTAATTTCATATACATATAGATATTTCTTATAATCCAATATATGCAAAATTATAAAATAAAAGATAATAATACACCATTTACACTCCTGTGGAATTTAAAAAAATTATTGGCTGTAATCAACTGTTATTGAACATTAGTTGGTGGTATAATATAGAAAATTTGATGTTCCTTTTTGACATTTTTCAATCGGATTCAGATACATGCGTAAAACATGCTTTTCCGATACAACAGATAAATGAAGATGGATCATTATAAACGATTTTGACATACATTTGTGAAAATCATTATCTAATAAATGAATCACATTATTCGGATTCATATACATGTTTGTAAATCACTTTTCTCATATACAAAAATGAACAATGTGTATAAGATAACTCTGATGATTGTATATGTATTTGTATCTAATTTTTTTAGATACATCTATGTCTGCAAAAACTAATATAGAATTATATCCAAAATCGTATCCGTATATGAAAAAACTAATATATTCATCTATGTCTGTATATAAAATTCTAATATATTCTGTATCTGAAAAAAGTTGGAGGTAGAGGTCAGAAGAGGTGGAGACTGGAGGAGGACTCGAAAGATAGTCGATCCACCTCTCATATGATAGAGGGCGACGAGAGGAATCTAAAGGTGATGACACCGGTCGTCGGAGATGAGGAGGCCAGTCGGAATGGATTTTTGAAGTGGCGGATGACATAAGAGGATAATTTTTTTTTTTTTAAAAGTGGTTATACATTATCGATTGGATCAAATTGCTTTATTGGGAATGAAAAATTCAAATATAAAGAAATTGTAGTATTCTCTTTGCAGTTTTTACTTTTTTTTAAAGTCAGAGAACCAATGAGATACTGACACCTATTGGGACTTCTCAATAGGGCTTAAATTCTGGACCCATGTAGCAGAACTGAATAAATAAACATGAAAATGAATATAAAAATTCAAAAACAAAATAAAAACTGTTAAAGAATCATTATTAGGATAATATTATATCTTTATTATCATTATTGTGATATTATTAGTTATTATTAGTTTCCTAGTTTTTGTAGATTCCTTATCTGTATTTTAGGGTTTCCTCTATGTATCTATAAATAGAGCCCTTTGGCTCCTTTAATATAACAACAACAATTCTCTTTTCTTTATTCTAACATGGTATCAGAGCCACCTCAGAAACCCTATATCTATAAAAGTTTTCTCCTTCTTCCCCGCTCCGATTTGGGAGTTTTCAATCGGAGCGGGGGAAGACTTTTAGTACCCATATTTTCTTCCGCTGTCTAGTTGTATTCTAGTATTTGTCCTCTCGTGATACTTATGTTTAGTGCCGTCGTACCCTTGCCGTCGCCATCGCCGTCGTGCCCTTGCCGTCGCCGTCGTGCCCTTGCCGTCGTCGTCGTCGTCGTGCCCTTGCCGTCGCCGTCGTGCCCTTGCCGTCGCTGTCGCCGTCGTGCCCTTGCCGTCGACGTCGTGCCCTTGCCATCGCCGTCGTGCCCTTGCCGTCGTTGTCGCCGTCGTGCCCTTGCCGTCGCCATCGTGCCCTTGCCGTCGTCGTCGTCGTGCCCTTGCCGTTGCCGTCGTGCCCTTGCCGTCGCTGTTGTCGTCGTGCCCTTGCCGTCG
Source organism: Acorus gramineus (assembly GCA_030737835.1). Lineage (NCBI taxonomy): Eukaryota > Viridiplantae > Streptophyta > Magnoliopsida > Acorales > Acoraceae > Acorus > Acorus gramineus. The sequence continues at coordinate 13,834,320 of CM060847.1, read as the reverse complement.
TCGTCGTGCCCTTGCCGTCGTCGTCGTCGTCGTGCCCTTGCCGTCGCTGTTGTCGTCGTGCCCTTGCCGTCGTCGTCGCCGTCGTGCCCTTGCTGTCGCCGTCGTGCCCTTGCCGTCGCCGTCGTGCCGTTGTCGTTGCCGTCGCCGTCGTGCCCTTGCCGTTGCTGTTGTCGTCGTGCTCTTGCCGTCGCTGTTGCCGTCGTGCCCTTGCCGTCGTCGTCGCCGTCGTGCCGTTGCCGTCGTCATGCCGTTGCCGTTGCCGTCGCCGTCGTGCCGCTGCCGTCGACGCCCCTGCCGCTGCCGGCGCCGCCCCTGCCCCTGCCGGCGCCGCCCCTGCCCCTGCCGGAGCCGCCCTGCCGCGCCCAACCCTTGCCCTGCCGCTGCCGGCGCCGCCCCTGCCCCTGCCGGCGCCGCCCCTGCCCCTGCCGGAGCCGCCCTGCCGCACCCAACCCTTGCCCTGCCGTTGCGCCCTGCCAGCCATGCCAGGGCGTGCCAGCGCTCCCGGATATCCCGGGATCTGCCCTGCCAGCGCGTGCCAGCGCTCCCGGACATCCCGGGATCTGCCCTGCCAGCGCTCCCGGATCTCTCGGGATCTGCCCTGCCAGCGCGTGCCAGCCCGGATATCCCGGGATCTGCCCTGCCAGCGCGTGCCAGCGCTCCCGGATATCCCGGGATCTGCACGTGCCAATGCTCCCGGGTCTCCCGGGGCGCCTCCCCAGCGCGCCCCATATGCGTCCCGGAGCCAGCGTGCACCACCAGCAGCTGCCGCTCTCCTCTGCCGGCACCAATCTCCGCTGCCTCCGGCCGCCCTCTGCCGCCTCCGGCTGCCCTCCGCCGCCTCCGAAAATCTTCCGGCGGCCCTTCGGCAATTCTCCGGGGCTCTCCGCTACACTCGGCCGCCTCCGGCCGCCCTCTGTCGCCTCCGGCCGCCCTCCGCCGCCTCCGGCCGCTCTCCGCCTCCGGCTCCTCCGGTCGCCGTCGTGCTCCTCCGACCGCCCTCTACCGCCTCCGGCCGCCCTCCGCCGCCTCCGGCATCTTCCGGCGGCCCTTCGGCAATTCTCCGGCGCTCTCTGCTGCACTCTGCCGCCTCCGGCCGCCCTCTGCCGCCTCCGGCCGCTCTCTGCCTCCGGTTCCTCCGGTCGCCGTCATGCTCCTCCGGCCGCCCTCTGCCACCTCCGACCACCCTGCCGCCGCCTTCGGTGCCACCTTGAGACTTCAAAAATCACTAAATCGGTCATAACTTCCTCTCCGGAAGTCCGATTAAGGTGTTCCAGGGGTCCATTTCGCTCGATTTTTCGTTCTCTATGCATCTGTGTGATTCTTTTCTTCATCCGAGATCTCTACGATCCTCTTTTCGCAGATTTGCACACCTCCGCGCATCTTTTTGCGGCATCGACTGCTCTCGCGCTCTTCGTGCAATCTCGCTTCTTCTCTTGCTCCCTCTACGCATGTCTTCTTCTATGTGCGCTCTTTCTCTTTTCGCAGATTTGCACACCTCTACGCATCTTCTTACGGCATCGACCGCTCTCGCGCCCTTCGTGCAATCTCGCTACTTCTCTTGCTCCCTCTACGCATATCTTCTTCTATGTGCGCTCTTTTTCTTTTTCGCAGATTTGCACACCTCCGCGCATCTCCTTGCGGTATCGACCGCTCTCGCGCTCTTCGTGCAATCTCGCTACTTCTCTTGCTCCCACTACGCATGCCTTCTTCTATGTGCCCTCTTTCTCTTTTCGCAGCATTGCGGCCACCACACGCGCCTCTGCAGAGCCCTTACCGTGCTTTTGTTGCACCCCTGCCGCGCCTGCACGTGCTGTCGCCAGCCTTCGCCACCTTCTCATTTTTGTCCAAACTCTAAGGGTTCTACCTTTCAGAGTTTGGGAGTGGGTGTTAAAGAATCATTATTAGGATAATATTATATCTTTATTATCATTATTGTGATATTATTAGTTATTATTAGTTTCCTAGTTTTCGTAGATTCCTTATCTATATTTTAGGGTTTCCTCTATGTATCTATAAATAGAGCCCTTTGGCTCCTTTAATATAAGAACAACAATTCCCTTTTTTTTATTCTAACAAAAACAAATCCCAATGATACCATGGAAAAGATTATTTTTTTTTACATTTTGGGACACGACTGTCATAGTCGTTCATATAAGGGGTTGGGCCGTGGACTTGACCCGATCCAACCCAACAAGGGGTGCATTGGACTCGGGTCCAATGACTGATTTATATTTTCCTCAAAACACTTTTGAAAGGACTTTTGAAAATAGAAAAGATTAAAGAACACATTCTCCCAAGTCAATTCTTCTCCCCAGCAGCCTTGAAACTTCTTGGTAAGAGTTACCTGAAAGATGAATGGATGAAAAGGATGCAACAAAAAGAATTCTAGGACAATGAGCAACTTTCTTATATACTTTTGGATTTAATAGAGTGGTTGATCCATCTTAATTTGATTTTTAATATTAGGATTAGGATTACGGCCTGGTTGAGCAACTATATTTTTTTAATTCATGGAATAAAATATTTAAAGAGTACAACACTACTACAACGAAAAGACTTTTTCTTTCTTGAATAATGATGTGAGCGGACTGAATGATTTCACTATCCGATAGTGTGACAAAAATAATTTTAAAAAAATGTATATTTTCTAAGGATCCAAAATAAAAAATGTACATGAGACTTTATGGAAACTAAGGTTGCGTTTGGGTGAATTTTGAGATTCAAACCCCAAAATTATTTCAATATTCTACTTTTCAAATTCAATTATGTGTTTTCTATGTTAAATTTTTAACATTTTAAAATCTCTTAAAACAACGTTTTGAAAAACATACAAGATTTTTGAAAAGCCAATATTCAGAGCTTAGGTCCAAAAAGGTCTAATGGTCCATTTGGCGCGAGGGTTTGTAAGTGTTGGCAACGGGCATTTAATGCAATCACCGGACAGACACTATCGCGCAGACAAACACCATTTTTGAATTGGCGTTGAACACACTGAAAACCATTGTCATATTCTATTTCGGCCCGCGTTTCCTGCCTCACGAAAACACTACTTTGGCCCACTTCAGGTCCTAGTCTCCCCCCCCCCCCCCTGTTGCAACACCGCAGACCCCTCCATCTTCGAGCAAAACAAACCCAAAGACAATTATTGAAATATATATTAATTTTATATCTCAAATGATAAACAATTTTAGTATTATTGCTTTCCACCGTCTTTGAGAGTGCAAGCTACCTATTTATATACATATATTTTTAGGGGTTTCTAATATGACTACTGGGTGCAAGTGTTTGGTCAAGTATGTGCATATCCAGAAATCATTTTTTTTTTTAGGTTTAGTTAATTATTGTTATGTATGACTATTTTTTTTTTTTGAAACACAAGGCCTTAAACAGGACGAAAGTCTAAACTACAATCACACAACAAACTATACTACTAGGTAAACATGGGCCAACAAGATCCTGAGAACACAATGGGTTAAAAGAAAACACAACCCATAGGGTTGATTACCTTTTCTTTTCCTCCCTTCCGGTGGCAGGGGTCAATCCCTGCATCCCGGAATGAGCGGGGGTGTCCTCTACCACCGCACTAAAGCAGGATGGGAAGTGTATGACTAATTAAAGTAACACAAATTTTAACAATATATCACACCAAATTAAGCTACATAATTGCACATCAAAACATCAAATTAACACTAGAAGTATTGCATGAATGATTAAATTTGTAATATATAGATCATAAATAAGCAAAGTTAGGAACGCAAATTGTTGAATTGGAAGCGAGCGAGATTCTGTCTTTTGTGAATACAAAAGAACTTTTAATATCTATGTTTGATCATCTAAATTCACTCAACCATCTAAAATAACTAAGTCAAAATTTAATTTTCCATCAAGCACAAAAATTTAATTTTCCAAAGTTCCATATCGGTTAAATAAAATAGTGAGACCATGTGATAGCACTATACTAATGGATGATGTGCTAAATTTAAAGTACGTTTATGTAAATTATATGGGATTGGAGAAGATGATGAAAGCTAATGGCCTTAGAAATCCTAGGAAATCTATTTTTATAAAAAAATATTTTATTTATGCTTATATTATTTCTAGACAGTGGTTGTCGGAGGATCCAATTTCATAATCACAATTCCTGAGGGTACACAATACAATAGTAGAGTGATAAAATTTCATGGAAGATTAATTAAATCCCGTCTCTTACACATGTAGGATTTGTAGATGGGTTCAGGCAATTCTATGGTTCCCATCTTGTGAATAAAAAGAGTGAAAACAATTTCTATTTGTCAAAAATAAGATATAATAAAATATGTTTTCTCGGAAAAATGTTTTTCAAAAGCTTCCTTAAAATGAAAAAAAAAAATTTCTCCCAAACTCAGTTTAAAAAACAAAGGCTTATTAGAGTGAATTTTTGACGTGTACACGTTTAGTTTAGATTTTCACACATACACACTGATAACGATAATGTAATTCACAAAATCCAATAAAAAAATATATATAATTCATACAAAGGAACACATAGATTTACATGATATGAGAAATATAAATATTTCTAACAATACCTCCTCTTTCTAAAATAGGTAATCCTTTTTTAGTGAGAGAACTTGAGTTCGAGTCTTGTCATTTTATTTTTTTTAAAATGAAGTGGTAGGCTAGCTACTTATTTTCATTAACTGAAAAAAATATTACATGCCAATTAAGAAAACAAGAATAGTGCTAAGGGTCAGCACCAATGCGTATTGAGAAATATTTAACTAAGAAAAAAAACTCACCAATAAAAAAAACATAAATTTTTTTGACAAAGTATATATACCATGCTACCGAGTAATGAAGTATACAAACTTTAAATCGACTGTAAAAAGGATTGTCAACTGACTTCTCCATACCTCTCCCTATCTGTAAATAAATATTACCAACTAAAAATTTGCCATTCAAAATTTGTTCAATGGCGGCGGGCCCATGAGGCCATGACTTCACTACCGAATTAAAATCACAGAACGACTTTTCTAAAGCAAAATTGTGGAGAACATGACACCCCCCCTTTTTTTATTTTATTTATAGTTTCATCAAATGCTATCTTCAATGGTACATGTCAATAATGGACTTCATCTTTCAAGTTCCTCTGCTTCTCATCATCTCTCTCTCTCTCATCACCACCACCACAAGATCCGACCCTCTCTATCAAATCTGTCAAAAGTACGGCAAATACACCACCAACGGCACCTACCAGACCAACCTCAACACCCTCCTCAGCTCCCTCTCCTCCAACGGTCCCACCACCGGCTTCTTCACTGCCACCCAAGGCAATGCCCCCGACCAAATCAACGGCCTCGTCCTCTGCCGCGGCGACACCGACGTCACCGCGTGCGCGAGCTGCCTCGACAACGCCGTCCCTGACATCGCCCAACTGTGTCCCTACCAGAAGAGCGCCATCATATGGTGTTGTTGTGAAATATCTTGTATTTTTATTGTGGCATAAATAGATATTTTAAAATTTTTTGTGTTTTGATTCATTGAACCTTATTTATTAGGTTAGTTGAAAGACTTAATTTTTTAAAGAGGCAGTAGGGTTTTATTTTTATTTTATTTTATGTGAGAGAGGGATTGAAAGTTTTATACTCTATTACTTAACACAGTAAATTCCTCTCCCTTGTGGATATAGGTATATTTTGTCAAACCATACATGTAAATCTATTTTGTGTGTTATTTTATTCTCTGAATCGTTTTGTATTTGTTGAGATCTAATCCTACAGGCATCCCTGTATTAACAGGTACGACGACTGCCTCCTCCGCTACTCGAACCTAAGGTTCTTCAACTCCTCCGACGGGTCCCACGCCTTCTACATGTGGAACGTGAAAAATGTGTCCAATCCGACGCCGTTCTTCAAGACGCTGAAAGGGCTGATGGGCTCCCTCGTCAATCGGGCGGTCAACGACACGTCGGCGGAGATGTTTGCCACCGGAGACGTGGAGGTCAATGGCGCCCAGAGGTTGTACGGCCTGGTGCAATGCACCAGGGACCTGTCCAGGGACATGTGCGCCGACTGCTTGCGGTATGCCATCGGGGAGATCCCGACGTGTTGCGCCGGGAAGATCGGCGGGAGGGTGGTCGGGGCGAGTTGTAATATACGGTACGAGGTCTATCGGTTTTACAGGAATTCATCGATATGGACGGCTTTTGGTGGTTCTCCTCCACCTCTACCTCCTCCGCCAACAACCACCATGATCACTCAAAGTATGCAAGAACTTGGTGCCTGGTTGAAACCAATTGTTAAATAGATTCTGTTTTCCAAACATGTGTTTTTCAAATATAGTTTTTTACTCTTATGTATGGTAGCTTTTATAAAATTGGGTATTTTAATCAATTTAAAGCATAAGTTGTTCTTGAAAATAGATTTCAAATTGAATCTAGCTAGACCTGTAGTCCCCTTTGTAATCCTTGTTATTGTCTGACTGTAAGTTTTGGCTCTGGTTTGGTGTGTTCAGAATGAACCAGTAATGTAATTTAACTTTTTTGCTTGGTTGACATAATTTAGTGGCATGTGTAGATTCAAACAAATATACCATAAATAACAAATATGCCTTAAATTAATTTGTGTTAGAATTAATCTTTACTCTCTTTTATTTTAAGAATGGTTAAGCCTGATTGCACTCTCTGCTTCATTTTGGTTTTCTCTAATTTTAAGAAAGAGCAGTTAATAGTACACAATGAAAGATTAAATCTTTAAGTGGGTACATGATAGAATGGATGCATAGGTTGATAGATTATCAAAAGGTATTGATGAACATATTTCATGTGTTTCAGAGAGGAGAAAGAACAACAAGCTAAAAATAGCTCCCCTGATCACCATCCCTGTGATCCTTTTCCTAGTAATCGTCTCCGTAGCTTTCAAATGCCTGCGAAAAAAGATGATTATGATGAAGAATGTACAAAGTAAGGAGTGACATCAGGCACCTTCACCTGTTTGAATTCAATCATTCTCATGTAGTAGTTGATATGTTCATTTGCATATATTTTGCTCATAAAATTTGTGTGTGACAGTGCATCAAATCACCGACATCGAACCGCTTGTTTTCCGGGGATAGCATTGTTGATAGAGAGAAGAACACGCTAACCACACCCGATCGATCTGTGACAACCACATCAAATCCGGTGTAAGATGCACCTCCTTCAAATGAGAGTGTTGTCTGTTCTTCTTCCTCTGTTTTCCATAGATGATACTGTACTGTGTTCACAACCATAAATATGATGTATATGGTCATAATCTGCTAATCTGATACATAGTGGAATGATTTTATTTATAGATTTATTTTTTTAAATGCATGTAAATTATGCTATTTAGTGATGAGTCCCTTTTTTTTTTTTTCATATTTCATTTTAAGTCTTCAATTTTAAACGTTTTTTTTTTTCTTATTACTCCCTAGACAAAATGTACCTGTGCACTCTTGACAGGGGTGGATATTCTGGACTTTCATACCGTCGCTTCATTGGGCCATTATTAATGGAAGGAGTTAATCATATTCCCGGAGAAGCCTCCCAACAGCAAATTTGTCCAACTGTCTGGTTAATTGGAATGTAAACATCTTGTAGCATCTGCACAAATCCACTCTATTTGTATTGTGTTGTATTGTGTTGTGTTGGGGCTTTTTTTTAGCTCCCGTTGGGGATGAAGAATTAAGTTGTTCTGAGGTTTATAACTATTCTAGTATAAATAAGGATAAAATTATTTTTTGTTTAATTGCGTTTTGAATTATTTTCATTAGAAAACGTAATAATAAAGTTTTTATTGTTTAAATAAAATATGAATAAAGTGTGGATAATTATTTATAAAACGTGAAAAAATGATGTCAGTTGATTTATAAGAGACAATGACAGATTATTTGATAGTAAACCCACTTATTCTTTTGAGTTGACTAACTTGGAATAACTTAATTTCAGGAGTTGATTGAAATTTATATACCAGCTTATACCAGTTAACTCTGGTATGCAAATTATCATATATTCTAATATTTCAAACATCCATTTTGAGACTATTCTGACTAATTCTCACTTATTCCAAGCCTTACGGATAATTAAAAGAATAAGACAATGGTTTTTTAAGGACAGAGATTAATGGAGAATGCTTGTGTACTCTCCCATCAAATTAGCACCACTGAACTTTTTCATTGGACTTAAAGGATCCCCTCGTCTACTTTGTATGAGAGGAATATTTTCATGTCATCAATCTCACAAACTATGATAAAACTCAAACATATATGAGATTGTAGATGGATCTGTAAAACAGACTGAATGTAACAGCACTTAACTAAAAATCACTTACTAAACCTTATCTTAATAGGATGGGAGAGATACTCCTTCATTAGTAAGAGAAATTGAGTTTGAGTCTTACCGCTTATTAACAAGGAAAGATTTGACAAAAAAAAAAAAAAAAAAACATTAAAGGCAGTTAATACCACACTGTGTATTTGAAAGAGATCAATCCCACCTCTTCACATCCCATCCCCATCACAACCTAACCCATCTGAAACAATACCCACAAAACCCATCCAAATCTCTCCTTCAACAATTCCCTCTTTCACTCCCTCTTCAACCCTCCAAAACCCATCTCGTCACCCCAACCCTCCCCCCCCGGTTAATCCCATCGAGACCCCTCTTGGCATCGTCGAAGAGATTGGCGAGATCAGAAACTTGGGCGTGGGCGGCGGCTCTGGAGGATTCTCCATGCGCATCATTGGGAAGAGCATCCTTGGCAGAATCAGCCTCGACAACTCCATCGCCATCAACGGAACCTACCTCACCGTGAGCGATCGACCCCGCCGGGCGGAGGAAGAGTGAGAGAAATGGTAAATCGGGGTGGGATTGAACTATGTAAATGGTTTTATATATAGTGGGGTGGGATTGTGGTTTATAAAAAAATGGTCGGGTGGGTTAGTTAATGGGATGAGATTGCAGTAAAAGGGGGTAACCATACCAAAATCACTAGTTCAAGAAGAACAATCTTTTCATCAATATGAGAAATAATAACAAAAAAACAATGACAGGGGTGGCCAAGGCCCAACTACCCTAGCCATGCATCAATACATGATATATAGAGCTGATAAACGAGCCAAGCAGCTTAGGCTCGGCTCGGCTCTATTAAAGCTCGTCCAGGTTCGTTCGATTAGACAAACGAACTAAGCTTAAACAATTTTTAAAGCTCGGTTTGTAAACGAGCCAAGCCTAGATGAGCTCATTTACTTAACAGAAAAAAAAGGAACGAGCCAAGCCTGAGTCCAAGCTTATGTTTCTTTCACATATATAAGGTGTTGTGATTTGTGAAATGTGACTTCTCAAATGCTAAACAAGTTTTTTTTTTAGTTAAACGAGCACGAGCCGAGCCTTGATTCGAGCTTCGACTTGGCTTATTTAACAAATGAGCCGAGTCGAGTTTCAACCAAACTTTTCATGAGCCCAACAAGTCGAGCTTGAAAATAAAATGAAGCTCAGTCTCGAGCCGAGCCTTCAAACAATTCACCCAAGATTTTTTATATAGATTTTGGAACCCTCTCTCAGTGAAATCCCTGGACAACAATTAGCCATGTAAGGGGTCATGCCTGGATTTGACCCGACCGAACCCGATAAGGGGTCCATTGGAAATGGGGCCTCACTAAGAACATAATCTCCAGGATTCCCAGTCAAGTTCTTCTCCTCACTGGCCTCGAAACTTCTTGGTAAGAGTTCTCCTTAATGATGTATATGGATGAAAAGGATGTAACAGAAAGAATCCCATACAAATGCCCAACTTCTTATATACTTATGGATTTAATAGGGTGGTTGATCCATCTTAATTCTATTTAATTTTTGGATTACAACCCGGTTGATAAATCAACTTTATTTTTATTTTTTTCAATACATGGAATAAGATATTTTATAAGGTACAAAGAAAAAACTTTTTATTTCTTGAATAATGATGTGAGCAATTTGATTGAGTGATTTCAGTATCTGATAGTGTGAGAAAAAAATGTGTGTCTGTATATATTTCAATGATAAAAAAAATTACAAAATGTACGTGAGACTCTAGATACATGTAGACTATTTTGGGCCTCTGGTTGGCTGTTGGATATGGGCTTCCTCTTACCATACATATATGGATGTATTTGAATGCACGATTGCAAAATTGAGTTTAAAACTGATTTTGTAAGAAGCTGCCTTTTCACAACTTTTGAAAAACTCATGTTTTAAGTATTTTTCAAAAAAAAAAAATCTATAACTTTTGGCCTCACTTTTTTTTTTTTATTTAAAAATGGGTTTAAAAAAATCAGCTTCTTGTAAATTCAAAAGTTGTTCAAACATGTTTTCAAACGGGGCCATAGCAGGATTGATTAAAGATGCAGCTCCAAAATCTCTGTTATGCCTTTTAATTAAACAGCGTTGTTACTTATTATACACATTCCCCTTTACAATCCCACCCACTATCATATAATTTAGCCTAAGTTTACATTTACGGGACAAAATAGAATGTACTATAATAGTTGAAAAACAAGGCTTACAAGATTAGCAAACTCTCATGGATTTTTTTTTTTTTTAAGCTACTCCTCTCGACTTCTCTTTGGATCTCTCTATATTAATACCATGCTACAAGATGTCTTAAATGGGTAATTATAGAGATAAATCTGAACAATTATAGAGATAGATCTGAATAAAGTATCTTTTATGGGTAATTATAGACGTAAATCTGAACAATTTTGTGCATCTTCGAAGATCTAACTTTTGCATCTATTGCGTCTTAAATTTGGTTTAAAATACATTACATGCCGCTTTGTTCAATCAGATGACAATCTTTAATGTTTCGGTCTCTCTCAGGCTTATACATCAAGATATTATTCATTTTGTTTCTCAATAAGCTCATAATTTTAAAGCATATATACATTTTTTTTGCGTAATAATTTTTTTTATTATTTCTTGATTAAATTAAGAGGAACATGATTTGAACTCAGGACCCTTTGGTGAAGAGGGGTACCTCTATCGATCTGTCAAGAAATAGTTTGACAAATATATACATCTTAATCTGTCAAAATTATGTTTATATATAAATACATACTATCTTCTCCGGCAAGAAAATTGAGGATTAAACAATTGTGCAGTCTATCATCTTCCCTTTCAGCTTATCTGGGTCTATTGGGATCCGAACTAGCCAGTCCTCCACTTCCTTAACGAGACACGCGTAACAATCATATATAGTTGTAATTGACTATTTAAACATTTTAATTTTGACTTGGTCTTCTCTGAAAAAAGAAATCGTGAGCTTCCTAGGCTTCACTTTTACGTGAATTCAGTCCCGTCTGAAATTTTTATAGCTGAAAAAATCCAGCTGAAAAAATATCCAGAATCCCAGGTGGATTGTTTTGTGTGTGATATTATAATGAAGGAAAAAATGCATCTACCGATTGAAAAGTGACCGATATTTAAAAAGACTTATAAAATCTCAGTATATATATAAAAAAACATTTACTTTTGCCTTGTTAAACAAATAACTCCCTTAATCTCCATCAGATTAAGGTTTTTATTGGTTTTTATTTTCTTATTTTCCTTGTTTTGTCGTTGCCTCTCCCCTAACCTTTGTCTACTCCTATTCGACGGAGCAGTACTTGTGGAGTTTCTCTCTTGACCCATTCAATATTCGGATCACTTGTAATCTTTATTTAAGATATGAAAGGTCTAAAGTTTTCTAAAAAAAAAAAAAAATCTCTATCAAACTGTAAGAATATATTTAGAATATTTTATTCAAATAACCCTTTGTCTTTTCTCAAATATCCAAAAGGACCGAAGAAAAAAGATAAATTTGTCCTTGCAAAATCGACTGAGATCTCTTCTTCAACCTCCCAAAGGTCCATTTCTTGATTGTTTGAGAGATATTGGGCTTATAAATATCCTTTCTATTCATTTTCTTCACATGATTTATTTAAAAATTTTCATTTTTTTCATTCAATTTTTAAATTATATTATCCAAGCTTTTTTTTTTTTTGTTTGTTTTTTATTTCACTTGTTCATTTCTTTCCTAAATTATTTTATTTTGCGCGATGGATAAAAGAGAACAAGGGTGATTCAGCCAGCTGCGGGGTGGGGGGAGCGATTCGGCTAGCGGTGGGGACGATTTGGCCGGGGGATGATGGATGGAAGAGAAGAAAGGGTTGGGTTTGGAATTGATTGAGTTATTTGTTTGAGGGGGTAGGGTTGTCATTCCATTATATTAGATTAATTTAACCCAACTACAGGTTATTAACGGTAATAGACGGGAGTTTTTAGGATTTAAGAAAAAAAGTCATGGAAATTTTTTGATATACTGAAATTTGGGGGATCATTTTGAATATCCGTCACTTTTCAGAGGGGATGGATGTATTTTTATTATAATAAACGGAACGAACACCGATCAGACCCCTCTAGTTTCCATGATCTAAAAAGACCCGCAACTGCTTTAGTGGCGCTTTCATGGGTTTAAAATAATGCAAAAAAAATCAAATCCGAAGACTTGATGACTCCTTTAATTTCACATGAGTCTACTCTTTGCAGTGGGGACACATCTCTTCTTCTGTTCCATGAGAAAAAAAATTCTTTTCTTTTGGTCCCCGTGATTGCAACACCAACACTAACCAACAATGGGTGTCACTTGAGGTTGATTGATCTCCACAATTAATTTCTTTCTCCAAATAATAAAAATCTTCTTAGACAACGCGCTATTTAATTAATTCATTTGACTCGTGGCATGGCATGACTCAACCAACCAAGTCATCCCGATTCCCGAGCATTCAATTCCAGGATAAGAATCCCATTCCATTTTTTGAATGATGCAGAAAATAAAGTTTGAAAATACCAACCTGTAGAAATAAATGGCAGTGATCATAGAATCACATGAAATTTGATGTTTTTAAGAGTATTTCATTGAAACTTTCTAGATCAACAAAATTTAGTTAAATTCCTTCGTTTAAGCTGTCAAATAAGTAAATTTATTATTTTGGTAAATTTTAGAATTAATATTTATTTTTATAAAATAATTCAAAATTGATTGTCAATTCTGATTATCTCTACGTATTTATAATATAATTGACATTAATGTTAATTAAAAATTTTATTTTTTTATTTAAACTTAATTAGATTTCTAATTGAGTTAAAGGAGTTATTATATGAGAAGACCTTAGCCCCGTTTATTTTGGGAATAAGCCCCCATATAACCCCGGATAATCTCGGATAAGGGATATAGAGTGTTTGTTTACCCCAGATAACCATAAATAAATTATGCCAGAATAAACTTTTATAAAGTGGTATATGGATTTCAACTAATCTCTGGAATTAAAGTTATCTTAGGTTATTCCACTCAAAGAATATGTGGGTCCAATGTCAAATCAACTGTCATCACCTCTTATAAATCACATGTCAAATCAACGATCATTATTTTTTTACATTTTATAAATCATTATCCATACTTTATTCACATTTTATCCAAACAACAAAACATGTATTCTTACATTTACTAATGAAAATAATTCAAGAAACAACTAAATACAAAATAATTTTATCTTTATTTATGATTATTTATATTTGGATAAATGTATACCCAAGAATAAAGTCTATCATCTATCATCAATAGTATTTCAATATTCCTTTTCTGTAAGAGTTATCCTAGTCAGATTCATTGTATTCTAGACCAGAAGTTGAGAGGATGTTGTGTTGCTGCATAGCCACAAAATTACTTATTCAGCATTGGCTCTTGTGTATTTTTTGGATGCAAAGAAGAATTTTATGTCCTGGGCTCTCTTTACAGGACTTGTAGGGTGCGTTTGGTTGCGCGATTGCAAAACTGATTCTGCAGGAATCTGGGTTTCAAAACTGATTCTGCAGGAAGCTCATTTTCTCAGCCTTTTGAAATCGTAGCTTTTGGGCGCTATTTGTCTGAAATTTGTGTGCAGGAAGCTGTTACAGTAAAACTGTTTGATTACACGATTACAAACGCAGTTTCTTGCAATCACAAACGTTGCGCTATTGCGTAACCAAACACACCCGTAGTCTTTTGCAATCACAGGGACAGTTTTGGTATACCTTTGTAAAAGTTTGAAAAAAAAAATCTGATTTTCTTGGCTATTTTTTATAAGTATACATAAAGATGGTTTTGGTTTAGAAAAATGTTTCATAAAAACTTTTTTGTAGTCTCAATTAACACATGTTTTAATTTTTTAGAAATAGAAAATCTCATCCAACAAGGTTATATTTTTCATTAAATAAATGACATGCATACTCTAATGAATTACATAGATATAATTATAAAAAATTTAAAAAAAATAACGAGATATATCTCGTTAATTTAAGTGTATGACACTCATAATAATACACGAATAATTTATGAATATTAAAGGAATTATTCTTTTTATTCATGATAAATATAAAATAAGATGGCCGGATGCATAACATTGTCATCCACCACTACTAATAGGTGAAAATTAACTCAAAAGGGGTGTCATTTTCTCATGACACAAAAAACTTTGGAAAAAAAAAAAACATAAAAAAAACCTACTTTATGTTAATGAATTACATGTTTTTTAATAAATTTTGTGAGTCAATTTATTAGAGATGTGAAAAATTACGTGTTTTGGATAATTAATATATGTATCATTAGATATATGTGAGACTGCAAACGGAAAAATGTGTAATAACGCTCAAAAAATTGTACATTTTTTTTAAAAACTACCAAGGTTCATGATTTGTTTTTCTTCACTTACGTGTCTTGTAAATTTTTTTATTTTTTTGGTGAAAACTTTTCTTCTGATCAGTACGAACTCAAATCCAATGTGAATCCATAAAGGATTACTTTTACCAACATATCCATTTAAATAGATGACACAACTAGGTTTGTTAACGGGTCGGATCTGGGTGGATCCAGACCCAACCCGTTTGATTGTCGGATCCTTCAGGTCAGGTCCATATCGAGTCTCGGGTCAGGTCGAGTTAACCCATTAACAAGTTCAGACTAGACAAAGAGAAGTTCAGAAACTTTTCAAGGGCTTACAATTGTTTCATTTTTTTTAAAATAGAGTCTAATGTATTATAAATAATTATTCACTATTTTGATTTTTAAATGTTTTATGAAGGAACATTTGAAATACTGTTTGGATTATTATGCTTTTACGTGAAGTCATAAAGGTTGTAAAAAAAATTCAAATGTTTAAAATTTTAAATGATTATTCAATATTTAATTATAAATGTTTGGTTGAATCATGAGTGTTAGGTTGGATCATAAATAAAAAAATTTATATAATATTTGGGTTGGGTCAATCGGGTCCAACGGGTCCATAGAATCGAGTCGAGGTGGATCCAGACCCGACCCGTTTTGATTGTCGGGTCATTCGGGTAGGGTATTTACGCCTTTTATCGGGTCCAATCCAGATCGACCCGTGACCTGTTGACAGACCTAGACACAACCCACTTCAACAGTTAACAACCACCCATTTAAACCTTAATTTTAAAACAAAAAATATTTAAAAATTTAGGAGAACTTAATTAGGGGTCATGTAATCATCCATAAATTATTTTTAAGTCCCTTTAAATTTTTAAGTTTATTTTAGATTCTTAAAACGGTGAAATATTATCTTTAGGTCCTTAGAAAGAGATGCTGTTAGTATGTTCGCCAAAAAATACATAAAATATTTCACCGCTTTCCGTTTCCAAGAATCTAAAGATAATATTTCTCTATTTTAGGGATCTAAAAAGACTTAAAAACTTTTAGAGATATTAAAATAATTCACAGTTGATCACATGGACTACTAATTAATTTCTCCAAGATATTTATTAGAGTGTGGGGTGGTCGACTGGCGCATTAAAGCCTGACCAAGCTTGGCCCGCCAAATTTGGACGGTATGACAAGAGACCCAAATGGAAGGGATGTGCGACATAAGTTATTTTTAGGATAGCTCATTAATCCAGCATAGATAACAAATAAGCTAGTTTTTGTTTGATTAGGTTTTTAATTATTTGTTGGAAAAGGTAACAATAAAATTTTTGTTGTAAATAAAATTTGAATAAGCTATTGATAATAATTTATAAAAAGATGAAAAACTGATTTGATATGTCTGTATCCTCGTATATATAAGGTGATGACAGATGATTTAACATGTAGTCCTCCGTCATAATAAGATAGATTGGGTGAAATAAAAAAATTATAGAAAAGAATACAAATATCAACTTATTTTTATAAATTCAAGCATACTTATATCCATCTATTCACTGCAAACTAACATGTTTTTTTTAGCGTATTTACTCTATCCCCACCCTATTCTCTACCTATTCCACTATTTAAACATATAAATATTATACTTACTTTTTATAATATATATCTTTGTGAGGCCATCTCCAGTCCTTACTCAAATCTATACCTAAATTTTACTTAAAATTTGAATAAAAGCTTGATTTGATATGATGCGTCTCCAACCATCATTTTGTGTTTTACTCAAATCTAATAAAAAATTCAAATCTTCTTATAATCATTTCCTCTATACATTTTCAAAATCGTTTCCTTAAACATTTTTACTACTCAATTTTTCTTCCCTTTAAGATATTTAAATTTAAAAATTATTATCATCCAATTTTTTGTAAAAAAAGTAAAAATAATATTTTTTTTATTGGAATAAAAATAAGAAGTTAAAAAACAAAGATGAAAACTTAAAAAAGAATACTTTTTTTTTCAAGAGATGGTGAAAATTAGGGGGGGGGGGGTGTGGAAAGGCATCAAATTTTAATTCAACTAAAAGGTGGAGTTGAAGAGAAAAAAAAATCATATTAGAAGAAGAGGTTGAGAAAAGGTTTCAAGAGATGTTAAAATTTTGGGTAAAGATTTAAGTCTCCCTTAATTTGGGTAAAGATTTGAGTAAAAGCTTAATTTGGTATGAGTATGGGTAAATGGTTGGAGAGGGTTTTGGGTGACTTTTACTCAAATTTAAATTTGAGTAAAGATTTGAGTATAGGATTGGAGATGCTCTTACAAAGTCTTTTTTCAGTTCCAATTCCTGTCCTGTATACTTTGATAGTGTCATATACTCATATGAGTAAGGTATAAAGAATTTCTATAAATAGATTCATGTAATTCATTGGACTACATATTTTATTTTCTTTTATAAAAATACATACTTCATTTTAAAATCTATAATATTTCCAAAAAAATTTAAAACATCTGGAATTTAAATTACAACTCAAAAGAAAGAAATATAGAAAAAAAAGAGCTAAAACTGTATTTAACATTTTACAATATATATACACCTATAATCCTACATAACTCAGACCCTCAATTATTGTTGGGCAAACCACCAGAACAGAAAATGGGCTCCTCCCTCCTCTCCCTCCTCCTCACCACCACACTCCTCCTCTCTCTCACCACCACCACAAAAGCCGACCCTCTCTCTGAAAACTGCCAAAACGAGGGCAACTACACCACCAACAGCATTTACCAATCCAACCTCAACACCCTCCTCCGCTCCCTCTCCTCCAACGGCCCCATCACCGGCTTCTTCACCGCCTCACAAGGCTCCTCCCCGGACCAAGTTGACGGCCTCATCCTCTGCCGCGGCGATACTGACGTCCCCGCGTGCGCGCACTGCCTTGACAACGCCATCTATGACATCGCCCAACTGTGTCCCTACCATAAGAGCGCCATCATATGGTACTGTTGTGAGATGTCTTGCATCCTAACATGAATGACCTTTCTAGGATTTTTTGTATTTTGATTCATTAAACCTTATTTATTAGGTTAGTTGAGAGACTTAATTTTTGAGAGAGGCAGTTATTCTAGGGTTTTCTCTTAGAAAAAAGGGTCTTACAGAAGAGAGAGAGAGAGATTGAAAGTTTTATACTCTGATTATTTAACACAATGAATCGTTTACTACTCTCGGTGTAGACATATTTTGTCAAACCATACACGTAAATCTATTTTGTGTGTTATTTTGTTATCTTAATCGTTATAGATTTGTTGAGATCTAATTTTATAGTCGTCACTGTATCAACAGGTACGACAACTGCCTCCTCCGCTACTCGAACCTAAGGTTCTTCAACTCCACCGACGAGTCCCACGCCTTCTACTTGGCGAACGGGAATAACGTGTCCGATCCGAAGCCATTCTTCAAGACGCTGAATGGGCTGATGGGCTCCCTCGTCAACCAGGCGGTCAACGACACGTCGGCGGGGATGTTTGCCACCGGAGATGTGTTGGTCAACAGCACCCAGAGGTTGTACGGCCTGGTGCAGTGCACTAGGGACATGTCCAGGGAATCGTGCGCCAACTGCTTGCAGGACGCCATCGGGAAGATTCCGATGTGTTGTGCAGGAAAGATCGGCGGGAGGGTGGACTGGGTGAGTTGTAATATACGGTACGAGGTCTATCAGTTTTATGGGAATTCATCGATAAGGACGGCTTTCGGTGGTTCTCCTCCACCTCTACCTCTCCCGCCAACAACCACCATGATCACTCAAAGTACGCAAAAACTTTTTAGAGTTTGTTTGAAACCAATTGTCAAATATATTTTGTTTTCCAAAAACAGGTGTTTTTCAAATTTAGTTTTTTATTACGTATTTTGGTTTTATTTAAAAAACCGATTCATAGTAGCTTTTACATAATTGGATATTTTAACCAATTTAGAGCATAAATTGTTCATGAAAATTGGTTTCAAATGGGACCTAGCTAGATCAGTATTCCCCATTAAAATCCTTGTTATTTGTCTGATTGTAAGTTTTGGATATGGCTTGGTCTGTTCAGTATGAGCCGGACAAAATTTAATGTAATTTTTTGCTGGGTTGAGATATATATATTTTAGTGGCAGGTGTAGATTCAAACAAATATATCAAAAATTAATGGGATTTTTAGTTTTAAGTCCCCACAAACCATCATATTTAGTGATCGATCCCTTCCTTTTTCGTATTTAGGTTTTAGTCTCCAGATTTAAATGATAGTTCCTTTTTAGTCCCTGAGAGGGACCTATCCATAAATTATTTAATTTATTTTTTAGTCTCTGTGAGAGACCTATCCATGAATTATCCTTTAAATCGGAAGACTAAAATCTAAATACGAAGAAGGAAGGGATCGATCATTAAATATGATGGTTTGTGGGGACTTAAAACTAAAAATCCCAAAATTAATTTGTGTTAGAACTAATCTTTACCCTTTTGCCTGATTGCACACTCTGCTTCATCTTGTTTTTCTTTAATTTTAAGAAGGATTAGTCAACAGTACACAATGAAAGATTAAATCTTTTAAGTGGGTACATGATATATGGATGCATAGGTTGACAGATTGATGAACACAATTCATGTGTTTCAGGGAGGAGCAAGAAGAACAAGCTAAAAATAGCTCTCCTGATCATTATCCCTGTGATCCTTTTCCTAGTAATCGTCTCCGTAGCTTTCGCCTGCCTGCGAAAAAAGATGATTATTGTGAAGAATGTACAAAGTAAGGAGTGACATCAGAACCTTCACTTGTTCGAATTCAATAATTCTCATGTAGTAGTTGATATGTTCAATTGCATATATCTTGCTCATAAAATTTGTGGTATGACAGGTCACCAAGAAGTGCATTACATCACCAACATCGAACAGCTTGTTTTCGACTTGGCCGTGCTGAGAATAGCCACCAATGACTTCTCCGATGCAAATAAGCTTGGAGAAGGTGGATTTGGTGTGGTTTATAAGGTAATGTCTTTTAACATTCTGTTCATCACTTCATATTAATTACTTTCCCTTGTTGGTTAGCTTTGTATATTAGATCGGCTTATTTTAATTTAATTTCTACAGGGGACACTAGCGGATGGACAGGAAATAGCCGTGAAAAGGCTTTCAAAAACTTCAGGTCAGGGACTAGGAGAGCTGCGCAATGAGGTTGTGTTGGCCACTCGACTTCAGCATCGGAACCTCGCAAGGCTTTTGGGATGTTGTTTGGAAGAACAGGAGAGGTTGCTCGTTTATGAATTCATCCCAAACAAGAGCCTCGATAAGTTCCTTTTCGGTGCGCCTTGTTCTTAAATGTCAATCTCTATATTTAGTTAGGGTTGAATCTCACCATGTCTCATCACATCATGTGAAAGCTTAACATATGAGGTTTAAAATAATTTTAGTCATATGTTTGTTCCATTTTAGGGACTCTGAGACCTAATGCAATCAACTATTGGCTTTTTTTTGTTTTTTTTTTGTTTTTTGCATTTTTAACAACTATAGTAATGAAAAAATGCACCTTTAATATTAGATCCAATCAATATTAGACAACTTACATGGAAAAGGCGGTACAAGATCATTGAAGGAATCGCTCGTGGGCTCCTCTATTTACACGAGGATTCACAACTCAGGATCATCCATAGAGATCTGAAGGCGAGCAACATTTTACTAGACAAAGACATGAACCCTAAAATATCGGACTTTGGTTTGGCAAAGCTTTTCGAGATGGATCAAACACAAGGCAACACAAGCCGAGTGGTTGGGACATAGTATGTATGAGTCCAACATTCTTTAATCGCTCGCATTCAATGCCTAATCATGCCCTGTCTAATTAATGATGTATATTTACAGTGGATACATGGCACCAGAGTATGTTATGCGTGGACATTTCTCGATCAAATCGGATGTGTTTAGCTTCGGCGTGCTGGTTTTGGAGATCATGACTGGATGGAGAAGCAATCAATTTTGTGCCCCTGATAATACAACCGATCTTCTTAGCTATGTAAGTGAAGTCACACCTACTGCAATCAATTTTGCAATACTAGCATGTTTCTATTATTTTTTTAGACGATATATATATATAAATATATATATATATATATAACAAAGTGCATATTTTTTTTATTAAATAAAATATATATTTAAATAAATTGAACGTGTGCCATGGTGTATTTTCCTTAAGTATGGATTGCAAGACTGACTAGGTAAGAACTATATATATGAATTTCATGGAGGAGTTGTCCATCTCTTTGACAGGTTTGGAAGTTTTGGGTGGAAGGAAGAGTTCTTGAACTAATAAGTCCATCAATTGGTGATCTTTCTAGAGGAGAAGCGATGCGATGCATGCACATCGCGTTGTTGTGCGTTCAAGAAGACGCGATGGATAGGCCAAACATGTCATCCGTTGTTCTCATGCTCAGTAGCCACTCTACATCACTTACCGTTCCTTCTCGCCCCGCCTTCTTCGTTGGGGATACCACAATAAGGCTACTTGATATAGAGAACACCACGCCCGATCGATCTATGGCTACTATGGAGTCGAAACCGGTGTCTGTGAATGATGTTTCGATCACAGAATTGGAGCCTCGGTGAGGATCAATGGCACAATATGAAGTGGTGGACTAGTGAAAGGAGAAATGCCTGCTTGTTTCCTTTGCAAGGAGAATCCTCTATTCTCATGGAATTTTTTTTGATATGTATAATAATTTATGTGAGTGGTGTTTGGAACAGAGTCAGAGCCTCTGGTAAGGAATAATGATACAAAAATAAAGGAGGATGTCAGCTTTTTTTCTTTACTTCATTGTTCTATGATGTTAGGTTAATGTCTTGCATTCTTATTTTTAAACCTATGAAAAACTGCAACAAATAGATTGACATAACTTTTTTGTGTGCACGTGTTGTTGTTACATGTAGGCCTGTCAATCGAACAGATACGGATCGGTCCATATCCGTATCTGTATCCGAATTGGATATCTGAAAAAATATCTGTATCCGATATCCGATGGATATTCCAAAACCCATATCCGTATCCGATCTGAAAATCTGGATACGGATTCGAATAATATCCGAACCAGATTAAAATATAAAAAATTTATAAAATCTTAAGTCCGAACATGGTTAAATAAGTATCCATCAAAGACATAAAAACATAAATCCTAATATAGTTAAACAAGTATCCAACATGGTTAAATAGGTTTGTGTTTGCCCTAGATCATGAGCCATTACATTTTGATCTAAGGGTTGAAACTAATTCTAACATATATAAATAAAATAACAGTTCGGATACGGATATTGTTCGGATCGGATATAGGCTATATCTAATCCGATCTAAAAATTTTCAGATACGGATTATTTGGTTCGGATACAAATTTTCAGATATTAGATATTTTCTGCATTTTCGGATACGGATTCAGATCGGATACGGATATTTTTTTGGATAATTGACATGCTTAGTCACATGCAAGGCTGGCACTTTTATTAGGCAACTTAGGCAATTGCCTAAGGCCCCCAGATGCACAAAAGTCCCTATTTTTTTTATTTATAAATAGGTTCTGACCCATGATAACTTAATATGTTGCAAAAAAAAAATGTTTTTCTAAAAATTAATAGTCATTTAATATGGTTAAAAAATAACCAATTAAAAAATTGACAACATTTTATAATACCTAAAAAATAGCAAAAAAAAAATTTACATGACCAATAGGATTTTAAGGTTTTTTTGAATCCCAAAAAAATGGGATATAAAACGACAAAGCCTAAAAAAGTACTTTTTCACATTATCTTCTAATCCTCTTTTCAATCTTTCTTCTTTATTTAAAAAAAAAACCTTCTTCTCATTCTATTTCTTCTTTATATAAAAAAACCTCTATGAACTTCTTGTTTGTCGTGGACATGAAAAAAATCCTATAGTGTGGACAACAAGCAATTAACAAGGTCTTTTTTTTTATTTGAATCAAATAAAAACTTGAATATAAAAATTTAATTAGTAATTTTACATTTCAAAAAACTAAAAGAATGATATTTAAATAAAAAATTAATAGTTTAAAATTAGAATAAATATTATTTAATTGCCTTAGACCTGATAACATATCGAGCTGGCCCTGGTCATATGATATGATGGATTTGTACATTATGATATTATATCTAGGTTATATATACTATTTTCTGAGTAAGAGTTTTTCATATGTTTAAGAGAACAAATAGGACAACTCTAAGGTTTTAAGAAGGAAAGAGATCAAATATGTAACCCACCAATGTGTCTGTACGTACATTAGAAAAATAGAATTTTTTGTTATCATTCCTCTCTATGGATGTAAGCTATATTTTGGTGAACCACATAAATTTCTTTTGATGTAATTATGTGTTTTTTTATTTTTCTATCTAATTATCTACTCCGATTCCCAGCATTACTTTTCAATTACCTGGTATATATGAGTGGAATTGCATGTTGTTGGGGCCTCGATTACTTGCACCAAAAAAAAAAAAAACTTAATAAGTACCTATAATCTAATAAGATGAACATGATGTTTTGAGTTGGAATGGGTGGTATTTATCATATTGTCCCTCCGCATTTGCTTTTATTACCCCCTCTTTTTACAATGTCAGGAGGGTTATAATTGTAATCATTCACTTTTCATAAGCCAAAAACAAATAATGCAGTCAAACATTATTGTTGGTGTATATGTTCGGTGGTGAAAAAGCAGGACATTCCATGCCCCTCTATAAAACGCTGTGTATGTGAGTGGTGTGAAACACACATCCAACCGGGCTCGGGGTCACCTCGTTAGGAGAAGCGAGCGATATTTTAAAAGCATTGTTTAACTTTCAATACGTCAAAGAAGTAAAAAAAAAAAACACATAAAACAAAGAGACTGATCATCAAATGCATAAATCGTTTTTGTATTTGTTTTAGATACTGCAAACACGCACTTCCAAACGGTCCTCAAAGTAAACTGATTAGAATATAGTTCTTTTGTATGTTTGTATTCGTGTTGGAAGGACCCCCACTTAGACCCACTATTATCCAAGATGAAAAAGACTTGGCAAAACAAATCAAATCCACTCTGGAAGATGTGACCCAAAAAAAAAAAATCCACTTTGGAAGAGAAGATGTGAGTTCATTGAGGAATTCCAAAAACAAGGTAGGTTTCCACCAAAGGAATCTATTTGAACTGATTGAATCACAAGTTGTCTGCAAAGTGTTGAAGGTGAGTGTCATATTTTTTATGGGCTTGTGGGCTGGATATTTGATGGTTGGATTAAGTCGACGTGATTGGGCCGGGCTTCGTCTTCGCATTTGGGAGTGTCAAAGCCGAGGTGGTTTGTCGGATCAGGTTCTTAGAAACCGGTGGATCATTTTCTTTTCTAGCATCAATTTTAGTCCCCACTCCTCCACATGTTTTAATTTTTTTTTAAATTCTATGCTCTATCTAATGAGTTATTTTTTTTTATGTAAAACAATGAATGATATATTTTGATATTCTAATAAATTGCATGAATCCATTTATAAAAAATGTAAAAAACTTCTAACAATATATATATATATATAATGTAAGTATATGATGCTATCCAGATATATCAGATTAGAATTAGGATTAGAAAAAAAAAACTGAATAATAAAATTCAAATAAATATACATTCAACTCTACGTGTTGTTTCATTTGTAGCTCACACACCTTTTGATTTTTTGCTATAGTATATACTAGTTAGTGGTGTACATTTTTTAATAAAAATTAATTACACGTTCACACGGATTAAATGCATATTTTATGTGTTTTTCATAATGAAGTATTTATCAAAAAAAAAATGAAACATTTACTGTGTTAAGCGATCTATAGACTACTTTGTAACGTGACGACTACAAAGGATGAAAAACAGGGATCGGATCATCTGTGATTTACTACAGAGTTTTTTCATGTAGCAAACTTATGGTGATTCGCCACGTATAAGGGTATCTTCAAGTACACCGTAAAAATAGGTGTGCCGAACTCTTATCAGCAAGAGTTTTTTAAATATTTTTTTTCACAATGCACTTGATGACTCCCTTATTAGGCAACAGATTACCATTGGTTGCTACAGATAAGACTCATATAGCTAACCATGCATGTGTGATCCAAACCAAAATATCACATATACTTCACAGTTCACACCCAATCTTCCTCTTCACAAACTTATCATTTCCAAACCCCCTCCAAAGCGGATAAGGTTTCACCAAATCGTAAAAAAAAAAAAATATGGCTTCTTCAAACCTCAAAATCCCCATTCAAACACCACCCAGAAGAACCCCATTGAATCCATCAAACCCACTCCCCAAAACCCTCCTTCCACCACTCCCAACCCATCTCCTCCCACATCCCCACCTCTCCCTCTCCCCTAAAAAACCCCTCTTCACCACTCCCCAAACCCCTCTTTCATCCCTCCAAAACTCCTCAAATCCCCTCAAACCCCCCACCACCAAAGAACAAGCAATCCTCCAACTCAAGTCATGCCTCTCCTCCTCCTTATCCAAGCCACTCAACAATCCCGCCCTCCTTGGGAGGCTCAAGAAACCAAAACAGCAGCCCAGGTTCCAAGTCGAGCTCCCCGTCATCGATGACTCGCCGGATTCGCTCTCATCGCTTGTTTTCGACGTCTTCGCCGACCTCCCCATCAAAAGAAATGGTGGTCCGGTGAGAATTCTAGTCTTGTGGCCTTCAATTGAATCCGCATTTGCATCCGGCGAATCGTCGAATGCGGTTGAGAATTCGGTACTTGATGAGGTGGAGGAGGGGAGTCTGAGCTCCGCCGACGTGGTGGTGTTCGCAGCGCCGGAGGCGGATCAGGTGGAGATGATAAGGAGGGCCTGCGATGGTATCAACTAAATCGAGTGCTAACCCCTATTTCTTCTTTATCTGATTGAATTAATCAATCAACTTGCCATCAGACATTTACATTTACTCAGAGAATGAATGATCTGTTTGTTTTTTCATGTTTATTTTGTATTTGAATCAATCTGACTGTCTTAAATTCATAAAATGAAATGAACTTATTTCACTTTATAATTATGATAATAACTCCTGGTACTTATGATTCAAGGGGTTTATGCGAAGCCGGTTGTTGTTTTGAATCCAAAGTGGGAGAGCTTCATTGATGGTGAGAAGGCTTTGGTGGGCTTTTTGGGGTCGTTTGATGTGGTGTATTCTTTCATGGGGTTGGAGGTGAGAGGGTTGTTGAGCAAGAGAAAGGGTGTTGTTTTTAAGTGTGGAAGGGAAGATTGGGTGGTCTTCGTCGAAGTCGAAGATGGCGAATTGAAGGCGGTTTCAAAGTTTAAGAGGCGGCCGTCGATCGGAGAGGTGGAGACTGTGTTGTACAATGTGATGGCCGCGACGTCGCCTATCACCAAATCCGTGAAGTTCATCAGGGATTTGGCGACCAATGTCACTGGAAAGAAAGAGAGGTAGCACAGAATTGCATACGTGGTCTGTGATTTTTTGGCTGTGATATGTTGAATGAATTTTTACATGTTGTGTATGTTAATGTTATAGGAGCAATTTGTTGGTGAAAAATGTGTTCTTGGAAGTTATGGATTCTAGTTTTGTACTTTTGTTAGGGTGATAAAAAAAATCATGTTTGATACTTTTGTATTTGTTTTAGATATTGCAAACACGCACTTCCAAACGGTCCTCAAAGTAAACTGATTAGAATATAGTTCTTTTGTATGTTTGTATTCGTGTTGGAAGGACCCCACTTAGACCCACTATTATCCAAGATGAAAAAGACTTGGCAAAACAAATCAAATCCACTCTGGAAGATGTGACCCAAAAAAAAAAAAATCCACTTTGGAAGAGAAGATGTGAGTTCATTGAGGAATTCCAAAAACAAGATAGGTTTCCACCAAAGGAATCTATTTGAACTGATTGAATCACAAGTTGTCTGCAAAGTATTGAAGGTGAGTGTCATATTTGTATGTATTTGATAGTTGGATTAAGTCGACGTGATTGGGCCGGGCCTCGTCTTCGCATTTGGGAGTGTCAAAGCCGAGGTGGTTTGTCGGATCAGGTTCTTAGAAACCGGGTGGATCATTTTCTTTTCTAGCATCAATTTTAGTCCCTACTCCTCCACATGTTTTAATTTTTTTTTAAATTCTATGCTTTATCTAATGAGTTATTTTTTATGTAAAACAATGAATGATATATTTTGATAATATAATAAATTGCATGGATCCATTTATAAAAAATGTAAAAAACTTCTAACAACGTATATATTTTTTTAATGTAAGTATATGATGCTATCCAGATATATCGGATTAGAATTAGGATTAGAAAAAAAAAACTGAATAATAAAATTCAAATAAATATACATTCAACTCTACTTGTTGTTTCATTTGATTTTTTAATAAAAATTAATTACACGTTAACGCGGATTAAATGCATATTTTATGTGTTTTTCATAAGGAAGTATTTATTAAAAAAATGAAACATTTACTGTGTTAAGCGATCTATAGACTACTTTGTAACGTGACGACTACAAAGGATGAAAAAAGGGATCGGATCATCTGTGGTTTACTACAGAGTTTTTTCATGTAGCAAACCTACGGTGATTTGCTACGTACGTATGAGGGAATCATCAAGTGCACTGTAAAAATAGAGTGTTTCGAACTCTTATCAGCAAGAGTTTTTTAAAATATTTTGTTTTCACAATGCACTTGATGACTCCCTTTTTAGGCAACAGATTCATACAGCGAATCACGTGTGATCCAAACCAAAATATCACATATACTTCACAGTTCACACCCAATCTTCCTCTTCACAAACTCATCATTTCCAAACCCCCTCCAAAGTGGATAAGGTTTCACCAAATCGGAAAAAAAAAATATATGGCTTCTTCAAACCTCAAAATCCCCATTCAAACACCACCCAAAAGAACCCCATTGAATCCATCAAACCCACTCCCCAAAACCCTCCTCCCACCACTCCCAACCCATCTCCTCCCACATCCCCACCTCTCCCTCTCCCCTAAAAAACCCCTCTTCACCACTCCCCAAACCCCTCTTTCATCCCTCCAAAACTCCTCAAATCCCCTCAAACCCCCCACCACCAAAGAACAAGCAATCCTCCAACTCAAGTCATGCCTCTCCTCCTCCTTATCCAAGCCACTCAACAATCCCGCCCTCCTTGGGAGGCTCAAGAAACCAAAACAGCAGCCCAGGTTCCAAGTCGAGCTCCCCGTCATCGATGACTCGCCGGATTCGCTCTCATCGCTTGTTTTCGACGTCTTCGCCGACCTCCCCATCAAAAGAAATGGTGGTCCGGTGAGAATTCTAGTCTTGTGGCCTTCAATTGAATCCACATTTGCATCCGGCGAATCGTCGAATGCGGTTGAGAATTCGGTACTTGATGAGGTGGAGGAGGGGAGTCTGAGCTCCGCCGACGTGGTGGTGTTCGCAGCGCCGGAGGCGGATCAGGTGGAGATGATAAGGAGGGTCTGCGATGGTATCAACTAAATCGAGTGCTAACCCCTATTTCTTCTTTATCTGATTGAATTAATCAATCAACTTGCCATCAGACATTTACATTTACTCAGAGAATGAATGATCTGTTTGTTTTTTCATGTTTATTTTGTATTTGAATCAATCTGACTGTCTTAAATTCATAAAATGGTGGAGGAGCAGTAGAGGTAAGTGGGGCGGTTGAGGTTGGGGTTGTTGATGGTGAGGGATTGGAGGGTGCGGTTGAGGTTGGCCTCGAATTGGCTTCCAGAGGTGTAGTTGGAAGTGGTGGAGGAGCAGTAGAGGTAAGTGGGGCCTTGTTGGGCTCTGATGGTGGTGATTGTGAAAATGTGAATGAGAATTGAAACAGAGTGTAGAAGGAGATGCATGTCCTCTGTTTTTTTTTTTTTTTACATGAATTTGAAATGACATTAGTTGATTTGGAAATGTAAATAGAGTTTGAATGTTTGCATTGAAGGTTATCAACACAAGTCAATCTGACGCGTTTTGGAGGGTCGGATTTTTCCAACTTCTCTAGAGAGAGAGAGAGAGATTTGAAGATAACTCCTCTCGTTTTCAAGGTCTCTCTCATTTCAGCTTGAAAAAAAGAAAAAGAAAAGAAAATGAGAGTGAATGAGAGTATGAAACCTATGATAAAATTGTACACACCAGGGATACAGTAACAAAGTATTTTGAAATTTTTTTGAATGTTAGAAAAGTATTTAGATTGTCCCCCTCCCGTGTTTATCCGGTTGTACAAATTTTTGTTAATTGAACTGTGCGTTTAGTATTTATTTAGTTTGAATTGTTTATTATGTGTTTCGTTATTTAGAAATTTGATATGAATTGTCGATGCTGCATTCACACCTAATAAAGAATTTTTTTTTATACTAATAACGTAATACATCTTGAAATAATTTAATTATATATGTATTTTTATTGTACTTTTTTAGTATGATTTATAAATGTTCACATACAAAACATTTGTCAAATATTTGTCATACACAACTAAAAATGAAAATAATATGTCCACCCACTAGTGCGGTAACCCTCACCCGTTTTCTTTTATTAAAGTCATAGACACATTGAAGTATATACTGAATTACATTATTTTATTTTTTCTTTAAAAAAATAAATAAGAAATTCAATCTCACAAACTATGATAAAACTCAAACATATATGAGATTGTAGATGGATCTGTAAAACAGACTGAATGTAACAGCACTTAACTAAAAATCACTTACCAAACCTCATCTTGATAGAATGGGAGAAATACCCCTTCTTTAATAATAGAAATTGTGTTTAATAATAGAATTGTGTTGATAGAAAAAAATTTGACAAAAAAAAAAAAACATTAGGACGGTTAATACTACCCCAGTAGCTCCTCACCGACTGCGTATTAAATTATTTTTTTTTTTTGTGTATTTGAAAGGGATCAACCCCACCTCTTCACATCCCACCCCCATCACAGCCTAACCCATCTCAAACAATACCCACAAAATCCACCCAAATCTCTCCTTCAACAATTCCCCCCTTCACTCCCTCTTCTTTGGCATGAAAACTTTGTGAGATAGATGTTTATCAGGATTGAGTTAGATCCAATGCAAGTTGAACAATCTGATTGTCCAAGTCATTTGGATTGAAATATTATATCATTAAATATTTTAAAATTAAAATTATCCTTTAATTAAATTCTAATCTTTCTTTTTTAGTGTCGTAAATGCTTTGAACAATTAAATTGTACAACTCGCATTGAATCTAATATGGTCCCATATTTATCAACTTTTTCCTTTATTTTCTGAGGTGAGTGTGTTAATGAGGAATCTGTTATAAATTATGTTTATCATTATTGATCCCAAAAAAAAAAAAAAAAAGAATATCAATAAAATGGTCTGAATCTTTTCATTTTCAAATGAAAACAAATGATAGTGTAAAATTCAGTGGACTTATCATTTTGAAACGACGCCACTTGTTTATAATTTTTTTATCACATGAATTTTTTAAATGGTTCTAAAAATTAAAGATTTACTCAAATAGATCTTGATTAAAATAAATCATAATAGAATAAGATCATAAAAAAACACAAAAATAGATCATATTTAAAATGAAAATAAAAATTAAAAAACAAGATAAAAACCAAATCCCATGGTGCCACGAGTAAAAGATTTTTGGGAGAATTGTTCAAATACCTCTTGACTAAGGGTCATATATTTTTCTACCCTAGATTTTTTTTATTTTTTATTTACCCTAAAATCTGATCTATTTTTTTTTTGCCCATGAATTTTCATAATACCCGAACTATCCCTTTCATACAGAGTTACAGAAATATATAAATATTATGTGATACATACAGAAATTATACACATAGTTACAAATTTTTAATAGTTATCTACAAAAATATTGAAGTATGCAAAGATATTTATACACAAAATATCATATATACATTTTCAATGTTATTACATTATCATATGTAAATGCATTCAGTGTACACAAAATTGTTATAGATATAATCTTAAAGTTTCGTTAA
Organism: Acorus gramineus; assembly: GCA_030737835.1. Taxonomy (NCBI): domain Eukaryota; kingdom Viridiplantae; phylum Streptophyta; class Magnoliopsida; order Acorales; family Acoraceae; genus Acorus; species Acorus gramineus. Next base: position 13,803,603 of record CM060847.1, on the reverse strand, counting down.
AATAAATACATCAATTGTTTGAATTACGACGTTTTCTTCAAATCTTAATGATTAATGGTTATCACCCCTTAATCCTCTTCATGTCCTCTTGCGTAAAATGAAACAAAATTATCGAACTAGACATTCAATGTACTTCTTAACAAAGAACGGGTTTTTCAAGCTATATAAAAAAATACAACAATCAAACACTTAAATAAATTTTTATTTAGCAAAATGAACAAAATTAGTAATAGCATGAATCTGAACTGAAAATTTATGAACAATTGTAATATTTTAATAAAATTACTTTTTGATACATGTACTTAACAATTTCTGAAATTAACATTTACATAACAACTACAACAAAAACTACCAATGTGATGCCCAATGTCATAATCTATCATTTACATAATAGAAATATAATATTTTCTATTATTCTGATAACAATTACAACAGAAATTACAAAAACTATAATTTACACAAAAAATATGTAATATCATACATAGAACTAAACTAAGAATATGTAAATTATAGAAATGTAATAATTGATTACAAAAATATAACGATCAATTACATAAATGTAATACTAATTTACAGATGGGGGTGATTTAGGTATAAAAAATGAGGTGGCACAGGTCGAGAGGTAAAAAAAAAAAAGACAAGATTTCAGGGGTAAATAAAAAATAAAAAAAAAGTCTAGGGATAGAAAAAAAATTAGACTCTTAATCAAGGAGTATTTGAACAATTTCTCCTAGATTTTTTTTTATAGATTTTGGAGCCCTCAGCTCATTGGAATCCCTGGACAATGATTAGCCATGTAAGAGGTCATGCCTGGACTTGACCCGACCCAACCCGATAAGGGGTCTATTGGAAATAGGCCTCACCAAGAACATAATCTCCATCAGATTCCAAGTCAATTTCTTCTCCTCACTAGCCCCGAAACTTCTTGGTAAGAGTTATCCTTAATGGTGTATGGATGAAAAGGATGTAACAGAAAGAATCCAATAATACAAATGCGCACTTCTTATATGCTTATGGATTTAATAGGGTGGTTGATCCATCTTAATTCTATTTAATTTTTGGATTACAATCAACTTTAATTTTTTTCTTCAATACATGGAATAAGATATTTTATAAGGTACAATGAAAAGACTTATAATTTCTTGAATAATGATGTGAGCAATTTGATTGAATGATTTCACTATCTGATAGTGTGAACAAAAAATGTTTGTGTGTATTCCAGTGATCAAAAATTACATAATGTAGTCTCAGGACTCTAGATACATAGACTAAGGCTGTGCTTGGGTGGATTTTAAGATGTTAAATCCAAACGCACATCACATATTTTAATATTTCATTTTTCAAATCCATTATGTGTTTTCTGTGCTAAATTTATGATGTTTCAAATCCAATATGTAACTTTGATTGTAATATAAAATTCATATAATAAGTTAGTTACATTCATAAATTGATGAAGCTAGTAATGAAAAAAATACAAAACATCGATATAATAATTAGTTATATTCTCTGTAACATGGTACACATATGTCACTGAGATTCACATGCCAAACAAAAGATATGCTGTATTAAAAATCACATTTAACAACATAAACAACTAAATTAACATTAAAAAAAAAATGAAACAATCGAAAAACATACAACATATAATATATGTTTTTTTTCAATAAGATTAGACGCTTAAAAAGTCCTCCAAACAATCAAATCACACTGCAGTTTTAAAAAAAAAAATTATGCAAATTCACCATGAAAAATGATTAAGAACAATTCAAATGTGAGGAATTCAAAAGTGAGAAAGTAAAAAAAAATAAAAAACGCTATTTAATGCTCCACACGCACGATTCCAATGAAGAAAATAACAAAGGACTGCATTAATTTCGTTTAAGAGGTTAGAAATCACAATTAAATGTAAAACTAAAATTTTAACCCTGCCATGTTATGGGGTTTATTTAGGACCTACGAATTGGGGCTTGTCAATCATTTCTCTACGAAACCCAGACCATAACTAAGAATGTGAAAAGGACAGTGTGTGTAATATTGGCCACACATGAAGATCACAGCTTCCACTGTTTGCCTTCTCCCCACCCCTCCCTCTATTATAAACATTGCCAACTAAAAATTTACCGAATTAAGGTAGTGTTTGGTTGCATGATTGTGCAGTTTTTGTGATTGCAGAAAGCTGGTTTTACAATCGTGCAATCAAACAGTTTTGCAATCTCAGCTTCCTACAAACAAATTTCAAGTAAATAGCATCCAAAAGCTGCAATTTGAGAAAGCTGAAGGGAGGCAGCTTCTTGCAGAACAGTTTTAAACCTCACGATTACAAAAAATCACTTTTGCAATCGCGTTACCAAACCCTACCTAAATCACAGAACGACTTTTCGAAAGCAAATTAATTAGAACATCACACCTTTTTATAATTTCATCAAATGCTATCTTCAGTAGTACATGTCCAATAATTATGGACTTCATTTTTCGAGTTCCTCTGCTTCTCATCGTCTCTCTCTCTCTCATCACCACCACCACAAGAGCCCGCCCTCTCAATCAATTCTGTCAAAACAATGGCGACTACACCACCAACAGCACCTACCAATCCAATCTCAACACCCTCCTCCGCTCCCTCTCCTCCAACGGCCCCACCACCGGCTTCTTCACTGCCACCCAAGGCTCAACCTCGGACCAAGTCAACGGCCTCGTCCTTTGCCGTGGCGACACCAACGAGACCACATGCGCGGCCTGCCTCGACAACGCCGTCCTTGACATCACCCAACTGTGTCCCTACCGGAAGAGCGCTGTTATATGGTATTGTTGTGAGATGTCTTGCATTCTAGCATAGATAGCCCTTCTAAGATTTTTTTTGTGTTTTGATTCATTGAACATGTAGTTGACAGACTTAATTTATGAAAGAATCAACCATTTTAGAGTTTCTTCTATGTGAGAAAGGGGTCTTATAGAAAAGAGAGAGATTGAGAGTTTTATACTTTGATTACTTATTTAATATTGTGAATAGTTTCTTGCTCTCATTTGTGGATGTAAGTATATTTTATTGAATCATACCCGTGAATCTTTTTCTTTTTTTGATATAGGAAGCATCTTCGTGGTTGACTTTACGGTTAAGCTGGAAAAGCTATATCCAAAATCTATGTATTCTTTTGTGTGATGCTTTGCTTTTTTTTATCACTTTATATGTGTTGAGATTTAATCCTACATCGGTCGTTGTATCAACAGGTATGACAACTGCCTCCTCCGCTACTCGAACTTAAGGATCTTCTACTCCCCTGACGAGTCCCATGATTTCTGCATGTCGGACGCGAAAAGCGTGTCCGATCCGACGCTGTTCTTCAAGACGCTGAACGGGCTGTTGGGCTCCCTCATCAAACGGGTGGTGTCGGCGGAGATGTTTGCCACCGGAGATGTGGCGGTCAACGGCACCCAGAGGTTGTACGGCCTGGTGCAATGCACCAGGGACCTGTCTGGGGATTCGTGTGCCGACTGCTTGCAGGATGCCATCGGGGAGATCCCGGCGTGTTGTGCAGGGAAGATCGGCGGGAGGGCGGTCGGGGCGAGTTGTAATGTACGGTACGAGGTCTATCGGTTTTACGGGAATTCATCGATAAGGACGGCTGTCGGTGGTTCTCCTCCACCTCTACCTCCTCCGCTAACAACTACCATGATCGCTCAAAGTACGCAAGAACTTTTTAGAGTCTGTTTCAAACCAATTGTCAAATATATTTTGTTTTCCAGAAACAGGTGTTTTTCAAATTTAGTTTTTTATTACATATTTTGGTTTTATGTGAAAAAAACGGATTGAGAGTAGCTTTTAAATAATTGGGTATTTTAACCAATTTAGAGCATAAATTGTTCATGAAAATTGGTTTCAAATGGGACCTAGCTAGATCAGTATTCCCCATTATAATCCTTGTTATTTGTCTGATTGTAAGTTTTGGCTCTGGCTTGGTGTGTTCAGAATGAGCCGGACAAAATTTAATTTTATTTTTTGCTGGGTAGACATATATGTTTTAGTGGTAGGTGTAGATTCAAACAAATATACCATAAATTAATTTGTGTCAGAACTAACCTTTAAATTTACTCTTTTGCCTGATTGCACTTTCTGCTTCATCTTGTTTTTCTTTAGGGAAAAATCCATATTAGCCCCTGTAAACATACTGAAATCCATATAAGAAGGATTAGTCAACAGTACACAATGAAAGATTACTCCTTTTAAGTGGGTACATGATATATGCATAGGTTGATAGATTGATGAACACAGTTCATGTGTTTCAGAGAGGAGCAAGAAGAACAAGCTAAAAATAGCTCTCCTGATCATTATCCCTGTGATCCTTTCCCTAGTAATCATCTCTGTAGCTTTCGCCTGCCTTCGAAAGAAGAAGATTATTATGAAGAATGAACAAAGTAAGGAGTGACATCAGAACCTTCACTTGTTTGAATTCAATAATTCTCATGTAGTAGTTGATATGCTCAATTGCATATATCTTGCTCATAAAATTTGTGGTATGACAGGCCACCAAGAAGTGCATCAAATCACCGATATCGATCCGCTTGTTTTTGACTTGGCCATGCTGAGAATAGCCACCAATGACTTCTCCAATGCGAATAAGCTTGGAGAAGGTGGATTTGGTGTGGTTTATAAAGTAATGTCTTTTAACATTCATCACTTCATATTAATTACTTTCCCTTGTTGGTTAGCTTTGTATATTAGATCAGCTTATTTTAATTTCTGCAGGGGACACTAGCTGATGGACAGGAAATAGCCGTGAAAAGGCTTTCAAAAACTTCAGGTCAGGGACTAGGAGAGCTGCGCAATGAGGTTGTGTTGGTCACTCGACTTCAGCATCGGAACCTTGTAAGGCTTTTGGGATGTTGTTTGGAAGAACAGGAGAGGTTGCTCATCTATGAATTCATCCCGAACAAGAGCCTCGATAAGTACCTTTTCGGTGCGCCCTGTTCTTAAATGCCAATCTCTATATTTAGTTAGAGTTGAATTTCATCATGTCTTATCAGATCATATGAAAGCTTAACATATGAGGTTTAAGATAATTTAGTCATATGTTTGTTCCATTTTAGGAACTTTGAGACCTAATGCGATCAACTATTGGCTTTCTTTTTTTTTTTTTTTTTTTTTGCATTTTTAACAACTATAGTAACAAAAAAATGCACCATTAATATTAGATCCAATCAATATTAGACAACTTACATGGGAAAGGCGGTACAAGATCATTGAAGGAATTGCTCGTGGGCTGCTCTATTTACACGAAGATTCACAACTCAGGATCATCCATAGAGATCTGAAGGCGAGCAACATTTTACTAGACAAAGACATGAACCCTAAAATATCCGACTTCGGTTTGGCGAAGCTTTTCAAGATGGATCAAACCCAAGGCAACACAAGCCGAGTTGTTGGGACATAGTACATTTCACTCCAACATTATTTAATCGCTCACATTTAATGCCTTGCTAATCACACCCCGTCTAATTAATTATTAATGATGTATATTTGCAGTGGATACATGGCACCAGAGTATGCTCTGTGTGGACATTTCTCGATCAAGTCAGATGTGTTTAGCTTTGGCGTGCTGGTTCTGGAGATCATGACTGGATGGAGAAGCAATCAATTTTATGCCCCCGATAATACAACCGATCTTCTTAGCTATGTAAGTGAACATACATGTGTGTGTGTACGTGTGTGTCTAATGAAGTACATATTTTTACAAAAAAATTAAGTATATATTCAAATGAATTGAACGTGTGCCATGTTGTGTTTCTCCTAAGTATGGATTGCAAGACTGACTAGGTAAGAACTATATATATGAATTTCATGGAGGAGTCTCTTTGACAGGTTTGGAAGTCTTGGGTGGAAGGGAGAGCTCTTCAACTAATAAGTCCATCAATGGGTGATCTTTCAAGAGGAAAAGCGATGCGATGCATGCACATCGCGTTGTTGTGTGTTCAAGAAGACGCAATGGATAGGCCAAACATGTCATCAGTTGTTCTCATGCTCAGTAGCCACTCCACATCACTTACAGTTCCTTCTCGCCCCGCCTTCTACGTTGGGGATAGCACAGTAAGGCTACCTGATATAGAGAACACCACGCCCGATCGATCTATTGCTACTACGAAGTCGAAATCGGTGTCTGTGAATGATGTTTCGATCACAGAGTTGGAGCCTCGGTGAGGATCAATGGCAAGAAATGCCTGCTTGTTTTCGTTGCAAAGAGAATCCTCTATTTTCATGGAAAATTTGATATGCATAATAATTTATGTGAGTGGTGTTTGGAACAGAGTCAGAGCCTCTGGTAAGGAACAATGATACAATAAAGGAGGATGCCTGCTTTTTTTCTTTACTTCATTGTTCTATGATGTTAGGTTTTTGGCTTGCATTCTGATTTTTGAACCCAGGGAAAAGTACTGCAACAAATAGACCAACATAACTTTTTTGTAGGCATGTGTTGTGTCACATGATATGATGGATTTGTACATTATGATACTATATCTAGGTTATATATACTATTTCTGAGTAAGAGTTTTACATATGTTTAAAAGAACAAATATGACAACTCTAGGGTTTGAAAAGAGATGAAATATGTAACCCTGCAATGTGTCTGTACGTAAATTAGAAAAATAGAATTTTTTTTTATCATACCTCTTTATAGATGTAAACTATATTTTGGTGAACCACATAAATTTCTCCTGATGTAATTATGTGTTTTTTATTTTTCTATCTAATTATCTACTCCGATTCCCGGCACTACTTTTCAATTACCTAGTATATATGAGTGGAATGGCATGTTGTTGGGGCCTCGATTACTTCAACAAAAAAAAAAAAAAAAAAACCTTAATAAGTACCTATAAATCTATAATCTAATAAGATGAACATGATGTTTTGAGTTGGACTGGGTAGTATTTATCGTCCCTCCACATTTGCTTTTATTACCCATCTTTTTACAATGTCAGGAAGGTTATAATTGTAATCAGTCACTTTTCATAAACCAAAAATAAATAATGCAGTCAAATATGTTTTTTGGTGTATATGATCGGTGGTGAAAAAGCAGCACATTCCACGCCCCTCCATGAAATGTTGTGTATGTGAAATTCCATGGTGTGAAACACACATCCAAACGGGGTTGGGGCCACCACGTTGGGTGAAGCGAGCGGTATTTTAAAAGCATTGTTTTAACACGTTAAAGAAATAAAAAAAAATACACATAAAACTCAAAGACTGATCATCAAATGCAGAAATCGTTTTTGTATTTGTTTCAGAAATTGTAGACACACTTCCAAACGGTCCCTAAAAGTAAACTGATTAAAATATAATTATCTTGTATGTTTGCATTCTGGTTGGAAGGACCCCACTCAGACCCACTATTTTCCAAGATGAAAGAGACTTGGCAAACCAAACCAAATCCACTTTGGAAGATGTAACCCAAAAAAAAAAAAATCCACTTTGGAAGAGAAGATGTGAGTTCATTGAGAAATTCCAAAAACAAGGAAGACAATATTTCCACCAAAGGAATCTATTTGAACTGATGGAATCACAAGTTTTGTCTGCAAGTATTGAAGGTGAGTGTCATATTTGTATGGGCTTGTGGTCTGGATATTTGATGGTTGGATTAAGTCGACGTGATTGGGCCGGGCCTCGTCTCCACATTTGGGACGGAAAAAGCCGAGGTGGTTTGTCGGATCAGGTTCTTAGAAACCGGGTCGATCATTTTCTTTTCTAACATCAATTTCAGTCCCCACTCCTCTACATGTTTTAAATTTTTTTAAAATCATATGCTTTATTTAATGAGTTATTTTTTATATAAAAAACTGAATGATATATTTTGGTAATCTAATAAATTGTATGGATCTATTTATAAAAAATGTTAAAAACTTCTAACAACGTATACATTTTTTTAATATAAGCATATGATACTATCAAGATATATCGGATTGGAATTAGAAATAGAAAAAAAAACTGTATAATAAAACTCAAATAAATATACATTCAACTCTACTTCTTGTTCCATTTGATTTTTTAATAAAAATCAATTACACGTTAACACGGATTAAATGCATATTTTATGTGTTTTTCATAAGGAAGTACTTATTAAAAAAATGAAACATTTACTGGGTTAGGCGATCCATAGATTAGTTTACAACGCAATGACTGTAAAGGACGAAAAAAAAGGGATCAGATCATCTGTGGTTTGCTACAGAATTCTTCCATGTAGCAAACCTATGGTGATTTGCTACGTACGTATAAGGGAATCATCAAGTGCACGGTAAAAAAAAAGTGTTTCGAACTCTTATCATCAAGAGTTTTTTAAAATATTTTGTTTTTTACAGTGCACTCGATAACTCGTGACGGATCATCATTGGTTGCTGCATAGAAGATTCATACAGCGAATCACGTGTGATCCAAACCAAAATATCACATATACTTTACAGTCCACACACAATCTTTCTCTTCACAAACTCATCATTTCCAAACCCTCCAAAGTGGATAAGGTTTCACCAAATCGGAAAAAAAAAATATATGGCTTCTTCAAACCTCAAAATCCCCATTCAAACACCACCCAAAAGAACCCCATTGAATCCATCAAACCCACTCCCCAAAACCCTCCTCCCACCACTCCCAACCCATCTCCTCCCACATTCCCACCTCTCCCTCTCCCCAACAAAACCCCTCTTCACCACTCCCCAAACCCCTCTTTCATCCCTCCAAAACTCCTCAAATCCCCTCAAACCCCCCACCACCAAAGAACAAGCAATCCTCCAACTCAAGTCATGCCTCTCCTCCTCCTTGTCCAAGCCACTCAACAACCCAGCCCTCCTTGGGAGGCTCAAAAAACCAAAGCAGCAGCCCAGGTTCCAAGTCGAGCTCCCGGTCATCGACGACTCGCCGGACTCCCTCTCATCGCTTGTTTTCGACGTCTTTGCCGACCTCCCCATCAAAAGAAAGGGTGGTCCGGTGAGAATTCTAGTCTTGTGGCCTTCAATTGAATCCACATTTGCATCCGGCGAATCGTCGAATGCGGTTGAGAATTCGGTACTTGATGAGGTGGAGGAGGGGAGTCTGAGCTCCGCCGACGTGGTGGTGTTCGCAGCGCCGGAGGCGGATCAGGTGGAGATGATAAGGAGGGTCTGCGATGGTATCAACTAAATCGAGTGTTATCCCCTATTTCTTCTTTATCCGATTGAATTAATCAATCGACTTGCTATCAGACATTTACATTTACTTGCGATTGGTTAATATTCCAAAAAAAGAATTTCAAACTAAGGGAATTGATTCTCTGCGTGTTTTTTCATTCTCGTTTTATGTTTGAATCAATCACGACTTTAAATTCATCGAATGAAATGGATTTTTAATTCACTACTTTATTATGAGAATAACTCCTACTACTTCTGATTCAAGGGGTTTATACGAAGCCGGTTGTTGTTTTGAATCCAAAATGGGAGAGCTTCATTGATGGTGAGAAGGCTTTGGTGGGCTTTTTGGGGTCGTTTGATGTGGTGTATTCTTTCATGGGGTTGGAGGTGAGAGGGTTGTTGAGCAAGAGAAAGGGTGTTGTTTTTAAGAGTGGAAGGGAAGATTGGGTGGTCTTCGTCGAAGTCGAAGATGGCGAATTGAAGGCGGTTTCAAAGTTTAAGAGGCGGCCGTCGATCGGAGAGGTGGAGACTGTGTTGTACAATGTAATGGCCGCGACGTCGCCTATCACCAAATCCGTGAAGTTCATCAGGGATTTGGCGACCAATGTCACTGGAAAGAAAGAGAGGTAGCACAGAATTGAATACGTGGTCTGTGATTTTTTGGCTGTGATATGTTGAATGAATTTTTACATGTTGTGTATGTTAATGTTATAGGAGCAATTTGTTGGTGAAAAATGTGTTCTTGGAAGTTATGGATTCTAGTTTTGTACTTTTGTTAGGGTGATAAAAAAAATCATGTTTGATACTTTTGTCTTGCTAATATCAGTGTTAGACTTACTAGTGATAAACTAGCAGTTAAACATTTCCATTATAGGAAAATGTTTAAGAGAGTTCAACTATGTGCGACGCTTGAAAAACGAGGTGAAAATGAACATGGTCACCTTCTCCTCTTATAAAATAAAATTAATCTTCAAGTCCTTTTTCTTTTTTTTTAGTTGAAAAAAATAAAATAATAAAAATGTCAGAAGTGGGATTTGAACCCACGCCCTCGTTAGAGGACCAGAACTTGAGTCTGGCGCCTTAGACCACTCGGCCATCCTGACCTTGTTATTTGTTAGATGAAAAAATTATGGAAAGGGCCCAACCGGGTTTGAACCGGTGACCTATTAATCCTTCACTCTTTAACATATAGATATATAATAATTATATTTCATTCTACACATTATATTATTGACAAAAATGTCTCATTGTGCTAATTGGATGATCAAAATTAAGATGTGGTCATAGATTTACTGTGATATGCTATCTTATTTATTTTTTAAACAAGGTAGAACTTGTTATCAACACTTTTATTAATAAAAGTGAAAGTACAAGTCTGAATTGGAGGTGAGAGGAATAGAGAAAGAACTAATGAAAGAAGGCGATTTGTCGTTCTTATTTGTAATATTCAAATGATAGATGTCACCTTAATAATCACATAAAACCTACCTCACATGGACTGTACGTGAAAATGTTACACTCAGTTCTTCTGCCCCGTTGGTAGCCCACATATGTTATGACTTCTTTTAAAATATATACACGATTGATAAAGTTTATTCTTAAAAATAAAGGATTTTTTATTTTTAAGTCTTTATAAACTATGTGATTTAGTGATTGATCTCTCACTTTTGTATATTTTAATTTAAGCCCCCAGATTTAAAGGACTTCCCAGGGACTAATAAGAAACATACCTTTTAAATCTAGGGATTTAAACTGAAATATGAAGAAGTAAGAGATCGATCACTAAATCATATGATTTACAGTGACTAAAAAATAAAAGGGTTAAAGACATCTAAGTCCCTACAAACATGGGAAAACCCATATAAGTCCCTACTAAAATTGAGACAGACATACGAGTCCCTAAAAACTCAGAAAAACCCAATTATCATCCCTGAGTTAAATTTCCATCCAAATTTAATGGAATATTCCATCACATATAATTGTGTAGACATTGAAGTCCTTATAAACAGTCATAAAGACAAATTAGTCCCTGCAAAAGATAAAATTGCTCCTAAAAGACTTTTACATTAAATTGTGTATATATTATAGTCCCTATAAATAATCATAAAGATAAATTAGTCCCCGCAAAAGATAAAATTGCCCTTGAAATACTTTTACATGTAATTGAATAGACATTACAGTCCTTATAAATAATCGTAAAGACAAATTGGTCTCTCTAAAAGACAAAAATACCCTTGAAGGATTTTTACATTTAATTGTGCATACATTGCAATTTAAAAATTAAATACCCTCTAAAAGACTGCAATTTCTACACAATTAAATGTAAAAATTCTTCAGGGGCATTTTTATCTTTTACATGTACCAATTTGTCTTTACGATTATTTATAAGGACTGTAATGTCTATCCAATTAAATGTAAAAATCTTTGAGGGGCAATTTTGTCTTTTGCAATGACTAATTTGTCTTTATGATTGTTTATAAGGACTGCAATGTGTACACAATTTAATGTAAAAGTCTTTCAGGGACAATTTTGTCTTTTGCAGGGACTAATTTATTTTTATGACTGTTTATAAGGACTTCAACGTCAACACAATTATATGTGACAGAATATTCTGGGAATATTCCGTTAAGTTTGGATGGAAATTTAATTCAGGGATGATAATTGAGTTTTTCTGAGTTTTCAGGGACTCGTACGTCTGTCCTAATTTTAGTAGGGACTTATATGGGTTTTTCCATGTTTGTAGGGACTTAGATGTCTTTAACCCAAAATAAAAATACCAAAAATAAAATATGTACTCGTATGAATTAATACATAATATTTTTATGTTGTTTTGTAATAGAATATATACAGATATATTGAAGCAAATATTATATTAAATGATTTAATAAATTATATTAGTGACGTGAGAACTATGAATGTGATTGTAAAATATACGGAGTATATAAACTATAAACACCCTCTCAATTAATTAATGTTTATTTTCCAACAACAGCGGGGGCGGACGTATATGGGTTTGGGCCGCAAACGCAATGCAACGGCCCAACACCGAGGAGACACCCGGGTTTGGGTAATCGGGTTGCGAAGGAATGGAAAGATGTCATATATTAAGGTGCGGCCCAGTGCACTGACCATGGCAAATTGGGTGTATATAAACTAGAAAGGTGTCATTAATGTTTTTAATAAAAAAAATCAAATAGTTCAATTAACTGAAAAAATTACCGGATTAAGGATTACTGATTTAACTATCAGGTCAACCAGAGTTGAATCGTGACATAATTATAATATAATAAATATATATTACCAAAACTAAAAAAAAGTGAAGTATTTTAAAAAAAATTATATAAAATTTTTATTTAAAATCATAACATGATTTTACTATATAAAATATAAATTTTTTTATTAGATTTTATATTTTATAAAGTTATTAATTATAATTTCTATGAATAAAGAACCGATCAATTTAATCAACTCTTGCCGATTCATGAAAACCGTCAGTTCAATCAGTGAGTTGATTGAGTCTTACTGGTTTTTTATATCAAAGAGTTTTAAGGATAAACTGAACTGGAATTTAAAACGGATGAAGATTTAATCGGTTTAACTGGCCAAGTCAAGTTGGGTTTTAAAACATTGCTTTTTAGTGGTGGAACAAAAATCATAAATTTTGCAGTTAGGTGAGAAGTAAAGAATATCTCCTGTATTTAGTATTTGGATTTTGTTGTTGATGCAAATCTTAATTTATCATTTTTACATGCCCTATTGTAAAAGTTTATTTATTTAATTTATGCAAAAACAAAAAGGTTGCATTAAATTCTTTAGTTTATATATTTTTAATTTGCTATAAAGATACATATTTCATGTAATAACAAATCAAACTGAAAAAAAGGGTTTCTAGGTAACTTCATCCAAAAGAAAAAAAATGGATTTATGTGTTTTCAATGGTTAATAATTTTAAGATACCAACTTGATTTAATAATCTGGTGATATTTCAAGTACCCAACAAAAAAAACATCAAAGCATCAAAGACGGTCATTCTTGCAAATTTTTTTAATCACAATATGTTTTAAATTTTTTGAAGAGATATACTTGTATAATAAAGTACATTATCTTACAAAAATTAATATATATACTTCAAAGAATTTAACACATACCTTTTTACATTTTTCTTAAAATATTATATATTTTTTCAGTTGAAAAAGATTTTTTTAAAGAAAATGATACATTCAACCTCCCAATTGTAGTTCAAACATATTTTATTTTTAAAAAATTATACCATCTCCAAATGAAGTGTATGTTGTTATATAAAATGAAATAAATATTGGAATATATTAATATATTTTTTCAAGTTAAAAAAAATGATTAAAATTTACGTCAATACTATGATAAAATTTCACACATTATGATAGTGCAATATATACTATGTTATTATAGTGTATGAGACTATAAAACGGGCTACAAAACGGACTGAATAACCACGCTCTTTTTTAATGAATTGTTTTCATCACGCATGGGCTTGGGCTTGGGCTTGGGGCTTGAGAGTAACTGAACAGCCCACTCTCTGAAACCCACCGATTGAACGGTCCGGATCCCATAAAAAAACCACGACAAAACACGAACCGGTTATTATCGTTAGCCAACCACGGTCAAATCTTTTCGAAACCCAAAAAATAAAAAACCGCTCGCGCCGAAATCAATCCGACCGTTGACGCCACGTAAGCACCCTTTCCATTGACCGTATCTATGTGAAAAGTTCAGATTCGGTTTTTATTACATTTCCATCTCGAACACGTCCCTTCACTTTCATATAAACCCTAACAACACCATCTCTCCCTCTCCATCTCTCTCTCTCTCTCTCTCTCTCTCTCTCTCTCTCTCCCACCCAAACCCTCCTCCATCACAACCGTCCATTCCAATCTCCACCCATGGACTTCATGAGCTCTCTCCCTGATTCCCTCCTAATACTCATCCTCTCCTACCTCACCTTCTACGACGCATGGAAAACGTCGGAACTCGGTCTCCGATACCGCCATCTATGGATAAGCACCGCCAATTTCGACTTCGACGAGGAGTTCTTCGTGAACTCCGGCGTCCGCCACGACATTGCCCAAGGCGTGGACCGTCCCCCGGCCGAGATACGGGCCGAGGCACGGGCCGCCTTCATGAGGTTCCTCAGAAACTTCTTCAGCCGACACCAGGGCCGGTTCGCCTCTTTTCGACTCCGTCTCTCGAACCCGGAAGAGTTCGAGAGGGAGGTGAGAGAGTGGTTGGAAGCCGTCGTTCGTTTTAACGCTGAGTCCGTCGATCTTTGTTTCTCGGACTGGTGGAGGGCAGACAATGATTCAGAAGCCTATGCCTTTCGGTTTGAGCTCCCTGATGGGTTCTATCGGGGCGATTCGATCACTTCTTTGTCTCTTGCAGGTACTAAGTTCAATGCCAAGTCTTTTAGGGGGTTTCAAAACCTTGTTGTGCTCAACATAGGGAAAATTAGTCTTTCCAAGGAGGATGTACAAGGGATTCTCTCGGCGGTGCCTACGCTTAGGGACTTGACCTTGTACAAGTGTATGTCGGATGGTTTTGTTATTGAAAATTCGAAAAATGCGGCGCCCATCACATCGTTAAAGGTGGAGGAGTGTTGGCCCCTATCAGATGGGATCACGCTGCAGATGCCGAAGTTACGGTCGTTCAAGTACACCGGGTGGTTGAGGCAGCTCGTGTTCATGGACATGAACTCGATCGAGGATGTGGAGCTTGACTTCTGCCTTGAATACGAGTTCGATGAAATTGGGGACATATTGCAGGAGATGTTGGTTGGGCTTGGGAGAGCCAAGACTCTGATTGTATGTAGTTATCTTGCTCAGGTATGATCACCATCTCTTGTTTTTGTTAATGTTTGTTAGGACTCACAAAATTTGTTTCTTGAATAATTGAATCTCCTCATGTAGACCATCAGTTCTGGGGATGAACCACTTCATCTTTGGGCGATCCAGGATGATCTTCGGCAGCTAACGATGAATCTATCTTGCCATCAGTACGAACTTCCTGGGATATCATTCATGCTAAGGAGCTATCGGAATCTTGAGAAGTTTACAGTACAAATTTGTGAAGAGAGGGTATTAGAGGTACATATAGCTTTTCAATTGGAACAACATAGCCAGCCCCATATGAGATCGTAAATGTATATGTACTTCAACAAAAGTATATATACATAATGTATTATGATCGTCTCACATGGGGATAGCTCTACATGATATTCATTTACATGCAACAACTCTTTTTTGACGAGATGCAATGCGTCCTCATCTGTCCCCAGTGTGGGATTGACGTGTTTAAAAGTCATGCTAATTAGCTAAACATGTGATGTGACATGATTCAGTTCCTCAGTTGAGGATTGAAGTGCCTGATGGAATAATTCAGCTCTATATATATCACATCCCTTTTTTGACATACCTTCTACCATGACAATTATCATCCTTAATGAATGTTGGTTCTCTATTTTGCAAGGATTTTGAATACCCATTCGCGCAAGTGCAAATTGGAAGGGCCTTTTGGAACATGCAAGCAATTGCTCCGGTCGCATGCCTTCGAAGAACACTGAAGATGGTGGAGGTGGTTGGCTTTAAAGGGACAGAGAACGAGCTTGAGCTTCTGCGATATCTGCTGAGGGAAGGAGTCGCGCTGCATCGGGTGATCATCAAGCCATTTGAGCAACCGGTGGATGGGAACCTCAATCAGATCATCGTGGCTGCTGAACAGGCGCTGAATTTCCCTAGAGGATCAGCAAATGTTGAAGTCACAATAGTTGCATGATTTGAATGGCATGCAATGGTGACTTTCAAGACAGTGTTGTGTGGGATGACTTTGGTTCTGATTCCTCTTTGTGGGATGGAAAAGAAAATAATGGCATGTTTTTGTTGAATATGCTTCTTGGCTAAATAAAATAAAAAGTGTTGTTTTTTGTGTCTAATCTTCAATCTCTAGCAAGCATTTGTTTATGAATAATGAGTCATCTCTTTTGATAGTGAGATTTATTAACACAATAAGTCAGTAGGGTTGTTCTCACTGCAGAAAGAACATTTCAGGTTGGTTGGATTTGAAATCCAACTCTGTTAACTTTAGCTTAAATTAACAGCATTTCATACATCATTGTCTAGTCCATATGTCGCCCAGGGAATGTTTAACAGACTTGTAAGCAAGTCTTGTTTGCCTCAATAATTTAGAGGGCCAAAATTGAACACCTTCATGAGTAGTGCAACCCCAGTATTGAAAACTACATATTATTCATCATGTGTTTTATTATATTAACGCTGTCAAAATGATTATCTTTTTTACTCATCTCCATGTTTATGTAAGAGAAGATGTCTTGCATTCTATTAGAAAGTCCTGAATAACCCCATGCATGCCACCAATAAGATCATTGACCCGCCCGCAGGGCTCGAGATATTGTAAGTGTGTACGTATTTTGATCTTTTATACTCCTATTTCTCTAATTTGTTTCTTGTTTGATTAAGATATTAATCTTTTTAAGTGGTGGTCCTGCTGGTTGTTTTTTTTTCAAGAGAGACAGATAGTAGTGAGAGAGTATGAGAGATTTTGTATATTACCTATATATTAATTCAAAAGTGAAATAATTCCTCCATTCCTCTTTCGGATTTTGATAAATTGTCAAAACCATGAAAATGTGAGTTTTACTGTGTGGTATTTTATTTTTCTTTCTTTTGTTTTTTTTACAGGTGTGAAGATTGAATCCTAAATAAGGTTACATCAACATTTTCTTATCTAGAAAGGAATCCGAATTCCGAAGACTATACACAATAATAAGGACAGATGAACAAGCTAAGGAACATGACTCCAGATCAACAAGGAACATGACTCCAAGTAAGTGTGTTTTTTTGTGCACCACGTATGCTTTCTTTGAAGCTTCCTTGTTGCTCCACTTGAGAAGGTTGATTGTGATAGCATTGCAGGTCTGAAAATCTGTTATATATTTTTATTTTGTGTATACATGTTTTACATACATATTTCGAACATGAAAAATAAAAGGTCCATTAAGTAACAAGTCACTATTAGTCTCCAATACCACACATCTCGTCTTTATATTCATTGTCAATAGTTGTCCCATTGGCTTTGAAACTCTTCTATGTCACTAGTGACGTAATATAATATATATAACCTTGTTTCAAGAAGATATTTCTGGTGAAAAAAGTAATATGAAAATTTTAACAAGTTAGTTGACCTAATTTTCTTTTTGAAATTAAACAAAAAAAAAAAAGCCCTAAATGACTGAGTCACGCGTGGGGGAAACCTCTAGATTTTGCCACTTGGATTACAATTACTTTTTGTTGTTGGTTCACAAGGAAAAGCAAGAGTGGGGTAGAAAACAAAAACTGCATAACTGAATCATATATAGATGTTGTAACTTGTAACTGAAAGTTTCCCCTTAATAGACATGTTTTGGGTACAGAAAGTTATGATTCTTAAAATAAAAAAAAATTAGAAAACAAAAAATAATTCTATCAAGGCAGGCTCATCCAGGGTAGTCTATATATATAATATTCTCTCTCACTTTCAAGCTTTATATCTATAAGTAGTCCAACCCCAAATGAGTGAAAGATAACCAAACACTACTATACACCACCATTTGAAAACCATGGAAGGTCTTCTTTTCCTCAAATGGCTCTTCTTCTCCCTATCAATGATCACCCTTCCAGTCCCCTCCACAGCCAAAGATACCCGACCCATCTCACAAAAACATGATGTTCTGACCACCCTCATCAACCAAGTCCTCCAATGGAGGGAGACCCAGATGAGCTCCCAACACAGTGACACCACTTTTGGCCTCCACACAGTACTTGCAGGTGTCCTCTGCTTTGTGGCTTCTTCCATTTCAAGTGCAGGAGGTGTTGGTGGGGGTGCTCTCTTTCTTCCCATACTGAATCTTGTGGCAGGTCTGGACCTCAAGAAAGCCACCACCTTCTCTGCTTTCATGGTCACTGGTGGGTCAATCTCCAATGTCATGTACAACATGTGTTTCAAGAAATCTTTGATAGACTATGATATAGCCCTCCTGTCCCAGCCGTGCATGCTTTTAGGGGTCAGTGTTGGAGTGATCTCCAATGTGGTCTTCCCAGAGTGGTTGATGACAGCCTTGTTTGTTCTGTTTCTTGGTTGTTCCACTTACAAGACATGCAGGGCTGGTGTTTCTTGTTGGAAGGCTGAGTCTGAGAATGTTGAGAGACATGGGTGTGTGAAATTGGAGAGTGGGTTGTTGAAGGGAGGAGGAGAGAGAGAAAGTGAGAGTGGTTTGAGAGAACCACTTTTGGAGGAGGAGGAGGAGGAGATGGGGAGGGACATGGTGGTTAGGTTGAAGAAGAATGGATTGCTAATTGCCATTTGGGTTGCTTTCTTTGTGGTGCATCTGCTCAGAGGAGATAAACATGGAGAGGTACATTGTATTTTGTCTTACTCTCTTTTTTTATTTTTCATTTTTACTATTGTGGTCATTTATAATCAGACAAAAGTTTTGGTTTTCAACATCTGTGTGACACTTGTTTCTTTGTGTCTTAATGAGTCATCAGGCATGCCAAGACAACACCACTTTGTCTTAGGATACCTATATTTTTGGTTTCATGTGAGTATTATACAGTGGATGTGTTGGCGTATCCGTTAAGTGACACACCATCGTCACAAGCACCAACCAAAAAAGATCACATCAATTATATAAGTCAATAATAAATAAATGGACACTAGGGATGAGTACATATATATAATATAACAAAACGGACCATAAGAATTTGGGGATAAGGATATAATGTGTAAATTTTAAAGACATATAAACTAATTCTTGATAGATCAGTGTTTAAATATCTAACTTCGATCTTTTTAGATATGTTTTTTTGTGCCGAACATTCGGGTGCCAAGAAATGGTCCATTAGTGTTTAATTTTATGTTTGATGTAGGCTTTGGATATGTTATAGATGGAGTCATTTAAAAAAATAAATTTAATAAAATTTTAAAAAAATATATTTTTATTATATTTTTATCAAAAATATAAATTTTTATTTTTTAAAAATAGAACAAGAATTTTCATTAATAAAAAATAAATCATCAAAAAAAAGAAGATGAAAGAATT
This sequence comes from Acorus gramineus, assembly GCA_030737835.1. NCBI lineage: Eukaryota > Viridiplantae > Streptophyta > Magnoliopsida > Acorales > Acoraceae > Acorus > Acorus gramineus. The sequence goes on along the minus strand of CM060847.1, from coordinate 13,784,330 downwards.
CAAATATATAAACTTTTACATTGTGGAGGTTTTAAATATAAAATCTAGAATGAACAAGGTCTGATGGACTGGGTTTCTAAGATTTAAAAAAGTGATTATAGTAGTTTGAGTTTTTTTATTATTATTAAATGTGATACCCCACCACATTATATGTCGTGCCACCCCTTGACATGTCGGATTTTTTTTTGTATAATCTCTTGTGTCGTTACCAATATTTAATAAAATCTTGGGATGTTCCTCTCTTAAGTAAATTAAAATAATAATAATAATAATAATAATAATAATAATAATAATAAAAGCTACTGAAGGTCTCCACTTTTTGTATTGTCTGTTGTTTTTTTTCATGGTAGTTTCATCCATATCTGTTACATCTGTTTATTATGTGCATTAATGGGCCTGGCATGCCAAAGAACATTTCAAAGTGACCCCACTTTGCCTTAGGCCACCTGTTATGGAGGAGCATTGTTACACGCAGTCTTTATATGCAGCTTTATGTGCAATCTCATTTTACTTTCGAGATTTATATTTTGGTAAACGTTGCTTAATTGGGTACACACAATCCATTGTAGTTACATGCTTGTGCTATATGCAAGAATGTACATAATGAAGACTGCTTTCTTTGGGTGGATGTGTAGACTTGTTATAAATGTTTATGTGAATATGTTAATTTTGTGTACTCCTATTAGTCCTATGTTGAGGTGCTAAATACTTAAATCTTTGAATCATCTACTCAGAGTTTGTTACCAATTGAGCAATGTGGAGTGGTCTACTGGCTCCTCTCAGGGCTTCAGATTCCGCTCACCGTGGTTTTCACAGCATATATTCTGTATCAGCAAGGGAGCAGTCAACATCAAAGTATCGATCGACATGAAGATAACAAGGTTCTTGTATAGACAATGTATTCTTCACACTTTAGATCCATTCTTCTTCAGTCATTTGTTGTTCAATAGGATTGACTAATAAATAACATTACACACCTTTATTTTTCCTTAAATTTATGCAGAATGTGACAATGCAGAGTGGAATTAGATCATTGTCTAAGTTCACTTTTCCAGTGGCAGCTCTAATATCTGGTGTTTTAGGAGGGCTTTTCGGAATTGGAGGTGGATTAGTTATGAATCCTGTGCTCCTCCAGATTGGAGTACCACCTCAGGTAATCCTTCTCAAATTTAAGTTGCTCTTCATGTGATGGTTATGTTTTCATTAATGTTGAGGAGGAAAAAGCATTGACAGGATATTCTGTTAGTATTTAAAATTTTCAATTCTGTTAGTATTTGAGTAATTCATCATTTCCATCTGTTTAGAAAAGTTCAGCGATTGTATACCTCCTATTGACCAAATAACTTTCATTCACTGAACTGTGTTTAGTACCTTTAGGAATTGTGTATTCTTTTGCATAGTTTAACACATTTTTCATGATTTTAGAAACTAAACCTAATTGCATCGCACGCCAACATGGAAATTTTTGCATGTAATTCATATTATTTAGGAATGTACAATTACCATATTGAACAGAATCTTTGCTGAATTTTATCATATATAAACTTTACGACTATGGTTCCAAAGTTCACTATAAATGCACAAGATTTCTTCACAAAAATCACATCTAGCCATTAATTTGAAAGCATTTCACACAAACATTCCACTTTGAAGTACATTGATGTGTCACTTGGACCAATTTGATAATTCTGGTCCACAATGAGAACTCCTCGCTCTCCCAGAATATATCTAGTCTGATAGATTCGTGGGAAGAAATGACAAGAGGAATGAACCATTTTTTACCTTGGTGTTCTAGCAGACGTAGAATGAGCTCCTAACATCTTTTCTCCATTGATACATCCTTCTATGCAGATAACGGCGGCAACTACATCATTTATGGTGTTGTTCTCCTCTTCAATGTCCTCAGTTCAATACCTAACACTGGGGATGAAAGGGATAAACCATGCATTGATATTCGCAGCCCTGTGTTTCTTGGCTTCCCTCATTGGATTGGTCTTAATACAAAAGTTGGTTGGAAGGTTGGGCAGGGCATCTCTCATCATATTCTCTGTTAGTATCGTGATGGCGTTGAGCACAGTTTCGATCACGTGCTTCGGGGCGATAGATGTTTGGAAAGATCTCAAAAATGGCAAGTACATGGGCTTCAAATTTCCATGTTAAAGTTTTTGGAATCACAAATATATTCCAGAAACTATCGTTTCTTGGCTATCATCTTGAACTTGTAGGTGCTTTTAATTCTGTGATTCGGTTTGTTATTTTATTCATTATGGTTATGTATTATTATCATTTTTTCAAGACGATATAACATGTTGTAATCAATTGAAAATTTCAGTCTTTGTTGGAGGGTGTGTTACTTGTATACGATATGTTCTGCTTTCGTGTACTGGGCGTGTACTATGTGTACTACTACTGTTTGTACTGTACATAAGTTCTAAATCAGAGACTGATCTAGTAGTCTCGTATAAATTGAACAATGTGGGGTGGACTATTGGCTCATCCCAAGGGCTTCAGATTTTGCTCACTTTGGTTTTTACAGCTTATATTTTGCATCAGCGAGGGAGGTCGTAACATCAGAGTCTCGATCAACATGAGGATTATATGTTTCTTATATAGAACATTTACTCTGATTCTCATTCTCAGTGTACTGACAGATTTTTTTTTTTCTCACTCTCAAATTCAATTTAGTTGTCTTAAATTTCTTACACACCTTCTTCTTTGTAGAGAAGCGTGTATATAGAACATGTATTATCTGTTAATGTTTTTTTTTTTTTTTGGAAGAGAATGTAGTCATTTCTATTTTAATAAAAGTATCAGAATAGAACATGGCCAAGGAGAATAGAAACAAAGTAAAAAAACAAAGATAAGAAGAAAAAAAGAGGGGAGAATCAGAATAGAAATTTTTTTTGTGAGTGTTCAGCCTCAGTGCGCATTTGGTCGATTTTGGAAAGCTTTACAGGTCATCTGATACACTTCCGATCGATGCAGGAGCTTTGGGAGATGGCACGCAGGATGAAGAAGAGGGGAGCCATGAACAGAGCGGAGGTAGTGGGACTGTCTATGATCTGTTAATGTGAAGTCAACCTATCTTGGGTTGTATCAGTATGTTTGGCCTTGGTTGGCCATTGACATCAATGACACATTCTTTGATTCAGATAACAGCTGTGACTTCATTTTTGGAGCAAGAAATGTTTGGAAGAATTACATAAATGGAAAGTATATGTGCTTCAAACTTCTATGTTAATCTTAATAGAATTTCCATAAACAAAATTTTATACTCTTCTCTTTATATATGCATCTCTAATTGGAGATAAGCTATATAATCTCATATATGAGTGAAGATTACAGAACAATAATTTGATCAGGTATAAACCTTGTGCATAAAAGATTATGCGGTGACAATGATCAAATGTGAGATGACATCCTATTTTGAAGGTCAGAGAAATGGAGAGAAGTGGATATAGAGTTGTCATGAAACTACCAAATAGTTGGTTAGCATGTTCCTTTTAGACTTTAGTGGTAACAATATATAATAGAACCAAGTGAAAGCAAAATGTCAGAGATCCTAACTTCAGTTTTTTTTTCAAGAAAAAGGATAGTAATGTCATGCCCTAGACTTACATACAAAGATATTGTCTGTTTTATCTCTTAGTGAGCTCACGGTTTTAAAATATGCAAAGCGGTCTAACTCAAATCCCATATGTGTTCAAGGCTTACACACAAAGATGTTATCTGCTTTGTCTAAATGACTTTAAAATGACGCGGTGTTTTTACCAATCATTCGAATTTAGACGAGTTATCAGTGAAATCTCAGATGGACAATGTTGTACTTCTGCGATATTATTGTTACAACTCACAACATTAGGTATAAATACTAAAAAATTAAGAATCATGGCCAAAACATGTGGACAACTACAAGGTTAGGTTCATCTCTTAGCTTTTTCATTATTATTTTTTTCCCAATTGAGCTTCCTCAAGGTTAATATAATCATAAATCATTACAAAATGGAAACCAAAATTGCCCAAATAACAATTTTTTCTGTGGCTCCCACCATGTGCACAAGTTCAGTGAAATATTTGCAATTCAAAGTCAATTGTGTTTGTTAAACAAATCCAGAAATCTTGAAATCCCACTTGACCAAATCATGGCTTCTCTGTGATTGCTCGTTCAATTAAATCTTTAAAGTCCTCAGAACAGTCTGTCCAGTAATCATAGCACAAGAACAAACCTCTATATGTGAAACATCTAACTCCATCTTTTTATACATTTAACTCCCATGTGGTTGTTTATGTACTGTCTATCAATTGTAATTCTATAACAATGTTATACGAGTCTAGGTTCTTCCCATCAAACAGAGATGAGAAAATTCAAGGCACAGCCTGTCTGCCTCACTCATTTCTTCAGCATATTAAAATAACTCCAGTCATTCATATCACCTGCTCCCAAAAATGTTTTCTCTATATATACTGCACATCTTTGGGTATTCAAAAACACTTGCAATCTTCTTCTTTTCTTGTAAAATGGCGACATTCCGCGCCTTGGTTAGCCTCACAATCATTTCTGCCGCGCTGTTCGAGCTAGCGATGGGTGCAACACTCACGGTCGGGGGTTCGGGTGGTGGGTGGGATCAGACCACAGACTTGGCAACATGGGCTTCAGGACAGACATTCACAGTTGGGGACAGCTTGGGTAGGTCTCTCCATTAGTAACGAGCAAAATGTAGGTTGCATGGGCATGCATGACAGTAACTCTTCTCATTCTCCTGTTGGAGCATCCAATTAAATTGTACTTGTGATCCTTTACTTTTGTGATTACACCTCCTTCTCATAGAATTTAACATAATTGGATTCTTGTGAAAAGAGAAAATCTTTTTCTGGATCAGAGTCACCTAGGTACAGAATAAAACTTATTACAGAATATACAATTATATTAACATAAGTGGGTATAGTAGTAAAATAAATAATTTTGTGTTTGGTTGTATTTTGAATTATTCTCGTTAGGAAACGTAATAATAAAATTTTTGTTGTTTGCATAAAATGTGAATAAGGATTTATAAAAGATTAAAAAAAAATGATGACAGTTGATTTGACAAGTGATTTGTGAGAGATGATGACAATTGATTTGACAGTGGACTCACATATTCTTTGGATGGAATAACTTTAATTCCAAGGGTGGTTGCAATCCATATATTAGTTTATCCAAACATACTTTATCCATGGGTATTCAATACACCCAAACAATCAAATTCCCATATTCAACTTTATTCCATGTTATCTAATCCTCTATTCTACATCCAAACGGAGAAAACTTATAGGGGCTGTTTGTAGGGCTGGTAAACGAACCAAACCGCTCAGGCTCAGCTCGGTTTGAGTTCGTTCAAGCTCGTTCAATTAGATAAATGAGCGAACTAGAATAATTTTTAAAGCGCGGTTAGACTCGGGACCTGGATCGAGCTTCATTTTGTGTTCAAAATCCTCATTTGTATTATAAAAAAGCTTAGTTGAAGCTTGACTCAACTCTTTTATAAAATCAAAATATTATATCAATACAAAGTTATACTCGCTTAGGCTCATGAATTTGGCTCATTTATGCTAAAATTTTATTTTCAACCCCTAAAAAGACTAAAATTAAGAAAAATATTAGGCTCATAAGCTCGGCTCGGCTCGTTTATAAATGAGCAAAGCTTAAATATGTCAAAGCTCGACTCAAACCTCGACTCGTTCGGCTCGTTTACCACCCCGAGCTATTTGGGTAGAGTAGTAAAAGAAGAATAAGTAAGAACAGGCATGGAATAGGGAAGAAAATGTGTTTGAGTGAGAGGAATAAGGAGATATTTGGATGCTAGAATAAAAATGTATAGTAATCTCCCATTACCCATTGAATTAACATATTTCAACAACAATCATAAGTAGATCCCACAATTTTTTTTTCATTTCAAATCATATGTCATCACCTCTTATACATCAATTAGGCTTTTTACACCTTATTTACATTTTATTCTTCATCAACCAAACGCTCCAACCTTTATTATTACGTTTCCTAACGATAATAACAAAAAATAAAACTCATATAACCTCGTGTAAACTGACTGAAATCCACATAATCCATTGACTTTTCTTAAAATTTATATAACCCCCTAAAAACACCTAGTAAATCCAAATAACCCTCTGAATAAAATTTACATTTACACATAATGAATATTTTGTGAATATTATGTTCGGTTAACCCTGATAGAAAACATAGTATACTAAAAAAACCCTACAATGTGTTAAAAATGTAAAAAAATCTTCTATAAATAACAATTTTACCTCTCCGGATAGAGTTTTATAATATATTCAGAGAGGGTAAAATCGTCATTTTTATAGGATTTTTCACATTTTTAACACATTGTAATAGTTTTTTAGTATATTGTTTTTTCACTCAGGGTTTACAAACGAAATATTCTCAAAATATTCATCATCTATTAACGAAAATTTTATTCAGTAGGTTATTTGAATTTATTAGATGTTTTCATAGGGTTATATGAATTTCAAGAAAAGTCAAGGAACCATAATATAGATTCCAGTCAGAGATTTCAGGGGTTTTTATGGATTTCTCTTGTAAAAAACACAACTAAACATAAAAACACTTATTTCATTGATAAAATTAACGGGATTCCTGAAATAAATATAAACCCCGTAATAGTTTATGTCTTTATCCAAACGGGATAATAATTTCCGTTGCTTCCACCAGTGTTTCAGTATTCTCCGCTTCACGATGTGATGGAGGTGACGAATGCGGACTACACCGCGTGCCAGACGAGCAGCCCTCTGAAGAAGTACAGCGACGGAAAATCCACCGTCACGCTCTCATCGCCTGGCAAGAGGTATTTCATCTGCGGGACCACCGGACACTGCTCCGGAGGAATGAAGCTCGAGGTTAATACCGTCTCGGCCGCCACCGCCACCCCACCATCCACTCTGCCTTCATCGCCACTCACTCCTTCAGCCGATGCTCCGCCAAAGTCCGAGTCTCCTCCGGCAGCAGACTTGGGACATGGTTCTTCAGGTTCTTCTCCGTCGCAGCATTCTTCGGGAGGGCACGCGGAGATCGCGATCGGATCCTGGTTGGCGATGATGATGGTTCTGGCTCTTTGAGAATCTGATATGGAGAGGGGGGGGGGGGGTGTTGTTTTTGTAGAATCATTGGATGATTTGTATTCATAAAGGTCTTTTATCTCTTGATGCCCATTGTTTGTTTGTTCGAGAATTATGTTATTACGAGGTTTATGGTTATCCTACTATAAATAAGGATACTGTTATTTTTTTGATTGAATGTATTTTGAATTATTTTTTAGGAAAATAGAATAACAAAGTTTTTGTTATTTGAATAAAATATAAATAAGATGTGAATGATTTTTTTTTTTTTAACTAAACAAGTTCAAGCTTTGGTTTGAGCTTTAACTTGACTCGTTAACAAATGATCCGAACGGAGCTTCAACTGAGTTTTTCACGAACCAAACAAGTCGAACTCAAGGGCGAACCCAAGAGGGGGTAGGCTGGGGCCTAGGTCAATTAATATACATATATAGATAGGTGTGTCAATGGGTACTAAATAATTGAAAGTGTTGGTTACACACATATTAGATAAAATCATTTTCACTGTCCAAAACTTAAACTACATATATTTTTATTTTTTAAAAATAGTAAAAATCATCTAATGAGGTATATGCTTTGATAAAAAATATATGTCACTCTATTTCAAATTGAATGAACTCATTTTAGTAAGTTGAATGCGTGCTAACGATGTATATGTTTCACTGGATTTCTAACGAGATATGTAAGATTGCATTTTGGACTATATGAAAAAATTGAGTGTAACAACGCCCTATTCTAATTGATATGATTAGGTTTGAAATTAAAAAATATTATATTCAGTCATATTTGCATCCCCGTTAACATGCATACATTTGATATTTTTTAATTATATACTTATACAAGAAAGTATATTAATAAATGAAATACATTTGATTTTACCAAACAAAAAAAATTACATTTGATTTTTAATTTAATAGAAAATAAAATGCATGCTCTTATAAAATAAATAGATATATTTAAATTATGTTACCTATAATAGTATATACGGAAATAGTGAAATATATTGAGTTAGCTAATTTTATATATTGCGTTAGACGTGGTAAATACAAATAAGGCTACTAAATGGACTGAGTATATTAGTGTCCATTTAATATTTTGAGATTTGGAGGCAGAGGTGTTTTTAAAAAAATTGTGAAAACTTTGTTTTTAAGAAATTATTGGTATCTAGTTTCAAAGGATTGAAAAACCATTGATTTGACATTTTTAGTGATTTTTTGTTTATTTTGTTTTTTCATGATTGCTATATTAAGTCTCCTAAAAAAAAATTTGAAAGTTAAGTTTTAAAATCTCTCCCTAAATATCAGCATAAAGTATATTCTCGCATGTTTTTGTAATCAATCATCTTCTTCATATTCATTTTTAAAATTTTTGAAACTTCATTTTTTGTCTTTTTTTGGCGATGGGAATAACGAGATTTCAAGATTTTTAATTTAAATCTTTTGATCTTCTGACCCCCTTGCTTTAATTTTTGAATCCACCCCTGATCAAATTTGAACACGAAATTAAAGCTTAGTCCCGAGTCAAGCATGATATCAAATGAGCCATGCTTAAAAAGATCAAAGCGCAGCTCATTTATCACCTCTAAATATAAGAGAAAAAATAAGGACAAAATCAACCCACCAAAACCCACCACGAATAAAACAAAATCAACCCACCAAACCCTCATTAGCATTCAGTTCATTCAATTGCAATTACAAAATGTATTTCAATACATGCATGAATGAATTGGAATTTGGAAGGCATACAAGTCTTCAGGTCACATTAAATATAGGACAAAAATAAGACAAAATTAACCCACCAAAACCTGTTTGACCAGGAAAATGCACATGTAATAATGCACCTTACTGGATCAATATCAAATCCTCCTAACAAGCAAGTCTAATGAGATAAATGTCCTGCTTTTCTCTGTATGCTAATTATACTATTAAGTATCAAATGAAGTACTCAACAGATGGTGCAATCAAATGAAGTTACAAGGACATAACACATAACATCCCTTCTGCTTTCCTCTCTGAAACTAATCTAGCATAACAGACTAGCGCAACTGCATCCCAAAAACCTTTCTCATCATACATATACTGATATATTTCAACCAAAATTAAATTAACAGGTATCTAAGTAAGAGTCTTCCAGACATTTATTGACATTTAACATGTGAAATTTCAGATCTCTTATTGGCAGTCAGAAATGATAAGCATCCAAAACACGTTCTAAAATCCTGTTCATTCCCCAAATTGAAAAAAAAAACATTAAAAAAACAAGTCAAGGGCGGTACAGAGAGGGTACATCTTCAAGTCACGAAGATGCTGACACACAAGACCACGAGCTTTGGCTTAAGCGACAGGGGGATGGAGATTAGGATCCTCTGAGGTATCAACTGCAGCAGGAGGCATCAACTGCCACATTGCAACTCCTGGATAACCCATAAATGGAACAGGCATCAGCTTATTTAATGCTCCTTGTCCTTGTGCTGCTGCGTAAGCAGCTGGAATGACAGGAGGATGAGGGATGAAGCTGGGTGGCAGAGTCATGGCCTTGATCTGATGCTCTAGGCTCTCCTTCTCAGCTTTTAGCCTCTGCTTCTCATCCCGCAGTTCATTTTTCTCAGCCTGCCAGTATACAATAGAAAAGAAACCTAGATTAGAACTACCCAACAAAGCATGGTAGAGTAGACAGAGATTCCGACGACTGACAATCTTGAATCCCACATAATATTTTTAGGCCATCAATTGAATGAAATATAGATATATCAAGAATAAAATGTTAAACACAAATAATCTCATGGAGGGAAGATAATTGGATGACAAAGGATTTTGCCACCAAAAACTAGCTTCTCGCTCACTATTTCTATCACTTTAGCCCCATCTTTAGCAAATGGTATGATTTACCACACCACTCACTCACCAATGGGGGGGGGGGAAGGCAATCTTTAAGTAGCTGAATAGTGTGAACAAAATTTCTTGGGATTTCTATGACTGTAAGTGATACAAATATAACCCCATTTGGATGGATGAGTTATTCTAGATATATAACTATACCAATATAGATAGCAATTCCACATGAATAAAATATTTTCTGTTCGTTTGTGTTTTTAGTTATTCTCATTGAAAAACGAGATAAAATAGTTTTTATTGTTTGTTTGACCTGGAATAGATAAAGAATAAATGAAGGACAAGGGGTGGATATGGAGTTTATACTTTCTAAATGTCATTTTAAATGCATGGATAAGGTGGTATAAACCTATACCAGGGGACCTTGGAATTGTTATACTAACTTATACCTACTTATACTGGCATTGCTATACCAGTTTATACCCCTTAAAACAAACAGGTTTTTCCCCCTTATACCTCCATCCAAATGGGGGCTTAAATAAAATGGTACATATTGGCTGCTTTGCCTTTTTCACAGTGGTTATTAATTAAAACGGTACCTCATTTTCAATAAATTATACTGCTCACCTTAAGCTCTTTAATTTTCTCCTGAAGACTTTCATTTGATTCTTTCAGCTTCTGTGATTCACCACGCAGTTGGGTCACCATGCGAACAGCATCACTCAAAATAGCAGCTTTGTCCATCTTTGGTGGCTTCCCTGGCTCCAAGATGGAACCCAATTCCATGAACCTTAAAACGGGAAGAATAAGTGGGGACATTAAGCCATATGGTGATTGTGGTATTAATGTAGGTTGGATTTGTAGTTACCTGTCATTAAGTCTGTCCCTTCTCATCTTTTCTCGGCATGCTTTAGAACCTGATACACTACATGATTCTGACCTCACCCTGTAGCAATAGTCAAAAGTCAAAAAAAAAAAAAATTAAATGACGTAGAGTGCCCAATTTTCATAAAATGGAGACAAACCGCTTCCGTGAACCCGAATCCTTGATGCCATTTGAATCCTCAAAACCACTGTTGTTGTCCAAGCTGACAGAAGAAAAGTCACCAACATTAGAGAAAGAACCAAAAAAAGATAAAACAGAGAACTGTTAGAAAGCATTTTTGGTTGGAGAAGCAGAGATGATCATAAGATTTCTTCAGACAATATACATAAAATCTTATATGCGGCTTTCTAAGCGGTGAAATGTAGCCAATGACATTGCCTAAATGATCAGCTTGAGGAACATTTGAAGATGCAGGTGGTTGTAGAAGATAGAATGTTCCTCCACGTGTCCACAGAGGAAGCAAAAATGGGATGTTCAATAAGGGAAGAAAAGTCATTCAGGGAAATTTTCAAATTGTTTGCAAAAAACCCAATTGTAGGTTACAGGATACAAAGTTAGCCTGATCTCAAACTAAATCCAAATGTATAACAGAAAAATAGTTCAAGAAAGAGGAACCCTCGATTACCAGTTCAATTCTGCAGATAACAGTTGAAACATAGAGAAAAATATGGTTTTTTTTTTTTGTCCATGAGTTACTTGCTATACTTGAACCCAAAAAATCTTCATCGTAACAAAGAGGAAGCCTCGATTAAAAGAATAATTGTACATGCATGCTAAATCAACTCCAGACCACCCATTTCAAAACATGTCATAAATCAAACAACCCGTGTGGTACTTGTCAGTGTTTGGTCACATAAATTTCTCGGATATTAAAATTTCTAATCACCACAAAATCATTACAGCCGCAGTTCAGTCTTACAAACAGTTATCCCATCATCACAAGGTGGTCAAAAATGTAGTTAACTGAGATTCCCATTCAAAACTTCATAAGGCCAAACCTGATGCAGATACTGACAGCTTACAATGAGAAAAAGCAATTTTTTTACTTGTACTTAATCGTGATAGACAAGTACAATGGTCAAATTTCTAATAGAAAACTGGTTTATACATTTAAATCTAAATGGAATATGTCAATTGTTATACAGTCCACAAAAATAGCACTGATTAACCAATTAAATATGCAATAAATTCTGATATCTCCATTCTTACTGCAGTACCATATGGCAGACATCATTTCACATCATTTCTACTCGGCATCCTACGTTTACAAGATGGGTATCCAAAAATATGTCCCGTTGGAAGCACACATGCCAAAATAGCACATAAGCCCATCACTTCAACCACATTTCAATTGTCAAGAATGCCAACCAAACCCTAAATCATCAGCAAGGCTTCTTTATGCATCCGCATCATCACCCAATAAAAAAAAACACTCGAATTATAATCTAATTCAACAGATATGCCCTAAAAAAGCAACATTTTTTTTTGTCAAGTCCACATATCCCAACATACAAACGATTAAGCCTTCCCAAACTGACGAAACTCATCAAAATTGAATCTTTTCAACAAAGAAAAAAAAAACCACAAAATCCCCAATTCGATGCGAAACCCCCAATTCAAAGCCCTAACCCAAAAAAAAAGGGAAATAAAGCGAAACCCCGCAAAACGGACCTGACATTGGACGACGAGTTGAAGAGCCCCTGCGAGGGCCAGTATATGCCCGTCCCCGCCGCCTCCGGGAGATCCCCGCCGTCGACGGTGAAATCGTCGATGCCGGAGAAGTCGATGTAAAAATTAGGGTTTTCAGGAGAACCCATCTCCTCCGAACCCCTTCCACCCGCCCACGACAGACCCCGCCTCCGTCCGTTCCGTGTCCGGCGAGATCGATTTGGACGGTCAAGATTTGTCGGATAAGGAAATCGACGGAGATCCGAAGAGATTTTTGTGAAGGGAAAGTGAGGATTCGCTTTGTCAGGAGACGATCGAACGAATGGTCGATCGTTGAATAAACTTTTGGTGACGTGTTGGGCCATCCAATGATTCGACGTTTTTGTGGACTTTCGTGCGCGATTTTGGGCTTGGAATGTGGGGCCCATTCTCTGGTTGAGATGATGGTGGGGCCCACTTGTGTATGCGAGCTCTGGACCGTTCATTTTTAGTGAGCCTTTTTGGAAAGCAAAACCGTTATAATAATAAATAAGATAAGATAACTTAATAATAAAAGTGCTGTTACACGTCATGGATAAAAAAATCATCAAATTTATAATTATATTAAATGAATATTGAATGAGATATAGTATTAATAAAAAAAAAAGTTATATTTTTTATAATGGTATCCACGTAATTTATTAAATCTTATACGAAAAATTAATTATGGGTTCTAAGGATACCACTATAATAACAATAAGTCATTTGACTTTTTTTATTTTTCTTTAAGTCCCTTCATCCATCCATCCATTTCATTTAAGTCCTTTCATCCATCCTCAGTTAACTCTACCTTTTTTTCTTCCCTTTTTAACCTCAACTCCATCTCTTTTTTTGGTATTTTTATATATGTAACAATGTACACACTGTGCATAACAGTGTACACAGAATAGTCCATATAAACTTGTTTAACATGTAATCGCAAACAAGCATTTCAAACATCATTTGAGACTGATATATGAAACATTTAGATCTACTGATTAAATCACATTCACTTAAAAAATATAGTGATCAATTTGTATAAGTAGAGCACAAAAAGAGCATAACAAAGAAAATATAACAGTGCACATGAGAAACATAACAGTGCACAAGAGAAGCATAACAGTGAACTTTGGAGTTACATATGTTGTTTAAATCACCACCACAAATTTAAATAATTTTCTATTTAAATGACCACCACAAATTTACAACATTTTCATAGAGTATTATTTACATATTATGTTTATAACTTTTACATTCTTTTTAAAAATACATTATTCAAGCATCACTCTCTTTCTTCCTCAGTCTATATTTCCTTCGCATTGAGGAAGTGATCCTAATTTCCTCTTCAGGGATAGAGAGGGAACCACACCAGCCACTTTCCTAAAAACTTTTTGTTCTTGTTGTTGTTCTTGTTCATCCTCCTTCCAATAATTCAAGGGGGTGTTCCTCTCTTTTATCTTATCCCCATGAAGGAGCCATCTCTCTCCATCATCAACGTGGAGGTCTGTCATAACCTACAACACATTGACAAATGTATGTCAACTACACAGTATACACAGAACAAAGTAAGCATAAATTTCATATTTTTCATTGTCAATTTAACATCAATAAATAATAAACATTTCTAATAGGTTTAGATAACATGACATGTTCAAATTAACCTCCATAAACAATAAACATATCAAGACCTTATTGTGTATAAGATATTGTAAGTGTAACAATAGTTGGTTCTTCCAGATAACCCCCCTCCCCCATACACCCACAATTAAAAGATTACATAAAGGTGAACATATCAACCATACTAGTGTACATTGAATAGTGTAAACATGAACAAATACCATTTAATTAACTACATTTCTGAAGGCCAATCAAACCTCTATAATCAATTAATATAACATTTAACCTAGGTTTAGATAACAGTTCATGGAAACCTAAGGTCAAGGATACACAATCATAAGAAGACATAAGAGTGTACGTATCAAGAATATCAGCAACAATCACAATTGAAAAAACAATAAGTGAGATGGATACCTACTAGCAAATGGAGTGAGTACCATAATTACATTAATATGGAGCATAACAGAGTACTTGAGAAGCATAACGGTATACAAGAGGAGCATAACAGTGAATTTTGGAGTTCTTTTGTTATGTGAATACCCCTATAACTATAAAGAGCACAAGCAAAACTAGTAAATTAGAGTCCCGGATACTAAGATAACCAGTGTTAAGTTAGTTTCTAAATCATATTAGGAGCGTAACAGTGTACACGAGGGGCATAATAGTATACATGGAGTTCTGTTTGTAGATATAACCGTTCTCTATCTTCCAAAATATACACAAAATTATATATACTTGAAAAAAATAAACATACACATAATTATATATGTAGACCCACCACCAAGAAAGGACAACAACAAGATATTATATACATGGATTTATTTTTTCTCTCCTAAATTGGAATGATGGAAATGTTGTATAATGTTTATGTTCAATGTGTTGTAAAATTTTTAAGATATTTGGTTTTCATACAAAATTTTGGATATGCACATGATTTCTCCACCGCCATTTACAAAGAAACTTGAATAATTAAAGAGTATATGTGCATTGACACCTTAAGCATGAAGTGCTCCTTTTTTTGAGAAGTGTTCCTTCTTAATTTAAAATTTTTAGATAAATTTATACACTACATCTCATCAACCCCTTAAATTTATATTTGCAAACCCCATAAACCTTAAATTTGAAGTTCTAATACATCACTCTATCTACATGCATGGCTTTTTAACTCATTTCAAATATATATATAAAAACACATGACCCACTATAAATCAACATACTACTTTAGACTAACAATAACACAATCAAGATACTTACTAGAAAAAATATCATAACTATAACACTAAGCACTAGATTAGTTGGCTTGAGGACTTTAATAGAATCTAATAGTTGCATAGTATTGAGAAATTCAAGAAACTCATGCAATGTAGAAAACATTGAATGCAAGGAAACCCTTTACCCATATTTCTCAAAGTGCATTGAAGTTATTTGTCTAAGTACAACCTTAATCATATCTGTATACACTGTTATCACCCTTAACCCATATTTCCGCTGTTATTACCCTTAATCATCTGTGTACATTGTACACTGTTATCACCCTTAATCATTTGACAATTCTCAAAAGTTTTTTTTTTTTTTTATTATCAATTTTACATTTTGAATGAAACCCCACATACCCCAATTGCACACACATTTTTAATTCATAATCCAAAATCCAACAAAGAAACCCAACAAGAAACAACCTAACCAAAAAAGTCTCATAATCTAAAACCCAACCAAAAATCTCATAATCCAATACACTGTTATCACATTTGAAAGAAAACCCTTAACCCATTTTCAACCCATAATCCAAAACCCAACAAGAAACAATCCAACCAAAAAAATCCCAATTTTGTCACAAAAAATCAAACAACCTCATTCAAAGATCAACCAAAACAATCCGTCTTGTCCCCTCCATTTTCAATCGATCCGAAATCAATCAAACAACTCATTTTTTATTTTTTTTTTTACAAAATAAAGATTTTGTTGATCATAAATCAATAAAAACAAACAAATCAACTCAATGTCCTTCTGTACCTTAGTAGGGATGTGGCTAATGGCATGATCGACGTGGATCGGGCGGACCGCCACCTCCTTCGCGGCGCGGATCAGGAGAACTAACGATAGGGGAGGTGTTGGTAGATCTCATTGAGGCGGGGGCAGCGTTGACGTTGGTGGAACTTGTCAAGGCGGAGGCGGCATCGGTAGAACTCGTCAAGGCGTGGGCCGACGTTGGTGCATCTCGCTATCGGGGTTCTCTCTTGATGAAGTCAGAGGTTTTCAAGAAAATGTGCCTAGGGTTTATGTTGGGGAGAGAGGGGTAGAGATGAAGGGTGTTTAAAGGGACACAAACATAATAGATTGAGGTTTTGAAGGATTTTTTGTTATAGCAAAAAGTTTTAGAGATTAATGGTTAACAAATGGGTATTCTTAGGGATCCTTAATTAATTTTTTTATTTATCTCATTAGATAAGTTATATTGTTTTTTAAAAATTCAAAATGTGTAGACTGAAATTGGGACTGAAAAAGGAGTTGTAGGTAGTATTATCCTAATAATAAGTGACACGTTAGACTCAGCTATTTTTACCATCTAAAACTCAAATATTTTCATTTTTTTGAAAAAAAAATAGTAAACACTATCTAATTAAGTATATACTTCAATAAAAAAAAATGTACATCGCTCCATTTCGAGTTAAATGAATCTATTTTTAATAAATATAAAAAAAATTAATAAGATTTATACAACGTCTACGCTAAACTATACATATGTTTTATTAGATTTTAAATAAAAAATATAAAACTGTATTTTAAATTATATAAAAAAAAATTGAGTGTAACAACAACCCTTTTCAAAAACACCATTATGAAAGTATGATAATAGTTTACACTGTATGTTTGCTTGGTATCTTTAGAAAATCATAAACATATTTTTTTATTAGGCAGTTCATATTAAATTAGTTTATTCATGTGGAATCCTTAGCCTACGTTTAGGTGACCTAAGGTTATTCGGGATATATTAGAATCTTGGGACAGGTAGAGCACTGGGATGATTTTTGTTTGGATGTTTATTATTTTTTTGGATTATGTTATTATTATTTTATCTTCAATTACATCATTGCACACCAAATGGCCTTGTTAACTGTTAAGCCATTATGGGGAAAACAGCTAGTATGGACTTGGGTTATGGGCTTTGATCCCACTGTGAGGTGGTAGATTTATAATAGTCCAAGTAGCTCTGCTCCTAGTAAATAGAAAGGACACTGACACGTCCAGCTCTCGTTATAGCCCAATCCCCAATTATAGCCCAATCCCCAATTGCTCTGTAAAAAAAAAAATCATAAACTCTTCAAGTATATACGATCATATCAAATATAATATATATTGAAATATATTAGTGTATTTTTTTAAATTAAAAAAATGATAATTTTTTTTTATGTTATATACTATGATAAAACTCCATATATTATGATAAAACTCCATACACTATGACAGTACAGTATATAGTATGTTATTATAGCGTATAAAACTGCAAAAAAGACTGAGTGTGTCAGTGTTTAATAAGAAAATAACCTACATTTTTCCTGCTTTATCTTTCCATTAATTAAGCAATTACTTATATCATATTTATTCCAAATTTAATATTTCAAATGAAGCATAAAATATTAAGAATTCAAAATTTGATTCATATATATCCATATATTGAAATTTTAATAATTAAATATATTAATTATTACTTATTTATTATTTAAATGATACAATTTTTATTTCCATTTATATACTTAAATTTTTATTTTTATTTAAATCACAATAAATTTTAGCAGACATGTATTTAGATTTTCATATGTACCCTATTCGATTCATGAGATTGAACCAATTAAGCCTTCACTTGCTGTGAATTTCAATTCAATGATATAAAAAACTAGTAAAATTTAATCAACCCACGTATTGAACCGACGGTTTTTATGAACCGGTATGAGTTGATTAAACTAATCAATTCTTTATTCATAAATATTGTGAATAATTATTTGATAAAATATAAAATCTAACAAAAAAATTTAGATTTTATATATATACTAAAATCATGTTATGATGTTAAATAAAAAATTTAAAAAAAAATTAAAAAAAAATTAATATTATTTATTTAGTATTGATAATTAATTTATTTTATTATAATTATACTACCGTTCAAATTTGATTGATCCGATAGGAGAACCGATGTCCCTTGATGCAGTGATTTTTCCGTTTCGTTACACGGTTAGTTTTTGGAAACATTGATAAATATATATTTTTTGAATTTTGTCATGTAGTCAAGGTCGGGTCACGTCATTAACGCATGTAATAGTATTTTCATCAGTGAGGTCATAATGTAAAAACTGAATGATATTCTAAAATTATTTGATAATAAAAATATTGATATATCTCGTTATTAAAAACTTTTTTATTTCACAAAAATGGTTTAATTAGTCCATTTTCAATGGATTGAAATTTAAAAATACCAAAGATAAAAATAAATTAAATTTATAGAAATGCCAAACCCTAACCAAAAATAAATATAAACTAATTGTCAAAGGGTCACTAAATTTTCGAAGATAAAATTGTGTTAAACTCATAGATATTTCATTACCCTGTATTGTGATATAATGAATCGAAAATTTTTAACCTTCTATTAAAAGAAGTCTACATAATTCATAATTGATGTTGCAACAACCAGAATGATTATGAAAGGCTTAATTATTAAAAAACAATGTTTTTGTTTTTATTCTCCTACAAGATAAATGAAGTTAAGAATTCTTCCTTCTTATAGTCATATTTATTTATACATCATGATAAAATTTTCATTTTATTTTAACTTTTTTTTTATTTTATAGAATGTACTAAAATTGAATCAGTAAGGAATTAAAAAAAATTCAGGTTACTTAGGGGTGTAATTCGGACGGGTTGGATCGGGTTCAAGTTTAACCCACATTGTATAGAATCCAACCTGAACCCAAGCCCGAACCCTGCCTCAACCCGAAGGGTTCAACCCGAACCCGACCTCAACCCGCGGCTTCAGGTCGGGTTCGGGTTGAATTCGAGCTCGGGTCGGGCTCAGGTTTAATATTTAAAATATCATAAAAATTATTTAATAAACAACACAATAAACTCTAATTAATTAAATGTATATTCATCACAAAAAAAACTTATAAAATCCAAATAGTTTATGAATACATATTCTAAATTTTAATTAAGCTAAACATAGTTTCATCACTTTTCAACAAAAATATAAAAAAAACCTTCATCAATTCAGGTTCTGGTTGAGCCCGCATAACCCGACCTCCTAACTCGAACCCGACCCGAATCGAGTTCGGATTAATTTGGATTCAGGTCAGATTTAACCCGACAAAGAAACCTCAACCCAAACCTGCTCGTGAACCAGGTTGGGTCTCACCCCAAAAGTTACTGCTCTGTCACATGAATGATTCAAACACGGCCATTTTTTTGGTTAAGAACAAACACTGTTATTTTAAAAGGGATAATTTATTAATATGTCAATCTCATTTCAATCATTTTATGTGGTCACTATTGCATGCCAACCACCTTATCCTTTTCTAATACAACTACATCCATTCATTCCTCCACTGTCGATGCATTGAATTGAGTCGATTTTTTATTTTTATTTTTGAAAAATTAATTAGAGTTAGTAGTCATCCATCTATTATTATTACATCCTTAAAAATTTTAATTTTTTTTTAAGTCCTTAAAACAGTAAAAAAATTATCTTTAGATATCTCCAATTAGATATTTTTCAAAAATGCTAAAAATACTCCCACACAATTATTTTAGTATACTGTTAGTATCCCCCAGTACATTGTTAATATCTCCAATACACTGTTAATACTCTTTAGTACATTGTTAATTTTCGCATAGAATGCTCCACCGCCCAATTGTTTTAGTACATTATAAATACTCAACAATACATTGTTCAGTATCTCAAATATACTGTTAGCACTCACTAATACATTGTTAACCTTGGTATAATTGGGTGGGCATTTTCGATATTTTTGAACAACATCCAATTGGAAGAACCTAATGATAATTTTTCTACGCCTTAAAGACCTAAAAAAATTTAAAAACTTTTAGAGACTTAAAAATAATAGATGAGTGATCGACCCTGATTAAATTTTTTTTTTTTAATGATCTAGAGTGGGCCCCCGCTTTAAACATTAGGAAATCTTGGTATGCTTCCAGTTAAGCAAAGATTTTATTTTCCCTTTTAAAGTGAGGTTGGTAAGTGAAATTTAATGTTTATTACATAAGGTCAATATTCAAAATTTTATTGGGATATTTATAGTAGTCTCCCATCTTTCATTCAAAATTCAACGCTAAATGATAAGTAAATGTTTTACACTTGAACATTTTTAAACATACACATGATAGTCACACTAATTCTCTAATCCCGTTTGGGTGCCTTATTTAAAAGTATCTCTAACCACACTATTTAAATATTTTTTTACATTTAAGAATCAATGAAGATAGAAGATCATTTATTGTATTTTTCACGCTTACTCTTTTAATGAATTCTTACATAATTTTTTATTAATGAAGTGTAATGTGAGGCCCATTGAGAGTAATTATTTCACAAAGTATGATATGGAACTATGTAACAAGGAGTTAAATTTTACTCTTACATACAAGGAGACTTTTTCACCTGATAATGTTTAATATCAAATATTGGGAGCTCATTGAGCCCATTTTTTTTTATTTTTCTCCAAAAATATGAGTCAGATAAGATATGTTATTATGAGATAGCTAGATAGCTATTGGATACATTTTTCTGTTGCGTTTTCCATTCTTTCATCATTATTTTTGTTGTTAGTATTTTTTGTTTGCATGAGGCGAGATATTCCATTTCAATCCCCTTAAAATTATTGTTAAGATGTATATTAATTTATCTGAACATAATTATCCCAAAATTCTCGTGAAGTGTTTCTATACAAATTACAGTTTATAACTCCTATAAGTAGATATCTCAAATTTATTTTTTTGGGATAAAAATTAAATGTCTCAAATTTGTTTCATAAAATTTTCTTTTCATAAATATGTATAGTTAAATACCTAACAATCTTTTAAAAACTTACACAAAAAAGGTTTTTTTATTTTTAAGTTCTTATAAACTATATGATTTAGTGATCGTTCTCTCACTTTTTCAAATTATAGTTTAAGTCTCCAGATTTAAATGATATGTTCTTTTTTAGTCCTCCTATGACTAATAAAAAAATTAAACAATTTAGTGATAGACTCATTCTAAGGATTAATAAGAAGCATGTCATTTATATAGATATATGAAGATTGCAGGAGTTATAAGAATTTAGGGTAAATTTTAAAGGGTCATACGAATTTTTCCCAAAAAATAATCATTACTCGATTACACATGTTCTTCGTAAATCCAATTTTTAGTAAAATACTTGTTAGAAATCTATGTCCAAAACCACCACAGAAGATTTTAAATGAGTGCATGTGTGCCACTTTGTCTGTACCTCATGAGTTGCCAGAAAAATTATGAAAAATCATAAATGCCCTCCAATAAAATATAAAATCACAAAAAATTAGAGCCTCCTAACCACTGCCCCACAGGGGTATATGGGTCATTTCACACCCACAGGAGAACTAGCCCATGCCTTAAAAATTTGCAAGGTGTATTTTAACATCACAAATTTTAACAAGATATTTTGATAAATCTGAACGCACACAAATCCCATTATTTAATCCTCTGATGAAATTTTAAAGGAATTTTTAGTTTTAAGTCTCCACAAACCATCATATTTAGTGATCGATCCCTTCCTTTTTCGTATTTAAGTTTTAGTCCTCCGATTTAAAGGATAATTCATGGATAGATCCCTCACAGGGACTAAAAAATAAATTAAATAATTTATGGATAGGTCTCTCTTAGAGATTAAAAATGAACTATCATTTAACTCTGGAGACTAAACCCCCCCCCAGCTGGTTACAAATGTCAGAGATATTTTTTACTCTTTCCATCCCAAAATGTGACACGTTAAAATAGCACGTGATCAAATATATTCTCCACTAGATCTACATATATATTATATATACACAACAATAATAAAAATAGCGGCCCCTCTTAAAAGATAAGAATTCCCATCAAAAGATAAGGACTTCCCAACATCTCCTCCCCCCAACCCTAACCCTTTATAAACAAAGCCAAAACCCATAACAAAGATCACGCAAGTACAATTCAAGCTACACAAAATGATGTCCAACTATGTCCCTGTCTATGTCATGCTCCCTGTAAGTCCCCCTCTCATCACAAGCTTCAGTTAGCACTTCATATGCATTATATCATAATCATAATCATGTCATGCTCTCTGTTAGGCTTCCCTTTTGGGGTTGTTGTAGGCTTCCCCTTTGGGGTTGTTGTAGCCTTGTAGATTTCCTCTGTCTAAAAGGGTGATAGTGTCACCTTTATCCGAGCCTCAATATAAAAAAAACAAAAAACAATATCGTAATCACACTCATCTGCGCAATTTGATTATCGAACTTCTCCAAATGTTAACTTAAGTTCGGCAATTAGATACCTCTAGCGTATATCGCCCTTAACAAAAATATGTTTGTCGAACTATCCATTTAGTTTGAAGAAGTTCGACGATGGATATGGAAGATCCTTATAAATCTCTTCTCATAAAGTTTGAACTATTCTTATAAATCTTAGACCCCGTTTGGTTGCACGTTTGAGGCAGTTTTTGTTTTTTGAAAAGCTGAAAAGCTAAAATCGTGTAGTCAAATGAGACAGCTTTATTCAGAATCAGAAGTTGGATTCCTTTTAATTTTTTTCTCGAAATCCGTGTTTTGAAAATCTAAAAATCAACGTTTTTTTGTCGGAATCGATTTTTTGAATTGAAAAGTAATTTTCTCTACTAAACATCAACTGCTTTCAAATATTGATTCATGAATGAAAAAAAAAACATCCCAATAAAAATCAAAGGATTTGGAAACACAGATTAAAAAATAATTTTTGGAATAAAGCTGCTTTTTAAGATGATTTTATACTAGAATGTTTATTTTTAAATCAGGAATCAATATTTGAAAAGAGTTTAATGTTTGACAGATAAAGTTGCTTTTCAATTCAAAAAATCGATTCTGACTAAAAAGCATTGTTTCTGAGCTTTTTAAAACACAGATTTTGAGGAAAAAATTAAAAGGAATCCAGCTTCCGATTCTGCAAAAAGCTGTCCCGTTTAGCTGCACGATTTTAGCTTTTCAGCTTTTCAAAAAGCAAAAGCGCGTCCAAACGAACACTTAGATAATTTAACGCATTTGTAATAAGTTAAAAAAATTAATCCTAATTGTTATTAACACGTTTGTTCTTCTCATTCATCACCAAAACTTTATGGAAGGTACGTGACTGATTATGCACATCTGAGATTTTTTTTCAACCAGGGTGTGTTTGTGTTACAGAAAAAGTAAGAAAAAATTAAAAAATTTCATTTGGCTATTCAAAAATCTCTATGTTGTATTATTAGGAAAGGGGAAAAAAATTTATCGCTTTCTCACCTATGTTGTATTATTAGGAAAGGTAAAAAAAAAAAAAAATTCTTCTTATAAATAACAATTTAAGATAAAGTGATAGAAAATAATTTTAATATTTTCTAGAGGTGGGATCAGGTCAGTACTAGCTAAATCCTATTAGTACATGTCAATTCTTAATTAGAGACTAACATGTATCCTATCACATGATAAATATATGAGATTTTGAGATAATTTAGGACACATGTCAGTCCCTGATTGTAGACTGACATGAACTGAGAAATGAAGCACTGACTAAACTTAAACTCCACTTTTTTTCACATGCACAAACATCATAAAAGTTGATCCACCATACTTTGCATGCACTTCATCCAGTATCATTTACGAATATACACTTATCATACCGAACGGCCCTCACTTGTGCCAGTTAGGGGTGGTGAACGCGGAGAACGTACTGGAGAATCCAGAGGATCTCCGAGCAAGGCTGAAGAAGCTGCGATCGGCGGGGGTGGACGGCGTGATGGGGGACGTGTGGTGGGGGATCATAGAAGAGAAGGGACCGAGGGTGTACGAGTGGGGCGCGTACAAGGAGCTGTTCAAGATGGTGAAGGAGTGCGGGCTCAAGGTGCAGGCGATCATGTCGTTCCACCAATGTGGGGGGAATGTTGGTGATGTCGTTTACATACCGGTACCCAAATGGGTGCGCGATGTTGCGGAGTCCGACCCTGACATCTTCTACACCAATAGGGAGGGGGCCAGGAACCCCGAGTATCTGTCGCTTGGGGTCGATAACTTGCACCTCTTCTCCGGTCGGTCTGCTGTTGAGGTTCGATTTTTTAGTTTTATTTTTAATCCATTCATATTTTAATTTTTAAAATAAATAATATACATACATATTTTTATTAAAAATATAATTTTTTTAAACAAATATATATTAAGTTAATTAAGTATATGAGATTGGAATTGGGACTAGAAAAGATATTGTGCATAACAAAACTCTTTCTTTTTCAGCCCTTGCATTGTATTGCAGTGGTCTTTTTTTTTGTTTGAAAGAAGTGCGCTGATACACTCAATTAATTTTATAATATGATTCAGAGGTGATTTTTTAGTGGTCTAGACACTACTACTAAAATTTAAACTACCCTGGCGAAATATATATTCCACGTGTGGTGTATAAAAAGCTAAATTTTTTTATTTATTTAAAGAAAGATACGTATTGAGTTTTCTTAAAAAAATTCATGGGTTGCAATTGAAGATAAATATATCATTTTCTTTAGAAAAATATTTATATATGTGTCGTTACACACAATGATTTATTTTTTTATATATTTTTATTTGTAGTCTCATGTATCACATTATAAAAAAAAATTATGAATGAGTTTAAAAAATAAATAAATAATAAGAGCATAAAAAAACAAACTCTTATACATATATCAATATATGTTTGATTAGACTTTAAACACGACCACTTTCTGGATAAATATTTATCAAAACAAGTGAGAGAACTGCTGTACATGCAACAGCCACTCAGTAATAAAAATTGTGCAGATATTAATTTTGAAAAAAAAACATCAAATCAATCAACCAATTACAAAGCTATCATAGGTCCCATGTAGGCATGTAGCCCATGTTGATAATTGTGTAAGTTGAGACTCGACACTTTAATTTAATTGAGATAACTGTCTCTTTCAAAATTATTCTAAAAAAACAACAAATCTAAAATTCTAAGAAAAAATGATCCATAAAATCATGGTTATAATTTTTTTATCATTGGGTTAGTATCAATTTTTAAAGGATTTTTTTTTTTTTTTTGCGTATATACCCATTGAAAAAAAAATTATTTGTTAAAATACCTCTAATGAATTATTATTTTTAACAATACTTTTTGAAATATAAAATTGTACATAAATACTCTTATAAAATATATTGATGCAAACTTTAAAAAAATTATATTGTACCAAAATATTTTTCAAAATTTTATTCTTATACAATTTAAACTCTTTCGAGAAAGATGGTTGGAAAGTGAGTTTCAAGGGGGGGCATTTTGATAATATAGAATTTGTTAAGAGATGTATATGCAAAATTCCTTTTTGAAATCCGAAAAAAAATATTTATAATGTAAATCATCGCTCACATGGATTATATGTAATCTATCACTGCAATATATATTATATATGATTCATAATGCAAATTCTAGTCAATATGTTTACTTTAGGTGAAGTAAATATACGTATGATTCAATTATGATTTTGAGAAACATGGCAGTTACATATATTTTGAAGAATTTTTGGGTCATACCAACCTAATTTGTTAATTAATTATTGTTATTATATACTTTTAGCCCCGTTGGAAAAGTGACGAGCTATTTTGGGATAGATTACTATTCCAATATAGGTAAAGAATAAGTCATTTTTTTGTTTAATTTGATCTTTAATTATTTTCATTGTAATATATAATAATAAATTTAATATTGTTTGGTTGATAATGAATAAGTTGTAGACAAAAAGTGAATAAGATATGAATAAAGATTTATAAAGGTGAAAATTTGTTTTGGCATATGGGTCTCTTGATGCAATAAAAGTGACAACATATAATTTGACATGTGGATCCTTTTTTACAGTAAAATAGATTGAATGGAATAACACAATTCCTGGAGAAACATGAAATATCAGTACATGTTTATTCTCACGTATTCTAACTAAACTATACCCTTACAAACAAACAGTTTTTTTATTATTATTCTCCTCTATTCCCCTATATTCCTCCCCTATTCTCCTATCTAAATAGGAGCTGAAGAAGAACAAGGGTTTATTTTTTTTTGCAGATCTACAGTGACTTCATGAGAAGCTTCAGAGAGAACATGAAGGAATTCTTGGATGCCGGGCTCATCACGGACATTGAGGTGGGCCTTGGCCCAGCCGGGGAACTCAGATACCCATCCTACCCAGAAACCCAGGGTTGGGCCTTCCCTGGGATTGGCGAATTCCAGGTAATTACCGGATCCGGGTCAGACCAACCCGTTTATTCACATAACACTTTATCATGAGAATGAGAGCGGGTCAGTCCGTCATAAGAAATTGACACGTTGACACCTCACTTGAGATATTATAAAAGGGAGATTTTTTTTATATTAAACTCAGTTGATATAATCTTCAAATTGAACTACATCATCCATGAAATAAATTAATATTTGAATAGATCAAAATAAGTCTATTTTAAACTAAAATTAATTCATTTAAGCTTACAACAAACGAATCAAACTGAATCATTCACGAATTATTGTTACCTAAACCAATTAATACAGTGTTACGACAAGTACTTGAAAGCTGAGTTCAAGAAGGCTGCGACGAAGGCTGGGTACCCTGACCTGGAGTTGCCTGACGACGCGGGGACGTACAATGACGTCCCCGACAACACAAAGTTTTTCCGGACCAATGGCACCTACACCACAGAGCAAGGGAAGTTCTTTCTGACATGGTACTCAAACAAGCTCATCATGCATGGTGATCAGATCCTTGATGTGGCCAATCAAGCCTTCTTAGGCTGCAAGGTCAAGTTAGCTGCAAAGGTACTAAAATCTTACACTTAAATCATTCATGTATACTATATATGGAGTTAATACACCTAAGATTAATGGTTTGATGTGATTATCTATGTCTAATGGTTGATTTTTTGGATGTAGGTATCAGGGATACACTGGTGGTACAAGGTGAGCAACCACGCGGCTGAGCTCACAGCAGGGTACTACAATTTGAACGACCGGGACGGGTACCGGACGATCGCGAGGATGCTGTCGAGGCACGATGGCATACTGAACTTCACTTGCGTGGAGATGCACGACACCGAACAACCCGCTGAGGCTATGAGCGCGCCCCAGGAGCTTGTTCAACAGGTCAAATCAAACATGTCAATTATCTGAAAAATATTTACATCCATTTTGAATCCATATCCAAAAGATCAAAAATATCTAAAAAATGTGAAAAACCATTGAGTTTCAATTTTCTTGAGATAGACTCCTCTTATGGCTTATGCCACCTTATTATACATGTTTAGATATAAAAAAAAAATTTCATATCTGCTTCGAATGAAAAAATAAAAATCAATATTCATATCAGGAATATCATGCATGTCACCAAGGTCATTCAAGAGTGTCATACTACCT
Organism: Acorus gramineus; assembly: GCA_030737835.1. NCBI lineage: Eukaryota > Viridiplantae > Streptophyta > Magnoliopsida > Acorales > Acoraceae > Acorus > Acorus gramineus. The sequence continues at coordinate 13,756,513 of CM060847.1, read as the reverse complement.
CACATTTGAATGAGAATTTCAGGTGTTTAGTGGGGGATGGAGGGAGGAAATCGAAGTGGGGTGTGAGAACGCGCTCTCGAGGTACGACGCCACAGCCTACAACCAGATACTGCTGAACTCGAGGCCTAACGGCGTCAACAAGAAGGGTCCGCCTAAGTTCAAGGTCACCTCCATGACGTATCTTCGCATGGGTGACGGCCTCTTCGAGGCGAAGAATTTCAAGCTCTTCTCGAGCTTTGTGCGCAAAATGCACGCTGATCAGGTCTAATCACATCCTCTGATTAATGACTTGATTATAAACAATCATAATTTGGAATTATAATCACCAATGCATAAAATTTTGAATTCAGGCCTACATTCCTGACCCCAACAAGTATAACAAGCCAATAGTCCCCTTAAAGCGATCGAAACCAAAGATTCCGATATCGGTTTTAATGGAGGCGACGGAGGTGATACCGCCGTTTCAGTGGGACGAGGAGACAGACATGAAGGTGGTTGAAGAAGCTGAGTCTGTGGGTTTGCTTGGTTGGATCTCTTCCTTCATATTCAAGTGAGATGTGAAGCTTGCCAGTCTTTGAAGAGCTTTCCGAGAATGAATAAGGTGCCAAGGCATGTTTTGTTTTTATGTGGTTGTGTTGTATATCCTTTGTTGATAGAATAAGTGGGGTGGTCCACTCTGATCGCCGTGGATTCTGAATATCCAATTTGCAATGCAATCATCTCTCACTCTTTTCATAAGGTTCATGTTTACAAACTTTCATTTGGAAGAGAAGAGATTTATACATAGTACTTACATGCAGTCCCATTTCACATGAAGTCTCATAAATATCATGAGAATATATTTTTTTACATCAATAGATATATACAATCACTAGATTGTATACTTCATTTTAACAAAGATACAGGCGTTAGAAGAAAAAAAAAGGTCATAGCATGTGGAGAGTGAGACTGCACGTAGAATTGTTCCTAATGTTATCATATATTTTTAAATGGCTCATCTTTGCAAAACTTATATTAAAGCATCAATTGGGAAAATTGGGCATTTCTCCATTATATCTTCAACTCCAGTTATAATGGTTGGTTTGGCTCTCCAACCAAAATTGATCTCATTTAGTCTCTTAATTTACCAACGCTTGATAATGTTGGTCTAGAATGAGAATTCCTTCCGGTAGATTTCATGAAAAGAAAAATTTTGTAAGAGAATTAATGAACATATATAAGAACAAAAAATTTCAAACTCAATTTTCCTAGGTGTTCCACAAGAAGGAGAAAAGTACTTGGGGTCACTCCCATTGGGGATGCTCTGATGACAGTGATACATCCAAGTATGTAGTACAACGAAGAACATGATTACCAGGCTTGAATTGGTGTTGGAGATTAAATATCCAATACTATCAGGTGCATAGGACATAACAAAAACATTCTGGATCACAAGAATGATTGAAAACTAATAACGTATATATATAGAGATAAAGATAAAACTAACACCATTTCTCAAAGACAAGATGCAGGGTATTCTATCAGATACACAGATCTTTCATCAACAAAAATACATTCTGAATTATGTACAACATAAATAAAATTCTCCCAGTAAGATCTAATCAGTAATTATTCAGTTCTGCAGTATGGTTAATTGAAATCAAATTCAAAACTTGTCAACATTTGTTCAGATTAAGCCAAATGGATAGCTCTGGCAAGAATATTTAAATGGGTACCCACAGGATACCATCCATAATAACTACCCACCCTCCTTGAATTTGAATTATATGATATACTTAGTCTAATCTAAACAATAGGTCAATTTCCATTGACTTTTTTTTTCTTTTGAAAACAATGCCAGGTCAATTCACTCTGATTCAACGGTTTAGAATCAAATCCAACTAGCCTTCAAAGACCAGTGGGTTGTGATATTTTCTTTTCCAATCAATATTTAAAGTTTCTTCTCTACAAGAGATGAAGATGAAACTGAAAAGGTCAATACTAAAACATTTATACATGACATTTTCATGGAAAAGCAAAGATACCTAAGAAGAGAGATAGAAGAGTACTAGGATTGTCACTATCAAAGTTAGCAACAAAATACTGAAAGCTTCAGTGAAGGGTGATCATAGAACTAGAACAATAGCCAGTCTCAGGATATATAAAGTTAAAACTAGAGATGATTTCTCTAAATTTCCTTTTCAAAAATTATTTTCAACAAGACAAGTTCTCTTACCAATAATCACCACAAGAACAAGAACCACCTTTGAAGTGATGGAACCTACGGGCATCCCTCACTATGATTTCTCTACATGAAATCTTCGAGATTAACTTGGTAACTGTGTGGCAGTCACTGCATATCCGCAAGTTCTTTGTAATTCTGATACTTCTTGGAAACCTCGTGTTCAGAAGAGCAAAAGCAATGGCCAGTCTCTCACTGTGATCCCAAAGCAGCTTTTCCTTCACATCTTCTTCAACATCATAAAGCACAGAACTTGTATCAGGCATATATCCAATTTCCTTTAGTTGCCAACGCAATTCATTCAACTTAACACATATAGCCTCCGATTGTGGGTGAGATTTATCTCCTACTATAAAGCAATGAATTTCATTGTCCAGATCAACGAAGCTGCAGCCCGGAAGTTTCTTCAGCCCCTTCGATCTGGCCATACTTCTCACCCTCTCTACGTCATTCCACCTTTTCTCTAGAGCAAAAATGTTAGAAAGAGAAACATATGGTCCAATACTTTTAGGATCCAAATCTAAAAGTCGCTGAGCACTTAACTCTGCTAATCCAATGTTTCGATGCACACGACAAGCAGATAGAAGGGCTACCCAGACATCAGCATTTGGTTTTATCAGCATATTTTTTATCAATGTATGAGCTTCCTCTAGTAGGCCAGCCCGACCGAGAAGATCCACCATACATGAATAGTGATCCAATGTTGGTTCAATGGAGTATTCATTCAACATTTTGCAAAAGATTTCTCGACCTTCGTGCACTAATCCCGAGTGGCTACATGCAGATAGAAGGGAAGTGAAGGTAACCTTATCAGGCCTTACATTATGAGCTTCCATTTGAAGAAAAATGGCAATGGCCTCTCTCCCTCTCCCATGAAGTCCATAACCATCAATCATCGCACTCCATGAAACCACATTCCGTGCAGGCATCTCATCAAAAACCCTTCTTGAACTGACAAAACTCCCGCATTTAGCATAGACATCAACAAGAGCAGTCCCAACAACGATATTCTGATAGAATCCTTTCTGAACAACAAGTGCATGAATCAATCTCCCCAGTTGTAATAATGCTATCTTCTCGCATGCTCCAAGCACCACAACAATAGTAGTTTCATCGGGCAGTACACCTTCTGAAATCATCCGTCGAAAAATATTTATGCTTCTAATGGAGTCCTCATTCCAAGAATAACCAGAAATCATAGAATTCCAGGAAACTAAGTCCCTCACAACCATCTTCTCAAACAAGTGTCTCGCACCCGTCATGAACCTACACCTACTATACATCTCTATGAGAGAATTCCTCACAAACCCATCAAATTCCAACCCACACCGAATAACATAACCATGTATTTCCTTCCCATGCTTCAACGACGCCAAATCAGCACAAGCTGGCAGGACAGACAGAATAGTCGCCCTGTCAGATCGCACTCCAAACCCCACCATCTGATTCAAAAACACCAAAGATGATAACGGATCGCCATTATTCGACATACCCGAAATCATCGTGTTCCAAGAAGTCAAGTCCCGCTCCGGCATTGCATCAAACAGTTTCTGAGCAGTCCCCACATCTCCGAATTTCAAGTACATCATCAAAAGCGAATTACCCACATAGATATCCGACTCGAAACCCATTATCAAAACCTTGCAATGCACACACCTCCCCAAATTCTCAACACCCAAGTCTCCGCACGCCATAAGAACAAATGGGTACGTGAAATTATCGGCGGCTCTGCCATAAAACGACATTTCACGGTACAAAAGAAGCGATTTTTCCGAGGACCCAACAACCGCGTAGCCTCGAATCATTGAATTCCACAAAAACGAGTTCTTGAGGACCACATTGTCGAAGATGATCCGGGCTTCGTCCATGCGACCGCAAATCGCATAAAAGGCGGCTAATTTGGTGCTCAAGTAGGTGTTGTTGATGAGAAGCCCAGAGGAGACCGCGTGAGCGTGGACTTTCTTCCCATCTTCGATGGATTTGGAGCATGTGAGGGCCTGCAAGAGAGACCCACATTGGAGGGAGGTAAGCAATGGAGGAGTCTGAGGGGCTGGTGATGGGTTTTGGCGGGAGAGGATCCTTGTGAGCCGGAGAGAGCCGATCATGAGAGATTTCAAATCTTCAACGGCTGCATTGGTTGATGGCTTGATGCGTTGGTTAAGGTTACAATGTGTTTGGGCTAGTTAAAAAAAGTTGAACCTGTTCGAAAAGTGTATAGTATTAAATACTATTAATATGTAAAAACCGAAACTTATATTTGAATAAAAATAAAAATAAACTTTAAAAAATGAAAAAATATGACATTAATCAGGTCATATTTCTTAAACATCTCTAACAAAAACCATATGACTTGTTGGCTTAAAAGACACTTTGGGAAAATGTGAAACAATCGAAGAAATTTAATATTATTTAAAGAAAAAAATAGCTTTTAATATATCTTAGAGCAAAAATATGATATAATCATATTTCTAATTCGATTTACATATTGTTAGATAAAATTTGTGATTTTTTTTTGTGTATAAAGGAGTACATTCAATTTACTTCTGCATTTGTTATATGATATATAAATTTTATGTAATTAAATGTGTGTTTAATAAATCAGAACATGTTAGAACCACACAAGAGATGCCACTCATGCAGTCCCAGTTTCCCAAACATAGTTTATCTTACTAAATAAATTTTTATTTTTCATAAAAACATATATTAAATTTATTGAAATATATTATTCATTTTAAAAAATATATGTTTTATTAAATAAGTTTATAATCTAAAAAAATTAAAACATAGGGCCGCAAATAGTGCTCTACCTAACATTTTCTTTCTTATTTTTCCACTAAGCATATTTGTCCAAACCCTGTCATGCAATGATTTTTGTCCTCAAAGACCAACAATAAGGATATCCATTTGGTGGCCAGAAATAGCTACCCATGATGAGCAAATGTTATCCTCAACTCCCTCTCCTTCTCCAACAAATGCAATGGCTTCTGGACTGACCACCTTCAATTCAGCTTCACAAATCCTTCCCATGAAACCAAGTCTCTTCTCCAACAGTAAACCAAACATAACCATAAGATGTACTACATTTATCCCATCTTCCACCAAGAAAGCTCCAGCGACACAAAGCGTCGACTCTGTCATACAAACGAGGCGGACAGCCTTGTTAGGCCTCACGGCATGGACCGCCTCCACCCAGCTTGGTGGCGGACCTTCGCTCGCTGAGGAGGAGCCAAACAATGGGTTCTGGCTTACTGGACCCCTGCCAATACCATCTGTTACCAATAGTAAGGCCTCTCTTTTATAATTCACACTTTCAGTGAAAAACTGAAACTCGTTTGATCAGTTTTTAGAGATTCTACTTTGACAGAATTCATAATTAAGGCTAGTTATTCTTTTCAAACTCATTTTCAAAACGCATCCTGAATTGAGATATCATTACTTACAGAGATTGCAAACGAAGAGACAGGGACTCGGTCGTTTCTGAAGAAGGGAGTATATGTAGCGAACATCGGCGTCCAAGGGAGTGCTTATAGGTTGCGACAGTACGCATTCGATCTCCTGGGGCTCGCCGACTTGATGGGCCAGGATGCCTGGAGCTACTTCAGCAAGTACCTCTGCCTCAAGACCACTGTCATGTACTATGACTTCGATAAGGTCATCTCCGCAGCTAACCCAGACCAGAAGCCAGCCCTCACCGATTTGGCAAATAAATTGTTCGACAACGTGGAGAAGGTAACAAATCAACATGAAACTTACTATTGGGGATAGGATCATCTCTGACAAAAACCAATGAAATCCAACAATGATTGACTCAATTTTAATTATGATATGTTTGGCAGCTTCAAGAGGCTGTGAAGAAGCAGAGCATGCCAGAGACCGAATCATGTTTTGCAGAAACCACGGCTCTGCTCGGAGAAGTGATGACCAGAATGGCATAGACATGTCCAACATCAACTCAAGATTGTACTGCATTTTAGATTTCTTCAGTAAATGGTTCTGCTTCAGAGTGAACTAATGCAGGATCAAGTGAATCATCTGCGATGAATTAATCTTAGAAAGCTCGTACAGAATACAGAGGGGCATTCGTGTCTCTCTCATGCTATACAAATTAATAGAATCAGAGGTTGTTAGCAATGCCATTTCCCTGTTTTTCTCGCTTAATCTTAATACACAAACTGCGCAATTGATAACTCAACCGAAGAAAAAAAAAATAACAGAAAAATTACATATTGCAGAGTTGCAAATCAACCATAACTCAACCGAGAATCTGAAGATCGCAATGTGGCCTGACGACGAGGGACGCCAATCTCGCAGGCATTGACCCTTGCTGCAAACCGAAGAGAACAGAGGGATTCACCTACAGAAGACACCTCAGGAGAGATGTTCACGAACATTAGGGTCTTTGAATCACCGCCCAGACATGGCTGCATTGATTAGTTCCCAAGATCAGCAAACAGACAATTAAGATGAAAATGAAAAAAGTCAGTCAGCCTATGAAGAGATAAGAGGGAGAAGATACAGATGTCATTTTTTATGTAGTAGTGCTATACATGAAGCATATTTGCATACAAGAGATGGAGCTTATGTGGAAAAAAGAGCCAAAAAACCTTTAGATATCTATCCCACACTACCTGTAACAGGTATGTCAGCTTTGAATTACGAAAGGGCACATGCTCCTCTTTTTTTGCAAGTGCAAAAATAACATCGCTCAACGAGGATAGGCTTTTGTTAATCGCCTGGAAAAGGAATGAAAGATAAATAATAATCATCAACGCTAGACATGTTGATATGAAAAACTATATTGGAGTCAACAAAGTATTGATTTACATATTTAGTAAACAATGAGCTTAAATACCTGAGTCTCTTTCAAGCGATCCCCAGTTGACTGACTTTTGGAAAGACGTTCGCTCCCAGCTAAATCTATGAGATTTAATACACCTTGCACCTGCTGTTCAGTGCTCTGATGGGCAGCAAGATGTGTTAATATATAAACCTGTACTTTTTATAAAATGCAGATTAGGCAACGAACCTCATTCACACCCGATATCCGCAAAGTAAACACAAAATGGCTTCTTGATGACTGCTCGTTCATCTGAGTCTTGCCAACAGATCTAACAGAAGGATGCAGATTTTAATGGAAATAAAATCTCAAATCTTCTTCATATTGAAAAAGATATTCTTCCCCTACTCTGGCAACTATTAGAGCATGTACCTGCTTTGAGCAGCTTGGCGCAATAACATTGAGACCTCCTTTGTGCTGCAGACATCTATGATGGTGAGATCCGAAACAAATGTATTGCCATTTGCATCATGTTTAATTGAATATTGCTTTGCAGGGGCACCATTGACATCATGGCCACCAGCACGATTCACACACAATAAATCACGAATTGTCTCATTGTAGATCTCCAACACTGAGGCCTGCAATTATTGACAGACAAGTTCATAAAACCAACACATCAATTACACATGAAGGACAAAGCATAAGGATGTATATAATCTACCTGCATTTTATATTTCCAACCTTGGGATTCAAGTGCCTGACTGGCTTGAAATATCTTTTCTAGTGAACGTGGTATCAGCCCCTTTTGTGCTGCAGCTTCTGGCTTGCCCATCATCGTGTAAGTTTTACCAGACCCCGTCTGACCATAAGCAAAAATACACACCTGACCAAAAGATCATATCCGTCAATAATAAGTCTTTGAGCTGCAAAAACTACGTAAAAAAGCATATATGATTCAAGAAACCAGATAAATACTAGACCTGAAGGAGAAAAATTACAACTAAACAAATCCATAATAATATCTTAAAATGAGAGACTACGTAATCCACAAATACAATCAATTTCTGAAGATTATAAATAGACTGAAAAGCATAAGTGAAAAAAAATAACATCCCTGTAATACATGCCAAAAAAAAAAAAAAACACTAAGAATATGGTTAACAGGTTGAGCAGAAGGGAGACTGGCTAATCAAAATAGTTAAACTCACCCTCAGACTTGCACCCATATTCTAGAAAGGGAGTTAGTGGTTAAACCAGAGTCTGTCTCATCCACTCAGTGGAACAACGACGATGACGACGACAACAACAAACAACAACAACAACAATAATAATAATGAAAGAAAGAAAGAAAGAAAAGAAAGAAAGAAAGAAACATTTTGCCCACCGAAAAATAAAATAAAGTTTCATTTAAAAAATACAGAATTTCAAAGATGTAAAAAACAAAATGATGTGTGGCACACCCATGCAAACATGTTACATATCAAACTCAATTAGAAAATAATGTGTAAGTTCAACAGTCACCTTATATCCATCCAAGGCACTCTGGACGAGCTGTGAAATCTCCACAAATACATCTTGTTGTGATGCCCCATGGTCAAAAACCTTATCAAAAGAAAATGCAAATTTCTGCCCTGTTGATATTAAAAACTGTATTTCATGAACGCCAGTAGGTAGGACATCCCATGAAAGGGATCCAAAAAAATCATAGGCCCAAGAACAATTAAACCAGAAAGATCATGAATGGATGAGTTAAACAATACTTGCCTCCTTGCAACAAGTCAATGCCCCGTCCAAGATGTTCAAGTGATGATGGATAAGATATAGAAGCCTCCATTCCATGACAATCATCATCAGATAGCACAGGACGCACTCTACAGAAGACCCGAATGTTCCCTTTTAATTCCTGTAACAACTCGAAGGTTCAGTACTGAAACAAATCTCGTACCAAAGTGTAGAGAAAACATAGATTACCAGTATTGTGTTGTGCAGTTTTTTACGCAGTTTCTCCGCTTCTACAATCTGAAGTTCTGCATCAGCAAGGCGGTTTTGCAGACCTTCAACCAGTTTCCTTTGCGCTTCAAATTCAGTTCTCGTGTCCAAGGTTGTGAGATCCGCAATCTGTACAAAAGAAAGAAACAAATAAGAATCAGAACAATTACTATATTCCAGTTGACATCACAACCATATAATTACCTTCAACTTCTCATTCGCAGAAGCTAACTGGTGCTGCAACAATCGTATCTGCTCTCTCTGGGATGAGCAGGTGTCCTGAAAATAGTCAAACAGAATTACTCAACCAGTACAGGGACAGTAGTGAATCAAGAATGTGTATGTGTTACAAAACCTCAAGAACATTGGTCTTTGTAGTTAGATTCTCCAACTCCACAGTAGATTTCCCAGTGAATTCAGTGAATCTTGCTATTTCTGAATTCAATGCCTGGATCTGTGCTGTTTGGAGATCACGCTCATCTCGGACTTGATGCAACTCAACCCTCAGGCAAACAAGCTCCCCAGATAAAACTTCTTTTTGTTTAATGGCCTCTTCTTGAGAACTCTAGGGAACAAAATCCAATACAAAAATTAAGGATGAATAATAACACATGCAAAGGTTCATGATCCATGAAAAAAAATTGTATACTTGGAAATATCTTGTCCAGAAACATCAATTTAACACATCATTTCCAGAACAATGCCAAACATATTTTGCAAATCAATATGAAGCAGACATAATAAATATTGAAATTAGCATGGAAAGCGGGAGCTATTGATGATCCAACCAGACACAGTTATAAAATCCAAAGAATTTTATTTAGATGAGGGAGATCAATGACTAAAAAAAGGAAGAAACAATCTCACCCGGCAAGAAGTCAATTGTTCTTGCAATAAGGTATTATGGATCCTCAAACTGCTGAGGTTCTCCATCATTGCAGTCTTCTCCTTCTGTACCCTTTCAATGGTCTCAGCAGCAGCCCCAGCATCACCTTGGAGTTTGCTATTGTATTGTTGCAAGCTTGTGTTATACTCTTGCAATCTCTTGTTAATATCTTGAAGAGATGTTACCTACAAATGTGAAAACATCATAATTATAATAACTTTCCATCGTCGACAAAAAAAGATAATGCAAGAGAATCATCTGAAGAACTAATGACAGGTCAAACTATATAAGAGGTGAAAAAAGGGTCAAATAAAGAACTCATACACATTATTAGCTAATCAACTTTCAATAAAGCTTTACAAATCATTACTCATTAACACTGGGACGAATGAAAAATTTTAAAGTTTAGTGATAGAATTTAACAGAACTATATGAAAAAAAGATGCATTATAATCAAAGAGGACTAGAAACCAGGAGGAGGTTCCAATAGCACATTGAAAAATAAATCATTTTCAAATTAATAAAAAACAAAAGCTAGAAAAAAAGGCAGAACATTCACATGAATAAATCTGCTAATAAAAGAAAGCAACCAGAACATGCAATCAGGCATACCAATTTCTTTCAGACAAAACCCATTTAAAAGCAAACAATTAGGATCTCTTACCTGCTGACTAAAAGTAGATATTTCTGCACGAGCCTTCTCCAGCTCTTCCAACACTGTTTTGTGTGCCATCTCAGAAGCATGTCGAGCATAGGTTTCCTTTTTGTATGAATCCATCGCGGCCTACAATTTCAATAAAATGACAAGTTAAATCAACAAGTAAACAAAAGATGAAAAAAAATTGATTCGCACACAACACAACACCAAACTCCCACCAACTTCTCAGCCTCCTCCTCCTTCAATTTCTCCTCTAAAGCAAAACCCATTTCCCGGTGCTCCGCAATCACATTGCTCAATTGTTCTTCCTTTGCCTTCCATTGTGTTTCTAATGACATCCAAAAAACCCATTAAAATTTTATATTAAAAATACAGAAAAGTTCACTGTAATCCAGCTAAAACGCAAAAACAATTCCAGAAAGCCCCATACCACTCTCAGAGTGCACCCTCTCTGCCGATTCAATCGCACTCTTCAGCTGTTCCTGCTCAACCCGATAGCCCTCTTCAACTTCTTGAAACCACTTGATGCAAGATTTGAGCTTCTTTATATACTGATTCGTAAACTCTGTCCTTTCCTGGATATATACACAAAACCAAACAGACCCAAATAAAAAAATTACAAAACTTTTCAACACTCACAAAAAAAAACATTTCTATTTTCTCACATTCAAACACATACCCCCAAAGAAACCCAAATTACAAAATAAACAACTGAATACCTTGTAATTCAACTTGTCCTTCTGTTTCAGCTTCTCATTCAGCAACGCAACGACATCCTCCCTCGTGAACTCGACCCGATCCCCGCCACAGTCCGAGGCGCCTGATCCGCCCGTCTGATTCGGATCCGCGTTCACATCCGAGAACACCTGCCGATGCGGACGGCCCGCTGAGTTCGCCGGGCCCACCATCTTCCCTCCGATTTTCCTCCGCTTGTCCAGCGGTGGCTCATCCAGGTTTTCCTTCTTCTACAAAAAACAAACCCTAAAATCAGAAACCCAAAACAACAAAAACAGAAACCCTAACAGAAAGAGAGGGAAGGACACTCACCCTGGAAGGACTTCGAGGAGGGTTTGGTGGAGGCCTGTTTTGGTTCCGAGAAGCCATCGATTTAGAGGGGGAGAGTGAGAGTTGGAAATTTCAAATTAGGGGAAAAAATGGTAAGGCCGTCGATTGCTTCGAGAGGGGGAAAGCTTGGGAGATGTGAGAGAGGGACAGGTCGAAATCGATCGGTAGATCGATCTGAGAACGATAGATTTGAAAAAGAAAGGTTTTTTTTTTTGTGGGTACCTTGACTATTAGGGTTTGCAGAGGTTCTTTTTTGGTTCTCTTTCTCTCTCTCTCTCACTGTCGAGCGAATTTGAATTTTTGGGGGGATCAGCGGAGCGCATAGGAGTAAATACCTATAATACCCTTCGATTGTTTTAAATGTACGAGACGAAGTGGTGTGACTTAGATTATTCGTTCCCCATATCTATACTGGGATAGATAATAATCCAGGCTGAATAAGCAACTTCTTGTTTGGTTGTTTTTTTGTTATTCTTATTGGGAAACGTAAAAATGACTTTTTTTGTTGTTTGGTTCACCTTGGATAAAGTGATGATAAATGGTTGATAAAGAATGAATAAGAGTTTATGATTTTTTAAATGACAATTATACCCCCTGAGAATAGTGTGAGAGATATATAATTGATTTGATAGATATGACAGTTTTTAGAATCTGTGTGAGTCTGTTAGGTGAGATAAATTTTTTAAAATGACAGAGAAGGGTATTTTTATCAATTGGTATAGATAAGCCTTGATAAGCAATTCCACAATTTCCTTAAAATAGTTATCAAGCCTTATCCTAGCTTATCCAGACATAACTATCGAAGTTTATTCTGTCAAAACAAACAATTTTTTTTTATTATTCTCTTGTATTCTTTCTTATTCTGAGTTTATTTCTCTAGGCATACGGGGGGGGTAGGGGTATTTAAAGAGATATGATCGAACGGCTGTCGGTCGTCGTTCACATTTAGGGGAACGTTAGTGGCAGAATGTGTCATTAGATTTAAAAGAAGGGTAAAATCATTAAGACCTAAGGGGCTGTTTGGCTATAAGGATAGAGGTGGAATAGGGGGGAATAAAGCAAAAAAGACGTTTGGGTAGAGAGAATAAAAGGGTATAGTTATACAAAATTAGAAAAGAAAAAGCTGGTATTTGTATTTCAAGTCTACCCATGGAATTGTGTTACACCCCTTGCCATTAAATTTTTAATTAAGATGGAACAAAAACATTTTAAAATTATTATTTTACCATTTAATTAGTTTTTCAAATATCCCAAAAAAGTTAACTTTGATATGTTTTGTGAATCTTCAAGTACATGTGAATGCATTTTTTTATGAAACTTAACTCTCACAAAAGTTAATGAAATTGTGAAAACACAATAATGATTTAATAAAAAGAGTAAAACTATCATCTTAACGAAAAATATAACGGCACGGAGTGTAAGTGCTTGCTTTTTAACTTCGGGTGTTTCTACATGTTTTAAAAATTTTAGGGGTTCACACGCATTTTACCCTTACGAGATACTTTGTTCCGTAAATAAATGTTAAGAATTCAAAAATATTGGACAATGGACATATTTTTTCTTTCATTTTGATTTATCAATAATGTTAAGCACAGTTTTTCTCCCCTACCAAATGCAGTATAAGTGATTTTAAAAAAAAAATAGTATATTTGAGTATATATATTTTTATAAAAAATAAAAATTACATGTCCCAATAAATTATTTAGATTCATTTATAATTAAAAAAAAGTCTAAGAACGAGGTCTAATAGACCAAAAAACAGAATGAAGTTTCCATAATGTGAATAAGTTAACAAATCAATGTGAATAAGTTAACAAATCAATCAGTACTATATCCAATCAATTCTAGTCCCTGTCATCTCTAACAACAAAAAAAATGTTAAACTCAATTATTTTTACCGACTAAAACTCAGACTACACATATTCTCATATTTTTAAAAATAATAAACATCACCAAATAAGATATTTGCTTTAATAAAAATGGTATATCGATCTATTTTAAGTTGAATAAACCGATTATTAATAAGTGTAAGAAAAAATTTAACAAGGTATATACATCAACTAACTCAACATATGCTTTACTAAATGTGTAACGAGCTATACAGGACTGTAATTTGAACCAAAAAAAAAAAACTGAGTATAACAGCACTCCTAACAAAAACTGAATGAAGATATTCAACAAGTGATATCCAGAATGGCATAGAATATCAATTCAATATTGTATTACATTTTAGATTTATTCAGTAAATAATACTGCTTCAGAGTGAACTAATGCAAGATCAAGTGAATCATCTGCGATGAATTAATCTTAGAAAGCTCGGACAGAATACAAATACAGACACGGGCATTTGTGTCTCTCTCATGCTATACAAATTAATAGAATCAGAGGTTGTTAGCATGGCCATTTCCCTGTTTTTCTCTCTTAATCATAATACAAACAAACTGCGGAATTGATAACTCAACCAAAGAGAAAAAAAATTAACAGAGAAATTACACATTGCAGAGTTGCAAATCAACCGTAACTCAACCGAGAATCTGAAGATCGCAAAGTGGCCTGACGACGAGGGACACCAATCTCGCAGGCATTGACCCTTGCTGCGAATCGAAGAGAACAGAGAGACTCGCCCACAGAAGACACCTCTGGCGAGATGTTCACGAACATTAGGGTCTTTGAATCGCCGCCCAGACATGGCTGCATTGATTAGTAACCAAGATCAGCAAACAGACAATTAAGATGAAAAGGGAAAAAAATCAGTAAGCCTGTGAAGTGATAACAGAGAAAGATACAAAGAACATTTCATGTAGTAGTGCTGCTGTACTACTATTAGATATCCCACACTATTTGAATACAAGAGATGTGGCCTCTGTCAGAAAAAAGAGCCAAAAAAACCATTAGATATCCCACACTACCTGTAGAAGATATGTTAGCTTCGAATTCCGGAAGGGCACATGCTCCTCTTTTTTTGCAAGTGCAAAAATAACATCACTTAATGAGGATAGGCTTTTGTTAATCGCCTGGAAAAGGAATGAAAGATAAATCATAATTATCAAAGCTAGAAATATTGATATGAAAAAACAATATTGGAGTCAACAAAATATTGATTTACATATTTAGTACCCAATGGGCTTAAATACCTGAGTCTCTTTCAAGCGATCCCCAGTCGAATGACTTTTGGAAAGACGTTCGCTCCCAGCTAAATCTATGAGATTTAATACACCTTGCACCTGCTGTTCAGTGCTCTGATGGGCAGCAAGATGTGTTAATATATAAACCTGTACTTTTTACAAAATGTAGATTAGGCAACGAACCTCATTCACACCCGATATCCGCAAAGTAAACACAAAATGGCTTCTTGATGACTGCTCGTTCATCTGAGTCTTGCCAACAGATCTAATAAAAGGATGCAGAATTTTAATGGAAATAAAATCTCAAATCTTCTTCATATTGAAAAGATATTCTTCCCCTACTCTGGCAACTATTAGAGCATGTACCTGCTTTGAGCAGCTTGGCGCAATAACATTGAGACCTCCTTTGAGCTGCAGACATCTATGATGGTGAGATCCGAGACAAATGTATTGCCATTTGCATCATGTTTAATTAAATATTGCTTTGCAAGGCCACCATTGAAGTCACAGCCACCAGCACGATTCACACACAATAAATCACGAATAGTCTCATTGTAGATCTCCAACACTGAGGCCTACAATCATTGACAGATAAGTTCATAAAAGCCAACAAATCAATTACTTGTGAAGGACAAAGCACAAGGATGTATATAATCTACCTGCATTTTATATTTCCAACCTTGGGATTCAAGTGCCTGGCTAGCCTGAAATATCTGTTCTAGTGAACGTGGTATCAGCCCCTTTTGTGCTGCAGCTTCTGGCTTGCCCATCATTGTGTAAGTTTTACCAGACCCCGTCTGACCATAAGCAAAAATACAAACCTGACCAAAAGATCATACCCGTCAATAATAAGTCTTTGATTAAAACTTAACATAACAATACAAAAAAATCTAGATCTTATGAAGAAAAATTATAAACAACAAATCCATAATACCATCAAATGAGGACTACAGAATCCCCAAATACAATCAATCTCTAAAAGATTATAAAAAGACTGCAGTACAAAAGCATCAGTAAAAAAAAAAAACCATCCTTGTAATACTGCCAAAAAAATGATATTAAGAATATTGTTGACAGGTTGAGCAGAAGGAAGACTGACTCATCAAAATAGGTACACTCACCCTCAGGCTTGCACCCATACTCTAGAAAAGGAGGGTAGTAGTTTAACCAGAGCCACTGAAATCAGTCTGTCTCATCCACTGAGGTGGAACAACTTAAATACATATACCCACCAAAAAATAAATAATGATTTATTAAAAAGGATACAAAATTTCCAAGATGTAAAAACCAAAATGTGGCACACCCATGCAAACATGTCAGACTAAACGAGAGAAAATAATAAGTGTAAGTTCAATAGTCACCTTATATCCATCCAAGGCGCTCTGGACCAGTTGTGAAATCTCCACAAATACATCTTGTTGTGACGCCCCATGGTCGAAAACCTTATCAAAAGAAAATGCATATTTTTGCCCTGTTGAAATTAAAAACAGTATTTCATGAATGCCTGTAGGTAGGAAATCCCATGAGAAAGGGAGCCCAAAATATCATAGGACCAAGGCACTTTAAACCAGACAGATCATGAATGGAAGAAAAAAACGAGTTTAACAATACTTGCCTCCTTGCAACAAGTCAATGCCCCGTCCCTGATATTCAAGTGATGTCGGATAAGCTATAGCTGCCTCCGTTCCATTGCAATCATCATCGGATAGCACGGGACGCACTCGACAGAAGACCCGAATGTTCCCTTTTAACTCCTGTAACAACTCGAAGGTTCAGTACTGTAACAAATATCGTACCAAAGTGTAGAAAAAACATAGATTACCAGTATTGTGTTGTGCAGTTTTTTACGCAGTTTCTCCGCTTCTACAATCTGAAATTCTGCATCAGCAAGGTGGTTTTGCAGATCCTCAACCAGTTTCCTTTGCGCTTCAAATTCAGTTCTTGTGTCCAAGGTTGTTAGATCCGCCATCTGTATGATAGCAAGAAAGAAAAAAGAAAATAAGAATAAGAACAATTACTATATTCCAATTGACATAACATCAGAACCATATAAATTACCTTCAATTTCTCATTCGCAGAAGCTAACTGGTGCTGCAACAATCGTATCTGCTCTCTCTGGGATGAACAGGTCTCCTGAAAATAGTCAAGCAGAATTACTAAACCAGTACAGGGCGAGTAGAGAATCAAAGATGTGTAAGTGTTACAAAACCTCAAGAACATTGGTCTTTGTAGTTAGATTCTCCAACTCCACAGTAGATTTCCCAGTGAATTCAGTGAATCTTGCTACTTCTGAATTCAATGCCTGGATCTGTGCTGTTTGGAGATCACGCTCATCTCGGACTTGATGCAACTCAGCCCTCAGGCACCCAAGCTCCCCAGATAAAACCTCCTTTTGTTTAATGGCCTCTTCTTGAGAACTCTAGCGAACAAAATCCAATACAAAAGTTAAGGATGCATAATAACACATGCAAAGGTACATGACCCATAAAAGAAATTATATACTGGTGGAAATATATTTCTCCAAAAACATCATTTTACACGTCATTTCCAGAACAATGCCAACCATATTTTGCAAAGCAATATGAAATAGACATAATAAATATTGCAATTTGCATGGAAAGCAGGAGCTATCCATGATCCAACCAGACACAGTTATAAAATCCAAAGAATTTTATTTAGATTAGAGTGATCAAAGACTAAAAAAGGGAAGAAACAATCTCACCCTGGAAGAAGTCAATTGTTCTTGCAGTAAGGTATTATGGATCCTCAAACTGCTGAGGTTCTCCATCATTGCAGTCTTCTCCTTCTGTACCCTTTCAATGGTCTCAGCAGCGGCTGCCGCATCACCTTGGAGCTTGCTATTGTATTGTTGCAAGCTTGTGTTATACTCTTGCAATCTCTTGTTAGTATCTTGAAGAGATGTTACCTATAAATGTCAACACATCATAATTATAATAACTTTCCATCTTCGACACAAAAAGATAATGCAAGAGAATCATCTGAAGAACTAATGACACGTCAAACTACATAAGAGCCAAAAAAAAACGTAAAATAAATTATGAGCTAATAAATTTTCAATATAGTCTTACAAATCATTACTCATTAACTCATAAGGAGGCCAATGAAAAATTGAACAGTTTAGACACAGAATTAACAGAACCATATGGAAGAAAGATGCATTCCAATCAAAGAGGACTAAAAACTAGAAGAAGATACCGATAGCCCATAAAAAATTTCATTTACAAATTAATAAAAAGCACAAACTGAAAAAAAAAGGCAGAACATTCACAATAATAAATCTGCTATTAAAAGACAGCTACCAGAACATGCAATCAGGCTACCAGTTTCTTTCAGACAAAACCCATATAAAAGCAAACAATTACAATCTCTTACCTGCTGATTGAAACTAGATGCTTCAGCACGAGCCTTCTCCAGTTCTTCCAACACAGATTTGTGTGCCATCTCAGAAGCATGTCGAGCATCGGTTTCCTTTTTGTATGAATCCAATGCGGCCTACAATTTCAATAAAATGACAAGTTAAATAAACAGGAAAACTAAGATGGAAAAATAATTGATTCTCACAAAACGCAAGACCAAACTCCCACCAACTTATCAGCCTCCTCCTTCTTCAATTTCTCCTCTAAAGCAGAAATCATTTCCCGGTGCTCCGCAATCACATTGCTCAATTGTTCTTCCTTTGCCTTCCATTGTGTTTCTAGTGACAGCAAAAATGCCCATAAAAAATTATCAAAAATGCCTTCCATTCTCACAAAATGCTAAAACTTAAAAACAATTCCAAAAACCCATACCACTTTCAGAGTGCACCCTCTCTGCCGATTCAATTGCACTCTTCAGCTGCTCCTGCTCAACTCGATAGCCCTCCTCAACTTCTTGAAACCACTTAATGCAAGTTTTAAGCTTCTTTATATACTGATTCGTAAACTCTGTCCTTTCCTAGATAACACAAAACCAAACAGACCCAAAATTACACAACTTTTCAAAACCACCAAAAAAAAAAAGTTCTATTTTCTCACATTCAACACATACATCCAAATAAACCCAAAAACAAAATTAAAAAAAAATTGAATACCTTGTAATTCAACTTGTCCTTCGCTTTCATCTTCTCGTTCAGCAACGCTACGACATCCTCCCTCGTGAACTCGACCCGATCCCCGCCACAGTCCGAGGCGCCGGATCCGGCCGTCTGATTCGGATCCACGTTCACATCGGAGAACACCTGCCGCTGCGCACGGCCCGCTGCGTTCGCCGGGGCGACCATCTTCCCTCCGATTTTCCTCCGCTTGTCCAGCGGTGGCTCATCCAAGTTCTCCTTCTTCTACAAACAAAAAACCTAAAATCAGAAACCCTAAAAAACAAAAACCGAAACCCTAACAGATAGTGAGGGAAGGACACTCACCCTGGAAGGACTTCGAGGAGGGTTTGGTGGAGGCTTGTTTTGGTTCCGGGAACCCATCGATTTAGAGGGGGAGAGAGAGTGAGAGATGGAGATATCAAATTGGGAGAAACAATGGTGGGACCGTCGATTGCTTAGAGAGGGGGAAAGATCGGGAAATGTGAGAGAGAGAGAGAGGTCGAAATCGATCGGTAGATCGATCTGAGAGCGAAAGATTTGAATTTTCGTGGGGGGTGCCTTGACTGTTAGGGTTTGCAGAGGTTCTTTTTTGGTTCTCTCTCACTGGAGCAAATTTGAATTTTTGGGGGATCGGGGGAACATTGAGGAAGAAATACCTATAATACCCTTCTTTTGTTATAAATGTAGGAGACGAAGTGGTGGGATTTGAGGTGATTTCATCGAACTTTAGGGGTATTTTAAAAGAGGTATGATCGAACGGCTGTCGGTTGTCGGCACATTTAGTATGTGAACGTTAGTGGCAGAATATGTTATTTGATTTAAAAGAACGGGTATGTTGGTGAGTGCACGATCGATTTTTCATTCGGTAAATAAATGTCAGAATTCTTTTGGGTTTCAAAATTAATTGTCCTATTTTATTTGGGGATGTTTGTATATATACCCCTGTTAGAACTAAATATTATAAAAATATCTATGTTAAATTTGACAGTGCAAAAATACCCTTCAAAAACTTTTAAGTTGTGCAACCGTACCCCTATCACCGACGTCATTAAGAACCCTAGTTTATCTATGGTTAGAAACCCTAACCTAACATAAGAAATGACCTAAATACCTTAACTAAAGTAAAGAAAGAAAAACTAATTCTACTTCATCATAAACCCTAACCACCATTTGAACCTTTTTGGAATAAGAGGATGAGGGATTTGTGAAGAGATGCTCATTGTTGGACTTTTTTGGAAGAAGAGGATGAAGAATTTGATGAAAAATGAGTATACAATGTGTTTAAGAAGTTTTGGAAATGGATGAAATAGTAGAGAAGAAGAAGTAGCAGATAGGTTTTGAAAAGGGGGTGTTTGAGATGTTAAAATCGACTACAAAAAGGGTAAAAGAGTAATTTTTCGTCCACTAACGTTGAGCAAACGGTGAAAATTGGGTAGAGTTGACGGAATTTTAACCCAGGGACACGATTGCACAACTTAAAGGTTTTCGAGGAGTATTTTTGCACTATGGGATTTAACAAGGGTATTTTCACAAAAAAAAAAAAAAAACAGGGCTTGTTTAGGCTCGTCAACTCGGCTGGGCTTGTTTAGGCTCGTGAGTTCAGCTCGACTGGATTCGACTCGACTCGTTTATAAATGAGTCGAACTTGAAAATGTCAAAGCTCAACTCGTTCGCCTCGTTTACCACCCGTACGGCTACGAAGGGGATATGGGAACCCATAGAGTAGGGCACAAGGCATAGGCTTGCCTTTCGCTCAATGCAGGATCTGTGGGAGGCGACAAAGCGAAGGAATAAGAAAGGCGACGGAAGCATGGCTGGCACTATCCTCCTCTCCATGATACCCGCGTGCGCGTGGGCCATTTGGAGAGCGAGGAACGAGAAGATCTTCATGGATTCGAGATTCTATTTCGAAAATCTTTGAGAGATGACTTGTCAATCGATCATCAATTGGGGAACGTGTCTAGGGAGCATCACAGATCATAGTGGAGAAAGGTTGTATCCATATTGCGGGTTAGCGCATGTCCTTGGAGCTAGAAATGCGTATTTGTAGAAACATTTTTTACGTCAATTTTTTCGATTCTGTTGCGCGACCATCTATCTTTTTTATCTTGTTTTTGTAGTTTTTATGTTTTTCTTTTTCTCTCCACCCCCATTCAAACAGTGTCTATTTTGATTTTATTGGAGTAGATACATGCCTACGATTTAAATTAAAAAAAAAAAAGAATGAACATTAAACTGATACCATGTGTAACCAATTTATTTATTTAGGGAAAAATCCATACAACCCTCTGAAATCTTACTAAAATCAATATAACCTTTCTTAAAATTCATATAACCCCCTGAAAACACCTAATAAATCCAAATAACCCCTTGAATAAAATTTTTCTTAATAGATGATGAATATTTTACACATATTTTGTGTGGGTAACTCTGATTGAAAATAGGATATACTAAAAAACCACTACACTTTGTCAAAAATACAAAAAAATCCTATGAAAATGACGATTTTATCATATCTGAATGTATTATAAAACTTTATCCGGATGGATAAAATCGTCATTTATAGAATATTTTTCGCCTTTTTAACATATTGTAGGTCTTTTTAGTATGCTGTGTTTTCTACCAGGGTTAACTAAACATAATATTCACAAAATATTCGTTATCTATAAACGCAATTTTATTCAGGGGTTTATTTGGATTTACTAGTTGTTTTCAGGGGATTACATAGATTTTAAGAAAAGTCATGGAATTATATGGATTTCAATAAGTTTACAGGGGGTTATATGGATTTTTCCCATTTATTTATTTATTTTTACACACAAAAAAAGAAATTGTGTTCTATTTTATTTTATATTTCGGAATTGATGGGGGATTAGAATAAGTTATGTGAATTTGGCCTGCCACGGCAAGTCTAGTGGTGGTTGGGACTTGCGAGTCGTCCGTCTGGTGATCGACAGTTTTTTAAGTGGAATCTTGTATGCGTCGCATTCTCTCAAATCACGCTTTTTATGTAATTTTTGATTCATTATTCAAAACATGCGTGTGCTTTTTTAATTTTAAGATGAGATGTTTCTGTCTTACCGGATACAAACCAGACTTCTCATCTTCTTTTTTTATATGATTCATTTGGCGTTTCATGGAAAAGTAGCCGTGTTTAATAAAAATTCATGATTGGGCATTAATTTGATATGTATGGTTGAGCTAAAAGGGTTTTTTCTAAAGAGGCCAGAACATTTTGCAAAATAAAAAATCAGTTTTTAATTAAAAAAAGCAAAAAAGGTATATAGTCTTCTTAAGGTTTACTTATATCAATATCATCCTCTTTTTAAAAAAAAATCCATATAACCCCCTGATTATTTGGGTTATATTGATGCACCTATATGCTGTTGATATCTTTAAATTAGAGCATTGTTAACTTAACCACACACGGTTAAATTATATTTTTATATAAAAAAGTACATATAACCCTCTAAAAGTTTGCAAATATCCATATCGACTCATTATAGAACCATCCAAAAATTTCATTCCATTTAACATTTCAAAAAATAAATTTGTAAATCATGAAATATATTTTTTATATTATAATAAAAATAATATAACAAATCTTTATAGAATTCAATTGTAATGAATTTCGTGTATATCTTATATATTTAAATTATTAAAATTTGAATATATTGAAATGGACTACTTAAATTTGATTTTGAAATCTCAAAATATATTTTTAATTTATTTAAATCTCATTTGATTTCTCAACTTTTAATTAATAGATATGAGTGATTGCTATGGGAAGGTAAAAACAGAAATAATAATTGTGTCACTTTATTGAACTAACTGTTTACTTAAATATGACATTATATTTATGATTTTATCTAAAACTGATTCGATAGCTTAAATTTTGAATAAATAGACATGAGTGATTAATATGGAAGGGTAAAAACGAAATAAAACTAGAGGCTCTCTAAAGGGAAGTTTACATTTATAATTCTTCCTTTGGGGAATCTGCTGTGTGTGTCTTGTGTGCCTGTAAAGTGGAGACTTTCCAACATCTGTTCTGTGGGAGGTTTGGGGCTACCTCGGAGAGGTCTTGAAGGGTGATGAGATCTCTAATCCCTTTATCACTTATGGGACGAGTTGTAGATTGTCTCGCAGAGATGATAAAAGTATTCAAGGTAAAAAATAATTATACAATTATTATATAATTCAATTCATAAATTGTGTAGTTTGATTTACAAGCTGTACAGTTTGAAACTGATGGCTTCCGGATCTGTTTTCTAGTTTAATAAAAGAAGTACCAGGCCTACCATCTTCAATTTAAAATCCTTTGCATCTAAAAAGGTCCACTGGTCGGACGATCGGAATCAAAATTCTAACACTCAACAATCACGTCACGCTGGATTGGCGGATATCCCACAAATCCACGTGTTGAATTCTAATTGGCCGAACCACATAACCCAATCCACTCATCCGCTCCACGTGTCAAGCCAAAAATGGCTGACAATCCAACCCAGGCTTATCCACTCTCATCGCTTAAACAGACACTCACTCGCGCACTCTATCTCTCACTCATCCGAACCACAAAAAAAAAAAAAAAAACAGAGAACATACGAAATGGCGCAAGCTATGGCTTCGATGGCTGGCTTACGCGGCTCGTCTCAGGGGGTCCTAGACGGGAGCCTCCACATCAGCGGCTCAAGCCGTCTCAGCCACAACTGCCCAAGCCGGGTAGCCGCGCCACGTGTGGGGCTCTCTGTGGTCAGGGCCCAACAACAACAAGAGGGTGAAGCCGCGGTGCAGAGCCGCCGAGCCGTGCTTGGGCTCGTATCGACTGGGCTGGCTGGTGGGTCTTTCGTTCAAGCCGTGTTTGCTGCAGCCAAGTCGATCAAGGTGGGACCGCCTCCTCCGCCGTCCGGTGGCCTGCGTGAGTCCCCTGCAAACTTTTGAACCCTTCAACCTCAAATATAATCAGACTGTGATTCAATTAGAATATAATATGCGTACTATCACATGATAAAGAATAAGATTTTAAGATGATATGAGAGGCATGTGTTGAAGACTGTATATTTGATATGGAGATTGAATAATGATTTAAAAGTTGATATGGATGTTAAGATATCTCATCTTGAATGTGATCGAAATTGAATATGTATTACAAAATTATATATTTTTATATAATGTATTAATGTGTATGGTTAATTATAAATTTATAAAATAAAAAATCATAATCTATTATCTTGTAATTCAATTTCAACCCTTCAAATTAGATAACCTTACTAAACTACATGTCTCTTTGTGAGTGCAGTTGGAACTCTAAATTCAGACGAACCAAGGGACCTTCTGCTGCCACTGAAAGAGAGGTTCTACATACAACCCCTCCCACTGGCAGAGGCAAAGACGCGCGCAAAGGAGTCAGCAAAGGACATACTTGGCGTGAAATCCCTGATCGACAAGAAGGCATGGCCATACGTCCAGAATGACCTCCGCCTCAGGGCGTCGTACCTCCGCTACGACCTCAACACCATCATCGCCGCCACGCCCAAACCCCAGAAGACCTCCCTCAAGGAGCTCACAGGGAAGCTCTTCGCAACCATGGACAATGTAAGCGATTCATAATTATAATTGGAGGCTGACTAGAAGTGATGAGATAATTTATAAGATGTTTTTTTTTGTGGATTCGCAGTTAGACCATGCAGCAAAGATCAAGAGCAGCCCAGAGGCCGAGAAATACTTTGCTGCGACGAAATCTGCTCTTGATGATGTCTTGGCCAAGTTGGGCTAGTGATGATGAAGACCGGGTGCTGGATTATAATTGTGGATTATCAAAGTTGATTGTAGCTTTTTTTTTTTTTTTTTTGGTGTTTATGTGAAGTTGTTTTTTGAAACCATGTTAAAAGCTAGACCAAAACCACAATTTGGTTGCTGGACAAAGACTGAGTTATCCTCATGATATATAAACTATTGTTGTTTATGTCCAAATCATATATATCAAATGCGAGAATAAGAGATTTGAAAAAAGTAATGATACTGTTAGGAAAGTCACATGCATTGTCCAACATGGAGCATTAACATAAAAGTCCCCAGATGCTTCATTTAACTCATGACTTGTTATTTGAGAGAACCAAACCATTTTTTAGCCCCCATTTGGATGCAGTATAACTCTGAATAAATTCTGAAATAAGATGAATTATGTTAAATAAAGTATTTAGATGCTCAGAATACCCAAGGATAATACATACATAGATAAACTGATATAAAATGATATATGAATTATAGCTAACCTCTAGAATTAAAGTTATTCCATCCAAAGAATATATGGACTCATATCAAATCAATTATCATCACCTTTTATAAATTACATATCAAATCAACTATAATCATTTTTTCAATTTTTATAAATCTTTATCCACAATTTATTCACATTTTATTCAAATAAAAAAAACTTTATTATTACGTTTTCCAATGAAAATAATTCAAAACACAACCAAACATAAAATCATTTTATCCTTATTTATACTCACTTATGCCAGAATAATTTTATACCCAATAATAAGTCATATTATGTATCCAAACGGAGCCAAAGTGTGTTTGTGCCAAAAGAAAAGTGACGGAAAATGATGAAAAGTGAAAAATGAAAAATTTTCCTTTGACCATAAAAAAATCTATTGTTTGTGTCAAACAATAGAAAAAAAAAAAACTTACATCACTTTCCATTTCCTATTTTGTCTTATCAGAAAGAATGGAAAACAAATTTCCCCTTTCCCTTAGGTGAGAATTTTAAAGAAAATGATGAAATTTTTTCCCACTAATGCACAAACATCATGAAAATTAATCAAAGAAAAAATATTTTACTTTCCACTATTCTCTCTTTAACCTAAATTCTCAAATTATTTCATTTTCCTTTCAAATTTGTGCACAAACACACCCTTAAAGGTTTGGCAGATGCCCCCTCTTTCACGGGACCTGGATTGAGTCTTTAATCATGTTGACAACATAAGATCAAACTTAAAAAAAAAACAATTACATACAAATAAAAACAGTTCCATACAGGCATCAAGAATTTGGCATCTTCTATTACATGGAAGTCTTTATTTAATTTCAATGGAAAAACGACGACAAACAGGATGGCCGGTGAACTCTAGTTTAAATATGAAATTTTAGGGGGCATCGGATCCACGAAACCTAGAAACCTTCAACTAAGACCAAGATGCATGTCTTAAAATATTTGGTATAACTTCATGACCTTTCAATACAGCATCTGTACAGAGTTATCTTGGAGGATGATAAAATCTTGCACGAATAAATGAATAGCCACTCTACGCTCCCGTATTTCATTTTTGTTCTAAAAATACATACTTTATAAATAAACATCATCAAAGAATAAAGAATAGTCATCACCGAATGGATGTCAATATGATGATGCCAATGCCTGTTGTCAAACAAGGTACTGGGAGGAATGGGTGAAGCCCCACAGCTGCAGAAAAGAGAACAGAGAAATAAGAACACATGCATTATTTCTAAAACGCTAAAAAAAAAGAGAAGGTTTAATTTTGTGAGATATTGAAACAGAAGACTAGCTAAACCATTTTGTTGTCCATCTCTCTAAAAGGGATTCTTGGCAACATTTTCCTCGCATGCAAATGGCTGTTCATCTTCGAAGGGTGTCAATTCATATCAGATTCTCCGAAAGGTGGGGATAGCTAGATTGAAAATTTTCTACTGCCTTCCTATTTCTACAGATAAATCTCTCTGACTGCAATATTTTCAATGATACACATAGTAAGCTAAAAATGAAGAATGTTTAATAGATTTTTTTGATAAACTGTAATATAAATTTTCTTCAGTTCCGCTAATACTGGCACAGATCATCTTGATGACAAGATTTTGGGAAACAAACATTATGCAACTGGTGGGGACAACAAGACAGCAAAGAAAGCAGTCCTCGAGAGGTCACATATAATGTGCCATTCCTAATGTGAAGGTGATAGAAAGAACTAAAAGATGCGTGGAACTGAAATCCTTTTATATAAAGAGACACTGAAAACATCAATGGCAATAAAGTGCCTCAAAATCTACTAACATTATACCTCGACATTCTTCAGTTCAAACTCTGGATTATGAGCCAGGCATAAGTTTCCGAAGGTTCCAGATGGCCCACTTGTTCCGTGTAACCTTAGGATGCACACATCAATGAGTCAGTATATGTAAAGAGAATCACAACAGTATAACATAAAATTCACTTAAAATCCATATATGTTTTCTCTATCCAATTGGGGAAGTGACAGGCGTTATGGAATTTTGACATTAATAAGCTAATTTCCCACCATCCACCAACCCATCAACAAAAGAAATAGAAACAAACATACTACCAAGGAAAATACTTACAGATCCTCATCCAAGCGCAAGGCAAAGCTTTCACCACCACCAAGTGCGAGCAAGTCATTCAAACATAAATAGTAATACCTGTTTGCACCTATGCATTGCTACAGTATTAGTTCACGATGAATGGAAAAAGAAACAGATTAGGGCTAACAGGGGAGAAGAAGGAAATTTAATTTGATACATTGTGAGTGATATGAAATGTATTAAACTTTATTCAAAGGTTAGTAGCTGCCTTCTAAGATCAGGACTTGGGAGTCAGAATATAGAGCCGTTTTCCCTACGGTCCACTGATCCTAATTTCTGATGGTCCCATTAACATTGCATTTCATGATAGCGTAACACGCATCATATGCTATGAGTTTAGCAATTCCAGTAGCCATCAATAACACATTAATAGTCTCTGCATATCCAGTTGACTACCTTGATCTCCTTTTAGTTAGTTGAGAAATAAAAATATACATAAAATATTACGTGGATGAAATTTTCTTTCTGAAATTCCAGAAATCTAGGTTTTAGTCTTGTCATCACTTATCCCTTCTATGTTTGACACACCTTCACCAACCCTGTACTGACATAGTGGTTTCTGACAGACACTACAGAAAAGTAGATAAGATCCTATTCATAGTTGTCTGGGCGTCACCTAGGCGGTCCAGATGGACCTAGGCGACCGCCCGCCTAATAGCATGTTAATTAGGTGGGCGCCTGGCCCCGCCTACCCCTCTAAATCACGCCTAGCCCGCCCAATCTCTCGCCTAACCTAAAAAATAAAAGACAAAAAAAACACAATCGAAAGATTGAAACATCACCTACCCTGCCGGCCAACAGTGTAACGAATTCTCCCGGTCCCAAGTGAGTCTCCATTGATTTTTTGTCTCTCCTTCCTATCTCTCCTCAAAATTTCTGAACTCATAGCTCATTCTCCCCCAATCTCTTCCCCCTTTTCTCCTTCTTTAATGTCACTAGGGTTAGATTATATTAATTTTTTTTAAATGGACATGCACCAATAAATTACATCCATGTGTTCTTTATTTATAAATAGCATTCTTCATTTTAAGTAATATTCATGGAAAAATTAAAAAATGGATAAGCAGATAAATAACTTTAATATAATTATCAATTTCAATAATAAAATCTTAATTAAGCGCCGCCTAGGTGCGCCTAAACACACCTAGGCGGCTAGGCGGTTGGCCACCGCCTAGACTCGCTTAGCCGCCCAACAACCATGATCCTATTATTGACCATCCATCAGTTTTCTCGATGCAAATTCCATTTTAAACATAAGACACTTAGAATTTTTTTTTATGAGATAAATCAATTTTAATTGGTTTGAAGAAGTTAAAAATGTTACGCTGCAGAATATCTTGATTTCCGATTTAGTACAAAAAATATATCATAGAGAAATCTACAGATAAAGCATTTACCAGTAGCCCTGAAAAGCCGTGGCTCACCATATATTGTTGTAAACACAAATGTCTGGTTTGTACCCTGTTTGAACAGTGAAAAAAATGATCAAAGTTAGAAAACATGACTCTTTACAACAATGTAAGCAGTCATTGTGTGATCAAGAATAAAAAAAAATAAGTTCAAATATTGAATAATTACTAGCTTACTTGATATTTTCTTTTTGCTGTTGGCTTCAAAGGGCAATCCAACAATCCACCAAATATAGCACCTTGCATGTCTCCAGTAATCTGGCAATAGAAAAATGCTTCTTCAAATCTCAGATCCGACCACTGCTCTATGAGCTTAAAAGTCAATATGAATTATGTTGTCTGTTCTTTGCTTGGTTGTAAGAATTTGTAATCATTTTCTCCGGCCAAGAATTGTAGCGATAGAGGATTTAACACAGGCTTTCAAGATTGGCAACATACCAGCAAACATGGACCAGAGATATCAGCACTCTTACGAAGAAGTGTTCGAAGTGATATCCCATGTTTCAATGTACTGCCCTTCAATCAAATGAAGCAACAATCAGACCTTGATTTTTTTCACTAAGAGATAAGTCTCTCACTAATACGTACCTATACAATAAGACCCATTGGCACCCCTTCACGATATTAGGAAGGGATGACCGAAAAAAATCATACAGATCTGATGATATAAATGTGGAATCATCCAAAACACCAGGAAGAGACTTTGCTGTATCACTTGAGGTAGATACTTCCTCAATTCTCTCAGTTCCATTGATGTTCCTTAAATAATCATGATCCAGAGTGTCTTTCAAATTCTTGGATGTCTCATCCTTTTCACTCTCAGGTCCAGCCTCTCCACTGCAATCCAATAGTTCATCCTTCCAACTGACACCTCTGAATTTCCATCTAACCGGAAGAGATCTCAGTGGCAAAGGTCTCAGGCTATGCTGACCATTGCAATGATTTGAAATTAAGTCATTAGGACTAGGATTGGTAGTTGGGACAAGAGAAAGAAGATATGAAGAAAAGGAAGTTGTCTTCGGAGAAGCTGTCTCTTCTGTAAACAAAGGGATTGCCTGCACAAGAGAAATCTTGATCATTCATTTGCTAAGAAAATTTCAAAATGTTTAAATTGCAATGCCAAAAAAACTGTCAGTATACAGCAGAAGTGAATTGGGCTTATAGCCTTATATATAGACAGTCATTTTTCATTTCACAGCAAATCCTGTCATGTGACAATATAGGTTTTGGCTTGTAATATTCCTTTTAACGCATCACTAGCATTGATTAAAAACTGCGTTCATTTTTTAAAACACCCCATCCATACATTCATCTTTTAGAATTTTTTTTTATCAGATATGACTTTTGATCAAAGAAATGACATTAGACATGTGAATGCAGCAGATACAAGACAAATTGGAGACCTGCATATTTACATGCAAATATAAGCTGCATTCTTAGGCTAACATTTAAAGATCCAAATATTTGATGTCTGGATACTTAAAAGTTAAAACAAATAGAAATTGTAGGAATGGCTAACAAAGAGCTTGCATGATAACATATCGTCTCATATTCAGGCCTCACTCAAAAATCAAAATCATACCATATCATACCATTGAGGCACACAAATGCTCAGAGTCTGATCTGTTATGATGATTCTACAACTTAACTTCATGTCTGGTCGTCATTTTACAAGAACTTCGGTCATAAAGGGTAAGGAAGGTGAGGTTTAAGAATTTTCAACGAACCGTAAAACATGAGCAAAGTATAATGAGTGTTGCATTTCACGCATGAAATCAATGCTCAATGTATGCACTTACAAGTTACAAATTTGTCCCATGCACAATACTCACACAAAACTCTATCGTATCTACATAAACTCTACATCTATATACACAAGATCCAGTAATAGAGCAAAACCAGTTTCTACCAGAGTGAAACATCTTTTCATCTCCAACTACCCAATCAATCCTTTCATTGGTGGACATATAAAAAACAGCACCCACCTAGCTATTCTCTCCGTATGAATGAAAAAATTGCAAAAAAATAAAAATAAATAAATAAAATATCAAGCATGTTTGCTAGCTGCAACTCTATTAAAACGGTGACAATTAACAGAAGTTGAAATCCATGTCCCATTGGATCCCAAAGACTGGCTTCTCCAATAACAACACAAACATCAAACAAAACCACAAAAAACAAAAGATTTTTTTTTTTTCATTATCTAGAGTGGATCGAATTCACAGTAATAAACAATTATTCTCCACCCACAATTTAAATTTCTCCCCCCGTAAATGCCCTCTTTAACACCACATTATCAAATGCGCCATGTTTCATGGAGCCCAGGTCTCCAGATCTCAAAATCCACCATTACCAAAGAAAAGAAGGCTTCAATCAACCAAAACATTTAGCGAACTCATCAAAACAGAAGATCCAGGCCATTGGATTCGAACAAAGGCGGCCTCACCTGCGGTTCGGGACGGACGGTGGGGGAACCACCACCGGCGGATGAGGTGGACGGCGATGATGAGTCGGCGAGGAGGCGGGAGAGCTTGTCGGCCACCTTGTCCTTCCATGAGATCATCTCTCTCCGAAGGGAGGGAATGCGAAACCCTAACCCTAAATGCGATGAAGAGTAGCTGTCATTAACGGAGACAAGAGATTTTGTTACGACACGACAGGGAGAGAGAGAGAGAGAGAGAGTCGGTGAAATGTTTTGGGAAGGTACGGCAACAACGTTTCGCATTGTGCTTTCCCACCGATATTTATATCCGTCGGTTAATAAAATAAATAAAGGGTTTTTTTTGGCATATACATGATAATTATTTTTGTATTACTATAAATAACATATTGCGGTTAAATCTTATTTCTTGAAAATACGAGCTTTTTTTTATTACTAGTTATGATTAAAATGATAAAATTTATTTTAACTTGAATTGACAACTGATTAGTGGAAAGAGATGACAAAATAAACTTTAGCCTCGTATTTTTATTTAACTTGAAAATTTATTTTTTATAATATAAATAGTTTTTTTTATATATATAAATTTAAACATTATATTTCATGAGAATAAATGTGTATAAAAAGATATAATGGTATTTTGATCTTGTTATACAGTTTAATGGTGTTAACTAAAAAAAAATAAGAGAAAATTTAGCTAAATAATAACAGTCATGATATCCAACTTAATTTTTAGGCCCCAGTAGCAAACCTTATGAGGTGATATTTTCTTATTGGTTATCTGTTTGACATTTTTCAAAAAGTTGAAAAAAAAAATACAATACTATCCTTCTCTTGATACTCCACGTTTTCTTTCTCCGATAACACATAAAAAAATTTAACCGTTTCTTTTATACACATCCGTCACTTAAAAAAAAAAATTATAGTCGACCTATTCATCTCCGGTAACCAGCGTCATCACCCCTAGATTCATCTCGCTGCTCTATCGTATGAGAGGTGATTCTATTGCCTTTTCAATCCTTCTCTGAACTCCACCTCATCCGACCTCCACCTCCACCGTTTAATAAATATAACTGACTTTTAATTAATGTAATTATGTTTTATTTCATACTTGACATATTAAATACTTTCAACTGCATAACATTCAATTTAAAATTTGTAACTTTCAGATGAACTATATATAACGTTTGTTAAATGTAACTTTTATTTTTTTCAAATAACTTAATTTGATGAATGTAACTGTTTCATTTTGATGAACCATTGTAACATTTGTTAAATGTTTTGATAAATTATCTAAAGACATGGACATCATTGATTTTTTTTTTATATCTTACATTGAATAATGTAATAGAATTTATTTTTTTCATTAACTAAATATAACATTAGTTAAATGTAACACACATCGAAAATGTTATTTGACATTTTTCATAAAATGTAAATGACTATTGAAGAGAATATGTTTTTAAATTGTTTAAACATTGCATAGAATATAAAACATTTAGGTAAATATAACTTTTATGTTACACTTATGTCAATGTAACTGTTACTATGTAAATGTAACAAATAGTTGTGAGAGGTGTAAATGCTTAAGAAATGTATTTACATTGGTAAGATGTATCTCATTTTGGAAAGATGGTTGACAAATACTAAAATGTAATATATATGTGAGATGTTTTTAAAGAATGAATTTATTTTTATAAAATGAGTTGCTTTCATTGTTGTATGTAACAACAAATATAAAATGTAATTGCTTCATATGGTAACTATATGTATTTTTATTTAAATTTGAATACAATAAATACCTGACTATTTTAATGATTTCAATTGCATAACATTCATTTTGAAATTGTTGTACAAAAAAAAAAAAAAAACACAACATGAAAGCAGAGGCTAAAAATCCTTCAAAAAGATCAAGATTTCTGCTCTATTCAATTAAAAAAAAACCATGGAAATAAATTTAGCGCAGGAAAAAAAGAAGAAAAAAAAGTATTGTAAATATGCTGTAAAAAAAAAAACTTAAAATTGTCTCATGGATTTGAGGGATCGGTTATCCAAAAAGTCAGTTTACCACACAGGGGTATGCAAAGGGAATGCACATATGCCAACTCGTGATAAAGTCTATATTCTGAGCTTAAAAAATATTATTGAAATACAAAATATATAAACAATAAAAAAAAAATTTCACAAAATGTCTCACTGTGATTAATATGTACCTTCCACTCCCAAGATTTTATTATCTATAACACCCGACTATGTTTGCATATTCGAAAAGTTTTCTTTTTTATTCTGTTTTTGAATCAATGCATATTCGAAAAGTTAAACTCAACAACACCTGTCCACCTTTTATAATTTTTAAAATTAGTATACATAGAGCATATATTTTTATAAAAATTAAAATATATACTATAATGAGTATGGTCTTATTTATAAAATAAATAAAAAAAATTCTAAAGTATGATTCGGAATACAGACCATAAAATGGTATGAGTTATTGTTCTTTGCATATTTTATGTATGATAAATACAAATACAAATACAATGAATTGTATATAACTTGGTGAAATAGGGTTTATGTTTATCTATAAACATACTGTTATTCCTCATTAGATTAGAACATGTGACATTCATTTTCGTTTTTTTTTTTTTTTTTGCTTAAACACTCAGAAAAATTCTAATTAAATTTCTCCATTTCTGTGTTCATTTTTAAATGTTTCATATAATTTTTTTTTTTCAAATTCTATCAAAATTGAACATTCAGGAATAAAAAATTCCGGCAAGAGTTAACAAACTTACTATAATAAAAACTCAGGGGTCATGCACTACACAAAGCTAGAGAGACATATCAACTGAAATTCTTCGATATTACATTGCAACTAAAGTTTAAGAAGATACACAGTGACAAAATGACAAATATATAAACGAAAGCAAAGCTCAACTGTTTCTATTTGTCTCATCCATCAACAAAAGCAACGATACTAATCCACTTGAAAGAACAGAACTTTGGGCGAAAGCGCAAAAAAAAAGCAAAAGATCCCCCCTTTTTTTTATAAAAAATTCAAATAATCTCTTCATTTTTTTTAAAAGTTCATATAATCGTATGAAAACAAGATGTAAATAAAAATAATTTTCTGAATTAAATTTTTAAAATTTTTGTTTACAAGTGAGATATATTCTATTTGGTTAACCCGGCTAAAAGTATAATATACAAAAAAAATATCCTCTTTAATATTTTAAAAATACAAAAAAAAAAAACCATACGTGAATGATTATTTTATCTCTCTTGATAGATTAAATTTTATTCAAATGAATAAAATCGTCATTTATGAAAGTTTTTTTTATATTTTTAACACATTATAAAAGATTTTTGATATATTATGTTATCAGTCAAAGTTAACTAGATAGAATATTCACTTAGATTATTTAGATTTATATAAATATTTTTATCTGATAACATGGATTTAAGTGGTTTGCAAGGGATTACATGGATATTTTCCCTTTATTTATTTATTTACCTCTTCGTTTCTAGTATCTCCCTCGTTTCATCTACCCTTTTGAGTTTCCATTTTGTTTGACTAATTGACTCCCCTCACCCCTCACCCTTTTTTTAGTCTCCTTTGCAAATATTTTGATTTGATGGAAGTCCCTCTCTCTCGCTCTCACATCACGCAATTCGATCAACTCCGAAATACCCAGAAGAGCTTCTCATGTGCTCTGTTCGATCCGAACTCCCACAAGCATGAAAACATGAAATTTTTATCTGGGTCGGATGTTTTTCCCCGTAAAAGGAAGAGCTTGTCTTGCATCAAGATTTCTTTGGTCAACCAAAGCTTGCAACCCAAACCCAGGCCGAAACAGAAGCCCAAAGACGAATTCAGAGAGACCCAGATCGAAAAGGCCGAATCTTTGAACCTATGCGGCCACATCGAGAAGTTGGTTTTATTCAAAAGATTCAAAGAGGCTCTCGAGTTGTTCGAATCAATGGTTTCTAGAGACAGCAATACAGTCGTCGGTAGCAGCACTTATGAATCGCTGGTGAATGCTTGCATTGGGTCGAGATCGATTCGGGGCGTGAAAAGGCTCTATATTTACATCGTTGAGAATGGATTCGAACCTGATCAGTATCTGATGAATCGGATTCTGCTTGTGCATGTGAAATGCGGGATGATTCGTGATGCTCGCATGTTGTTCGATGAAATGAAAGAAAGAAATTTTGTGTCTTGGAACATCATGATTGGTGGGCTTATCGATTTGGGCGAGTTCCGAGAAGCGTTTCAGCTGTTCTCGATGATGCGACAAGAGATTCCCGATGTGGGGTCTCGAACCTTCGCAATTATGATGCGAGCTTCGGCCGGTCTCGAGATTGCATTTACGGGTCAGCAATTGCATGCACTTGTGACAAAGCTGGGCATGAATGGACACATTTTTATTTCATGTGCACAAATAGATATGTATAGCAAATGTGGGTGCATTGATGATGCGAGGTGTGTGTTTGATGGGATGCCGGAGAAGACCGTTGTCGGATGGAATAGTATCATTGCGGGGTACGCGCTCCATGGTTACAGTGAAGAAGCTTTGGATTTGTATCATGAAATGCGATCTGCGGGGGTGAAAATGGATCACTTCACTTATTCGATCATCATTAGGATATGTGCGCGGTTGGCTTCATTGGAACACGCTAAGCAAGCCCACGCCGGTCTGATGAGGAGTGGCTTTGCATTCGATACAGTGTCCAATACAGCTCTCGTGGACTTCTATAGCAAGTGGGGCCGCTTGGAGGATGCTCGGCGTGTTTTCGATAGGATGCCTCGCAAGAATGTATTCTCATGGAATGCGCTCATCGCGGGGTATGGTAACCATGGACGGGGAATTGAAGCAGTCGAGTTATATGAGCGAATGATTCGAGAAGGGATAGCTCCAACCCATGTTACCTTTCTCGCTGTCTTGGGTGCGTGTGGTTATTCGGGATTGTCCGATAAAGCATGGAAGATTATAGATTCGATGAGAGAACAACATGAGATTGAACCACGTGCGATGCATTATGCATGCATGATTGAATTGTTGGGTCGGGAAGGGCTCTTGGACCAGGCGCTCGCATTGATAAGGGACACCCCGTTCGAGCCCACAGCGAACATGTGGGCAGCTTTGCTTACTGCGTGTAGAATTCATGGGAATGTTGAGCTTGGGAGATATGCTGCGGAAGTTCTCGTTGGGATGGAACCTCAGAAGCTGAGTAACTATATAGTGCTTTTGAATATATACAAAAGCTTGGGGAGATTGAATGAAGTTGCCAGAGTTATGGAAATTTTGAAGAGGAGGGAAATTGTGTTGCTTCCCGCTTGTAGTTGGATCGAGGTCAAGAAAAAGCCTTATGTGTTCCATTTCGGTGATAAATCACATGCGAAGAGTGAAGAAATCTGTACGAGATTTGGTGAATTGATGGAGGAGATTGTGAAGGTTGGTTATGTTCCTAATAGGAAAGTGTTGCTTCCAGATGTTGAAGAAAAGGACCAGATCTTGACTTATCATAGTGAGAAATTGGCGATTGCTTTTGGGCTTATCAGTACAACTGATTCAACTTCGTTGCTAGTTGTGCAGAGCCATCGGATCTGTGAAGATTGTCACTTGGCAATCAAATTAATAGCTATGGTTACAGGTCGGGAAATTGTTGTGAGAGACGCGAGTAGATTTCATCATTTCAAACATGGGGCATGCTCTTGTGGAGATTATTGGTGAATGTCTGGATTTTGATGCGAGGATATGGTAAGGAACTTTCCATATGTTTATTCCATTTTAAAGAGATTGTGTAGGTATATTCTTTTGTACTCTTCGAATAAACATCTACAAATTTGTTATCACCCACTTAAAAGTTCCAAATAACTTGTTATCTTCAAGAAATTCAACAAGAATATATCTTTCCGTTATTTTTTGCTTGATTGGCCATTATGATTATCTTTCCATGCAGATATCTATCTAGTTTGAGAGATAAGTATTCTTATTCCACCTCCTGCTTCAATTAATCTACTCATGAGGCAAGCATCTATGGCTTTGAATATTTCATTCAGATCATGCATAAGTTGTCCCATATAGATATTAAAGGCCACCCATTATTGTGTTGATAACCCTGTTGTGTTCAAATAAACTATGTTTATGTGTCTTTCAAAATTTTATGACATACTCATAAAACTAATTATCAATGAAAACTGTTATCATACAATGGTTTCTTTGCCCATACAAAGATCACTGGGCGCCAACATCAGTCGTAGAATTCTTGGAAATTTTTATCTCTAGAAAGATATCATCATCAATATATGCCTCCAACTTCTTCCAATCTGCATTTTCTGGAAGCTCGAGACGCCTGACATATCCGAATTCCCACCAGTTTCCTCTTCTCCAGTCCTTTGCTGCTTTTTCTTGTTTGCTGCACTGTCTACTGATTTCCAACACCTTCCCATCTTCCACACAAATTTGAATTTCACATTGTTGGACCTCTGTTTCAACAGAATTACTGGAATTAGAACTATTTGATATCTGTTGGGTTTAAAAATTACGTTATGATTCTCATGGTCTAACTGGATGAGTTAAAATGGAGCTCCATATATCTGAACACCTGTCAGCAGTTCGGAATTTGGGAATAATTCAACAAAGGCAGAAATTCATAATTTGACATAATTCAGGTAAAATTTGGGAATATGTCAGTAAATGTTTTTTTAAAAAGTAAAAAGTAAACCTTGACATTAAATTAAACTCACGATAAATCTAGTAGAACCAAACATGGTTGAGCGATTTTTCCTTTTTGTTTTTAATTCTGTTGCACAAGGAAAATATGTCATGCATTTAATACATATTCAATTTATTTCATATGTGAATGGTTGAATAAGACGTGTATTGTTATTGAGATGCAAAGTCGATGGGAATTAAATTTTCAAAGAATAATATGCATTTAATACTTGAATTAATAAAAAATTCATAGTATCTGGTAACAAGCATCTGAACTAAAATCCACGTACAACACAACAAGTACATCTCAAAGATGTATTGTTCTTTCGTTTCTTCTTTTCTTCTTTTCATACTTCCAAATGAATTAGACATTTTAATGGTGCTGGGGCTTTTATATTTGCAAAATGAATGACAAGCCTGATATACATGATTGAACTTACTTGATCCAGTTCACTCTCGACATCTTAAACTTAGAAATCCTAATATTTTGTGCCGAACCATGCCTCATAAAAGCATCATTTGGTCATAAATAATTACACTTACCTGGTATTTCTGCTCTTAATATATATCCAATATCAGTTTCAGACCAATCAACACTGCACGCATTCGAACTCCGATAATTCTGTAGCAGAGCTTCAGCCTCAAAGTCCCACAGAGGGAAAGCGTCTGCTGGGTCGAAGAATTTCCCAAACAAAAGAGGGCTAAACAACGACCCCTCGTCGAAGAACTTAAGAGCACAAGATCCAGCTTTGGCTTTGAAGGTGTTGAAGACATCTTCACTCAAAGGCTTGCACCATTTATGTGGATTCCGGTCTTCATATCGGATTTCGAGGGCCTTCCTGTGAGACATTCTTGTTTTTCTGGAGACGGTGGCGGTGGAGGTGAGAGTAGTCCAGGCTCCTCTTATATCATGTGTGAAACCAACTTTACCAAAAGCAGAGGACATATTCCTTTTTGAATTTGAGGGGTGAAAGCAAAGTGCACTATCTTCATTTTGTATGGTTTCTCCAACATTA
The DNA here is from genome assembly GCA_030737835.1 of Acorus gramineus. Lineage (NCBI taxonomy): Eukaryota > Viridiplantae > Streptophyta > Magnoliopsida > Acorales > Acoraceae > Acorus > Acorus gramineus. The sequence goes on along the minus strand of CM060847.1, from coordinate 13,717,715 downwards.
TCGTGGACCACTTTGATGATGTATGGTGATTTGAGACTGGTCCTTTGAATGTCAGACCACACACTTGATTCCCACAGGATATATGATCTCGGCTTTGATGCCCTTCTTCTCAATGTCTTCATTTAGGCTCTATTTATTAAGGTGTGCTTTATGCTATGCACTTGTTGGGATATTTATCCAAGATTTCTTGGCAGTACTAGATTGTTTTTAACTATTTTTAAACCATATCAAGAACTGATAAATTACCCCCATTAGATCGGCAGTTGCGGTAGGTGGGAAAGACAGTAAATTGCATATCTAAATGGGTTTTGAGCTTTTGCGATTGAACTCTATATTTATTTTTGAGTGCTGCTACACTCAGTTTTATTCTCAGTACAAAACATAGTCCTTATCTACCTCGTTATATATTTAATTAAACATATACCTCATTAGATGATATGTATATCTAATTGAATTTTTTCCTACGCTTACTAAAAATGAATTCATTCGATTTGAAATGGAACGATACGCACTTTTTATCAGAGTGCATCTAAGTTTTTATTGGTAAACATGACGGAGTATATCTTTTTCCTTTATTTTTTCCCACGTTTAAAAAGTTGCTAAGAATATGCTTTTGAAAAACCAACATTTTTGGGGTGGATTTTCAAAATCTTGATGTTTGGATCCGAGCACTACCTCAAAATAGCATACAGTAAAATCATATATGTTAACTATACTTGTATATTTTATATAAAACAGTAATTTTACTTCATTTTATATTTTTTTATAAATTGCACATTTTGATACAATCACTCCTGGTATTTGAACATACAAACATTCGGGGGACATGGAAGGTTATGACAGCATTTCAACATGATTCTCAAACCTTTCACAGGGTAAAACATGTTACATAATTAATCACAGTACAGTTCCTGACTAGAAGTCAGAAATGAGCACTGGAAAACCACATGACATACAAACAAGTTCTCAGAAGTTGGAAATACATTGACAATTTCATGCCCAAACAACAATACAATTTCTGAGAGTCATACCATAAGAATTATGTGATTCCCCTCTCACACGAGAAGATATGAGGGCCTGAAGATGGATGTGTGGTTTCCGCCCAGACTGCGGCCTCGGAGACACTCCAAGTTCATCACCTGGGAGTGATCAACAAATAGATTCACCTGCCAAGTGCCAAATGCAAGGAAAAAAAATGATGTTTCATTCAACAGAAAATATGGACTTAAATAACAAGCTTGAATTATAACATACTCTGGGTCCATAGCTGTGGATGAACCACTCAGAGGTGTTTGGATGCGAGACTTCAAACATGGTCCTCTCGAGTCCTAGTCGCCCTATTATCCTTGCAACCAAGTCTGATCGCACGGAATCAGCATACTTGCACAGATCATCGGCATCGATCATTATCATGTCCGCTCCGGCTTCCAAGCATCTCTCAGCCCTTCTTATCAACAAGGGTATATCTTCCACAACTTCTGCATATCCCACAATGAATGAAACAATAAGCATGTCATGACACTGATGATCATTATCAGGACTAATGTGCTTATATGGTTTACCTGATGATGATCGGGATGTTGGAGCTCTGTAGGCCCCATATGCTCTATTGTCGACAACAGGGATGTCAGAAGAGTTGAATTTCACAGCAAACTGAGGCTTGGCTCTGAGGCCGCCACTTTTAATCAGGCGGATGCATCTCAAGAGATCTTCTTCAGGGAGTCCAAGTGAGCCAACGTTGAGCTCAATCGTGTCAAACCCCAGACGTTTGCACTCCTGTGAAGACATCAAGTTGAGAAAAAAAGCCTCACTTAGGTAGATAAGATGCGTTCATGAGAAGAGATGACATACTTCAATATATTGCTTGAAAGCAGTTGGCCCTTTGCGAAGAAGATGTTCTGCCCAATCACCAGTACTGACATACACATCATGCTCATGTGCAAGATTGGTTATTTCTTTGATGAAGTCCTCTGCCATCAAGCTGTGTGAACCACCAGCAAACTTCAAGCCATCGACAAATTGTCCCATAGACTCTAACATGTCCTACACCATCATCAATAAGATGGTTAGTACTTGATGTTCAATCTAACAGAACAAATTCAACATGGCTATTCCCATGGTTTTAGTTGACTGTAATGCGATGAAATCAGTTTCCAATTCCGTCGCCCAAGTGCAATGTCTCATTTCCAATGGCATTTAAATAGTAAGACATCCACCCTTTCTCTACTTAGATGGTAATATCCACGAGTTTCTCCTGTTACTAGACTGTTAATGCAAGAAATCAGTTTCCAAATCTGTCGCCCAAATGCAATATCTCATTTCCAATGCAATTTAAGTAGTAAGATATCCACCCTTTCATCATATCTACACTATCGGAAGAAAATGGTAAATCATAAAAAAGACGGGTCAAAGTCACAAATCACAAGTTCCTCTACTCTGCATCCCCTTACATGATTAAGTACATCTTATTAGAACAATTTTTGAACAGATATACATTAATTATCTTCCTACTCACATAACCAGTACGCGTAAACAGAATTGGTTCTTTGGTTAGAACCATATATTTGCTTTCCCCACATGTCTCGAGTACGAATGATTTTATGCATTCCCAGCTGATGTTGGGATTACTCGGCCACCAAAAATATGACTTATTGAATTCCTCGAGCAAGGTTTCCATCTAAACAGGATTTCACTTAAAGAGTTTGCCTTAAAAAAAAAAAGGCAATAATAATATAAAAAAACAGACCCAAACAGGGTTGGCTCTGTAGCTAGAGGCATGGTCTGCTCCTCATATGTCTCAAGTTCATCATTTGCTCATTCGAGCGTAATCGAATCACATCCGACTTCCTAACTAGACGCAAATCACAAAGCACAAACGCAATGTTGCAAAAGATAACTATTTTTGTTTGAAATCATCAATGTCATCAGGAATATCATCAATTCGGGATCTCATTTGAACAAACTCTGCATCAAAGTACAAACATTTCGCTAAATTGAGACAGAGAGAGAGAGCGAGAGGACCTGGAGAGCGAGACGGCTGGGAGGGCCACGCATTTCGGTGACACCAAACCTCCTCGGCTTCTCGGGGCGGTCCTCGTCCTCGGAGAAGCTCTTCCACCGATACGCCGACATTTTTTCTCGGATAATTGGAGCTTCAGTAGACCGATCGATCGATCGAAAGAGGGAAAAAGCGAAAACGACGACGGGAAGAACCTCTTTGGACGGTGAAGTGGTTTTAATGTGGATGGAGAGAGAAGAGGTCAGAAGGTTTGAGTAGCTTCTCGAAGAGACACGAAGTGCTGGGGAACATCATCTGCCGTAATTATTAAAGGACACGTAAGATTAAATAGTTATCTCAGTCTCTAAGCCCCGTATGAATAAGTGCTAGGGACATCATGTCTCATACTTATTCCCGGGATATACAATTACACCACAACAATCAAATAAGTGATTCGATAAAAATGAGTTTTTGTGTTTAATTATATTTTAAATAAATTATTATTCAACGTAATAATAAATTTTTTTATTGTTTTGATAAAAATATGAATAAAATATGAATAAAGATTTATAAAAAATAAAAAAAATGATAACACGCGATTTATAAAAAAATGATGATAGTTGATTTGACAGTAGACCCACATATTCTTTGGATTGAATAACCTGGAATAACTTTAATTTCAAGAGTTGAATGAAATCCATATACCACTTTATACCAGTTCATTCAAACATATATTAACCTTGGGTATTCAATACATCTAAACATCCAAATTTTCCTATTTAGCTTCATTCCATGTTATCCGATCCCTTGTTCCGCATTCAAAAGCGGATTAATATATTAGTTTTTTGATATACAGATGTATCTAAAAAATTTGAAATGCAGATGAGTAATTCAGATACACATACAGATTTAGATTTGGATACAGTCATATACTAGTTTTTTTATATATAAAAACAAATACAGATACAGATTTAGATACAATCCTTATTCACACAAATATGCATGTATTATTCATATACACCTTACATGTATCTAGATTCAAAATAAAAAAAATAAGTTTGCACGAATGTATTAATTTTTTAGACAAGATACAAATATTGATTAAGATACGACCATATATTAGTTTGTTCAGCTAAAAATGTATCTAAAAAATTTCAGACACAAATACAGATGAATATATAAGTTTTTTCAGATACAGATACAAATATAGCCCTATATTAATTTTTTCAGATACAAATGTATCTAAATTCAAAATCAAATGTATTTGAATGTAACTAAATTAATTCTAATACTTATGAAAGATTATACATGCTTAGATAATGTATTTGACTTTTAAAAAACAAAAACTATCCAAATGAATGTAATTGGATTACATTGGATCACTTCAAAATAAATGTGTCTGATCAACTGTTTAAAGGAATATAACTGTGTTAATTCAGATGATAAAAAAAAAAAAACAGACGAATGAAAAACTAAAAAATATCAAATAACAGATTCAATTGAAAACAAAGAAAAAATTCAGATCATTAAAAAAAATTAACCAACATCCCTAGATATCCCAATCAAAGCGCGAGAGGCACCGTCTGTTGCTGTCGCCGTCTGCGCATCGATCGAGAGTCTCCACACACACACACACACACACACACACACAAAGAATGGATCGAATTAAATGTTAACCCAATCCTTCGAAATCTACACACACAGAAGAAAAAAATTTCTTCAATGGACGGTTTGAAATGTGTAACCCAATCCTCGAAGTACGAAAAATTGTTAAAAAAAAAGGGTAAAAAAGGTATTCTATATGTGTTACCTCATGGGACTTGTAATAAAGTCTATAATTTGAGGTTCATAAATTATTATTGATTTTATTTTAATAAATGATCTATGAATCGGAAAAAACACAAAAAGATGAATATGTAATTCAATTTGTTTTTCCTTATAAAACTAGACTAGATATTTCATTAGATGCAAGGGAGGATATACACTTTAGATATATATTGACCTTTTATGGTTCGGTTTGTGCTTGCCCGTTGAGCAGCTTGGCCTCGTGCTTGATCTGCTCTAAGTTGGGCTTCACCATGGATTATGGAAGTATTTAGTTTTTGCAGGATTATTTTTAAGATACGATACTTTGTTAGTTTCATGTCACATATATAATAATTAACCTGATCACACAAGTACATCCAAATTAAACACACGGCCCAAAAGCAAAGTTAATTGCTGTTGTACTTGACATTCTATTATTTGGTACAAAAACATGGAAAATAAAGGGAGAATTTTAAATTAAAAAGGAGAAGAGACAACATCTCTGAGACCCTTAATCCCGACGGTAGGAAGTTTGATGTGTGCTCCAAAACAATTGTCGGGCTCTCCACCTTCCTCAAGCTCTTCACCTTCTTCAACGGCGCCGGCGGAGGCGTTATTGTCTCGGTCAACTGCTTCAGTCATCTTTTGTCTCTTGTTTATAATCGGCTTCAACCCTCGAAAAAGATGAAATTTTTTTTATATCAATATGTGCTCATAAAAGTGTTATATATATATATATATATTAAAGTAGATTAATGAGAAATCTATCCATATTTATTTATGAAAGATCCATCAAAACAAAAAGTATCAGTGGGATTATCTGGAAAAATTTCGTAGACAAAGCCAGACCCAACCAAAAATAATAGTGAGAAGTGAGTGTGGACGTGTTTGGATTCTCTGTTTTTTTTTTTTTTTTTTTTTTTTTCTGTTTGTATCTTATTTGACTTATATATATATATATATATATATATATATATATATATTAAAACACACCGAGAACTATAAAACGATCAATGTAATACTAATTCTAAATGGGTATACATACACTCGATCATTTCTGAAATCATTATTGCAGTTTCCACCTTTCCTCAACCTAATATCTACAAAGTTAAGCTAATACACATTAGGTTAGGAAAATACAAAAAAAATATGCATTTAAGATATTTTTTTTTTTTTAAACCGGCAGACAATGCCACGCATTTAAGATAATTTATTAATGTGTGTGTGTATATAAAGACATATACTGTACTAAACATGCACATATCTGAAAAAAAATATTAGGCACCTCAAAGATAATTATCTCTAACATTTTTATTCCTAAAATTTATTCTTTTTCATCAATTTTTTCACTTTCCAGCCCCAAAAGAAGAAGAAGAAGAAAAAAAAGACTTAGAAAGCATTAGAGCATCCAATGCCACTGTTATGTTGTATAAAGGATCAACCAACCTAAACATGAAAGGAATAAAGCCTTAAACACACACAAACACTACAACTCATCCAAACTGCTGATATTGCTGGCTCTCACTTTTGAACCATCGACGCATTGCTTTCCTTCACTACCATGAAAAGAATCCAAGCAAAAAAAAAAGAAAAAAGAAAAAGTGTAACAAAAAAAAAGAGCCCCCATATCACATCTAAACCTCTACTTTGTCAGACCCATATATTATATAACATCAAATCATCTTTTGCTTTGGTTCATATTCTTCCCTTCAATTTTCTCTTCTGTTTGTCTTGAAAATTCAAAAATGGCATATCTCAGAATACAAGGTGCGTTTATCTGTATATTGATCATTGCCATGGACATCGCCGCTGGGATTTTGGGAATCCAAGCTGAAATTGCTCAAAATAAGGTAACCCATTTAGTTTGATCACTAACATATTATTTCATGTCACTTGGACATTATGGTTCTCATTTTCGACGGACAAAGGCGTATTTTGAAAATGTATGGGCCATAGTTGTGAGGTTCATCAAACATTAAATTAAGGAGTTTTCTGTGGGGGGCCTGTGGGTGATTGAGTTTTTCTAGAGGCAACTCCTTATATGGGGAGTAGGACTTTTGTGATCATAGGACCTGGGTGTACTTGGTAGACTTCTGTTCTACTTGTTCTTGCTTCCTCAGTTTTTTGTTTTTAGCAAGCACTCAATTTTAGAAATAAAACTTAGGTAAAAAAAAAAAACATTTATAGTTTCATGTTACATGATTGATATTTGTTTTGGATGTTTTGAATAGGTGAAACATGTGAGGCTGTTGATCTTTGAGTGTAAGGAGCCAAGTCACCAGGCTTACAAGCTAGGACTGGCTGCTGTTGCCCTTTTAGTGCTGGCCCATGCCATCGCAAATCTGCTTGGCGGATGCGTCTGCGTTTTCACGAGGGAGGAGCTTGATCAGTCCTCCGCCGACAAACAATTAGCTGCCGGAACTCTAATCCTCTCATGGTACGATTGTCTTGATTTTTTCTGATTTTATTGGGATTTCATCAGATTCGTTCAGTCTTTTTTTTCAAAATTTCAGATGCTAAATACATAAGGTTGTCGGTGGTGGCCGACCAGGATTTTTTTTTACAGGGGATTGAAAAAAGTGGTTTGAAATACAAAACAAATTTTACATAAATATGTATTAAATTATTAATGTCAAATTAACTTATTTTTTATAAAATATTCACAAAAATATGTTGTAACGTCATTCACAAGCTTGTCATTTTTCTCTCTGCTTTTTTATATTAATTTTAATGGGTGAAATGTAATTTTCCTTTTGATTTAAAATCTCCGTTAGCCTATCTACAGCATTAGTTGTTTATACATTGTGATAGTATAGTATATACTATGCTATAAAAGTATACAAAAATTAAAAAAATTAATTTCTTAAAGAGGAAAAATATATACTACTGTATTTCAGTGTATATTTTATTTTTAATAACAATATATATTAAAAATATATATATATACAATGTATTTCAGTATATACTTTATTTTTTTATAACAATATGACTTCAATGAAAGTGTATATTAAAAAAAAAAAATATGTGGGTTGCAGATTAAGCCGCTCAAAAGACTAGACATATTAAATCTTTTTTTCCTATATACTCAAGCTTTTATTCAAATTTAAATTTGAGCAAAAGTCACTCAAAACGCTTTCCAATCATTTATCCATACCCATACCAAATCAAGCTTTTACTCAAATCTTTACCCAAATCAAGTTAGACTCAAATCTTTACCCAAATTTTCAACATCTTTTTTTTCCCTTTGTCTCCACATTTTCTTTCAATGTGACATTTTTTTTCTTTCAACTCCACCTTTAGTTGAATTATATTAGATACCTTCTTAACCCCCCCTCCCACCCAAATTTTCACAATATCTTAAACCCAAAAAAATAAAATGGTATTCTTTCTTAAATCTTCGTCTTTTTTTTTAACTTCTTATTTTTACATTTTTTTAAAAAAAATTAGATGATTATAATTTTTAAATTTGAATATCTTGAAGGAAAGAAAAATTGAGTAGCAAATTGTTTTGGAAGAAGGATTTTGAAAATGTTTATAGGAAATAATTAGAAGAAAATGTGAATTTTTTAAAATATTTGAGTAAAACACATAATGATGGTTGGAGATACATCATATTAAATCAAGCTTTTACTCAAATTTTAAATAAAATTTGGATATATGTCTGAGTAAGGGCTGGAGATGGCCTAACATTTACTCATACTCATTTTTGTTTTTTAACTTCTTATTTTACGTTAATAAAAAAAATATTATTTTATCTTTTTTTAAAAAAATTAGATGATAATAATTTTTAAATTTAAATATTTTAAAAGGAAGAAAAATTGAGTAGTAAAAACACTTGGGCAAAAGACTTTGAAAATGTTTATATGAAGTAATTTGAAAAAGATGTGAATTTTTTAAAAAGATTTGAGTAAAACACATAGTGATGGTTGGAAACACATTATATTAAATTAAGCTTTTACTTAAATTTTAAATAAAATTTAGGTATATGTTTGAGTAAGGACGAGAGATGATCTAAGGGCGGGAGATGGCCTACCATGAAAAGTGTGGGGTTTTTTCTTGAAAAATGGTTCTTAGTGAAGACTGATTAGATCTGAGATGTGTGTCTGAATTGATATCCAAAATCCACCTCTTGTTGATGCAATGAAGGATTGTTCTGATCGTGGCGTTCACGATGCTGCTCGTCGGGGCGATGGCGAACTCGAAATCGAGGGCGTCGTGCGGACTGGGGCATCGGAGGTTCTTGTCCATCGGAGGGATCCTCTGCTTCGTCCATGGGTTGCTCAGCGTCGCGTACTATGTTTCGGCCGTCGGCGCTGCCAAAGAAGAAAGGAGGACGTCGCGGAGTGATGGCGCGGGCGTCTAAGGCGTGCTTGGTTGGTCCCCTGTTTTAGGCCTTGGACGTTCTTGTTTAATTTGATTTATCAGCTGAGATGAGATGGTACAAATAATTCACATGAGATGTAACGGTTTGCGTTTGAGGAATGGATTGCCTAGAAGAATTTGAGTTTGGGATGTCTTGGGATTAGAGGTGTAAAACGGACCGTGCCGTGTCGGCCTAGCCCATTTAGGGAGCGGGCTAATCAGCTAGCGCGCCATGTCATGTCAACCCGTTAATTTTGACGGACCGTGCCGTGTTTGGCTTGGCCTGTCGGGCTAACGGGCCGGCCCATGCTTTTTAAATTTTTTTTTTTTAATTCTAAACTTTACTTTTTTTAATATTATACACACAAAAATTATATAAATGTATTACACATACATATATATACACACAAAAATATTATATATACTTGATAAAACAATTAGAGGAGACATTTATTCAACATATTATATGTTTCGTCTACTGTGAATTGCCATGCCGTGTCGTACCTATCATGCCGTACTCATTAACGTGCCGTGCTAAAAACCGCTCACGTGCTACAAGACTGCCCCAACACGGCTCATAAAACTTAATGTACCATGTCGTTAACGTGCCGTGCTTGTTTCTTCACTTGTCGTGCTTGTTTTTTTACGTGCAGGCACGACCTGTTTTACACCTTTACTTAGAATATAATAATCCATATGGGTTATTAAAAATACCCAGAAATTAGTTCCCGGTCCTTCAAATTATTTATATATCTTTGGAATATCTACACTTATTTTAGGTCGCAAGACCCCCTATGTTATTTCAATAATGGGTATCTTGTTATCAGTGCGTGCATTTACAATTGCATGCTTTCGTGAGGAAAGCTAATAAGATCACATATTGAAGGGTCGGGACTCGGGACCAATTGGTTCATAAAAATCCCTGACCGTTGATTATCCACTCCCCATCCAAGCATCCAAGACCGTCAGATTGATGGACTTCCACTACTAAAGGACCCAATCTCAACCGCCAAGAACCCAGCACATCCCAAAACCGCCTCCCACATATAAATAACCGCCCTCACCTCAAACCAAATCTCACCCGTCCATTCCCAGCCAAATCCAACGCTCAAAACTCACGATCCGCGTCATCTCCACCGATTGGTCGATTCATCAACAGTACCCCCATAAATACCCCCACTCGTCTTCAAACATCTCCCCCTATCGAAACCTCTCAAAAGTCCGAAGTCCTTCAACAATGGCGGCGGGCAGAGGCAAGGCTATCGGATCCGGATCCAAGAAGAAGTCGACCTCCCGGAGCAGCAAAGCCGGCCTCCAGTTCCCCGTCGGGCGGATCGCCCGGTTCCTCAAGTCCGGCAAGTACGCCGAGCGAGTCGGCGGCGGCGCCCCAGTCTACCTCGCCGCCGTCCTCGAATACCTCGCGGCGGAGGTGAATTTCCGCTTTTGCCTCTCAAAACACTTCAGGTTTCCGATTCTTGCCTTCTTGGTCTGATTTTTTTTGGGGGGGGGGTGTTTTGGGGATTTCGCAGGTGCTGGAGCTGGCGGGGAACGCGGCGAGGGACAACAAGAAGACTCGGATTATGCCGCGTCACATACAGCTCGCGGTGAGGAACGACGAGGAGCTGTCGAAGCTGCTCGGGACGGTGACCATCGCGAGCGGAGGAGTGATGCCGAACATTCACAACTTGTTGTTGCCGAAGAAGACGGGGTCGAAGGGGCACGTGGAGCGGGAGGAGTAGATTGGATCTGGTGATGGACGGTCGTCGATGTTCGGTGGGGTTTAGTGTGCTTATATGTTGGTGGTGGTTGTTTTTAGTTTGGGTTGTGTGATTGGGGGTTCTTCTGTGAATACATAGCAATTGGGGGTTTGTTGTGGTTTTTTTTTTTTTAAAGTCTACTGTTAAAATGACAATTGTGTTGTGGATACAAAGATTTTACAAAATGAGTTATGTTCTTGTTATAAAAAAAAAGGGATTAATTTGATGATTCGTGCTATCCCAAGAAAACATGTCATCTCAATTGATAATAATGTACAAGATAATTATTATGTATGTAAGGTGTATAACAATGTAGAACAACCAAAAAAATGACGTGAGAACTTAGAAATATGTAATCACCAATTTTAGGGGTTGTTGGTCTTGCGAAAAACAAAAATTGAGGGACCTAAAAAAAACTAGGGTTAAAAAAGTATTTGGGATTAATTTTCTCATTTTCTTTTACATTAAAAATCACTGATATGGAATTTAATGAAGCAAGTAATTTTGAAAAAATAAATATTGTATGAAAACAATCATTGTATGCAATTTAATGGTGTGTTTGGATCATTGGATGTGAGGTTGAAACACTAAGATTCTTAAAATTTTATTTTTCAAACTCTGTTTTTGAAAAGATATGCTTTATTAGATTTTGGAGAAATTAATTAGGGGTCCCTGAGCCTATCTCCATAATAACAATAAGTCCCTAGACTGTTTTACAATAACAATAACTCCCTGAACTCAAAATCTATTATCTTTGGGTCCCTCAAACTAACAGAGATATTAACAGCAGTTGGAAATACCATTTATATCCCTCCCACCTAAAAACCATCTCCCCCAAAACACAAAACTTCTCCTTCTCTCCCCCAAAACCTCCCTTGCCCTACCGTCCCTCTCTCTCCCCCATTGTCGATCTCTGTAGCCGCGACACCGTCCTCGCTCTTCGACGCCGTCCGCGCTCCCTCCGACACCGTCTGCGCTCTCCGACGCAGACGGTGACGACGTACGGAACGCGAAATGTACTCGGCCTTCCACAATGTCCACGGCCATGGTCGACGCCGGAGTCCTCAGCATGCCTGAGCTCGGTTGGTATGTGTGTTCGATTGGTTGGTTGATTTTATTTTGATTTGAGTGTGGTTGGATCTGTAGGGTTTTGTTGGGTTTTTATGTAATTTTTTTTTTTTTTTTGGTGGTTTTGATTGATGAGAATCATGTTCCGACGCCGTCCGTGCTCTCTCCGACGCCATTCGCACTCTCCGACGCCGTCCAAAAGGTGAGGTCTCTGATTTGCATTTTTTATTTGCATTGTGATGTGAAAACTGATGATTTAGAGGAATTTTGTGAGATATTTTTTATTTGCATTTTTTTTTTATGTTTATTTAATGAGAGTTTTGAGAACCCAAAATTTGAAGAGTATGATAATTTGATATGAATTGAACGAAATATTCCCAATTTTAAAGTTTTTATATAAAAACTGTTACAACTGTGTGTTTGGCAAGGTTAGAAAACAAAAGGTTGATGATAATAGGTAGATTTGCTCCTTTACAGAGTGTTTTTGGTTCTTTGTTTATGATTCTTCAAATATTTAGTCTTATCTTTCAATGCTTACTATGATTGTTTTATCAGGATTAAGTAGTTATATATAAAACTCATTGATTCTTTTGGAAGGAAATAACATATACAAAAGCCAATGATCTAATGAATGTATTCAAGACCTATACACAATTAAGATTGGGCCAAGTACTTTTTGTTGGAAGATTTCAAGGATGGGGACATGTTTTAGATTTAAAATTTGAGTGGTTCCTTGAAGTGGAAGTATCATGAGTTATTGACCCTCACCAGTTTATTAATGTTTAATTTCGCAATTAAAATCATTAAAACTTTTCCAGTGGACAAGGTCTGAAGGTCAAGGTTGTGAGATTAGTTCAGAATGTTTACATGTAAGTGTAAGTAGAGGTGGTTAAGTTAGGTTATGTAGACTTTATGTCATCCTTGAATTTTAACTCATGTCTTGCCCCAGATATGCATGCACATATGCAAGACCATGCATTTACATTTGTTTGTGTGCTTATGCCTTTTGAAGTTAAAATGATTTTAATGTTCATATTTTAAAAGTGTTTATGAATGCCTAGGCCTATAGTTAATAGAACTATTTGGTCTAATTTAAAGTTCAATCATTTAGGCCTTATTTGGATCCGTGGTGGGATGACTTCAATAATATAAACGATTAAATGTTGGTTGTTTATGTTCACACTGTTTTGTGTACACTAGTATTGTTGATATGTACACCCTCATGTCCTGTTATACCTATCATACCTATTTGAAATGCTTATTGTTTAGTGAGGTTAAATAGACAATGAAAAATGTGAGATTTATGTATATAATGTTCTATGTACACTATAAAAAAAAATGTTCTATGCACACTGATATTCTTCATGTGTACACCCTTAAAATTCTTTGTAGTTGTAGGGGTATCTATAAGGTTTTATTTGGAATTATTTATTAAGAAAGAAATCAGGTTCAGTGACCCTTCATTTGGAACTTAAAATTAAATTGAAGTTATACAAAGGGAAGGGAAAAAAGATTAAACCTTGGTTCTTAAGAACATGAAAGTATCGTATTATGATAGAGCAATTTCTTTGTACATGAAAAAAGCATTAGAGAATTGACCATGGAGGTTTTATTCTTTTTTTTTTTTATCAAATTAGCTGCAAATCTAGGGGGATTGGCTGTCATCTACAGGTACACTTAAGCATTGTCTTACAGATTATCATGGAGCACACCATAAACTACAAAAATGGGCATTAATTAGTTAATTAGGCTAGTCCAACCAAATATAACAAAAATGGGATTATTCCTTATCTCTAGTCTGAAAAATGGGCTTCTTATATGATCTGAAGGAACAACAGGCATGATTACTGGCTCATGTGACTTTTAATTGTTAGTTTTTGCGGATTTTCATGCATAGATATTGATGAAATAAGTGATATTGATCCCTACTTTATGTTGCATAGGTCATTCTTATAGGGATAAATTTCACATGGGAAAAGAACTCTAAAATTCACTATTATATTTCTCTTGTACACTGTTATGATCCTAATGTACATTGTTTTACTTCTTAGGTACACTATTATGCTTTATATGTACACTGATAAATCATTCTTTTAATTATGTAGTGTGAGGGACTGTTCATCACTTATTCTAACATATTTTTTTCACGTTGTCAGTTGAAACATAATGGTTCGTCCGCAGAAAATGACACCACAACGAAGTCCTCGAAACTAGAAAATCGTAGTTTCTGATAAAGATGATCATTTTACCTCCACCACGAAGACTCGGGCATTATCATTTAGGGATCCTGTGTGTTACAATATGTACACTGTTATGTAGTATGGTGTTGATGTTTTATGTATTTTTAACAATAAATTTTATTGTGTCAATAACAGATTTGTAAAGTTTATTTTGTACATGTTTAATGTTAGTTTTTTTATCAGATGATGTTTATAATGCAGGTTTTGTACACTATTATGCAATATGTGTACACTGTTATGGATGTTACAGGTTCTGTATATTACAATATGTACACTGTTATGCAGTATGTGCACCTTGTTGTGGATGTTACAGGTTCTGTGTTTTACACTGTAAACATTGTTTTAGATATTACAGGTTATGTATGTTATACGGTGTACACTGTTATGCTGCATGTGCACACTGTTAAAAATGTTATAGGTTCTGTGTTTTATATTGTGTACACTGTTATGCAACATGTGTACACTGTTATAGATTTACGGTGGGAGGCGCGATGGGGTCATAGGAGGCGGTCAGAGGATGCGATAGGAGGTGTGGGAGGCACGGCGGGGGGGGGGGGGGGGGGGGGGCTACTGAAGGTGGTCTCATACTCTCACCTTATGTTGAGTTTTGGGAGAAAGAGAGATATTGGGAAAGAAAGAGAGCAAATTCATGTTATGTTGAGTTGAGGGTAAAAGAGGAATAAAAATAATATAGTGGATGGAAAAAAGATGGAAGGACCTAAACAAAATACCACTACTAACTGAGGGACCTAAAGAAAACTTAAAACAGTCCAGGGACTTATTGTTATTATGGAGATAGGCTCAGGGACCCCTAATTAATTTCCCCTTAGATTTTCAATGGCTTGTGGTTTGAAAAGCTAAACAATGAAAATGTGTTTGGATCTAAGTTTAAAATTTTTTAACTTTTTAAACGCGGAATCTATCTAAATTCATATCCAAATGGACTCTAAGGCTTCATTTAAAAACGGGTTTAGACAATTTTTAAGCTTTTAAGAACTACTTTTCTCGAACTTGTTTCCAAATAAAAAAAAACTGGGATAAAAAAAGTGCCGACAAATTTTAGTAAAAAAAATGTCCAAAACCTTAGTTTGTCAAAAGCTGTAGAGAAACAACTTCATGTAAAATCAGTTTTAAATCCAGTTTTTGTTTAAAATTAGTTTTGTAATCATATAACCATATGCAACCTAAGTCCCTTAATGAGATTTATATTTCCTTGGAAATGATGTAATCTTTGTCTATTTTTTATAAATATATACAGTTTATATTCTTTTACAAAGAGATACATGTCTTTTGTCAAATGAAATTATATACTTAAAAATAAAAAAACAGATCGCACGTAAGGATATAAATGCATCCAATCCCCTAACAAATGTTACATATCATATTGACACCACAATATTTGATATAGGAGAGGAAGGGCAGCTTCGAGCACTATTTCTTTCACTGTCATCATCCCCTCCCTAAATCCTACCTAAAGTTTAAATAATTTAACTCAAACACAATCCGTCGGGTTTGGATCGGATTGAGCTCAGATCGGTTCGAGTTTGACTTTCAAAATGTGTTACTATAAATAATTAGAACTTTATAAAAATTTATGCTCCACATAAAAAAAAGAGATGAATTAAAAAATATTTTTATTAAATACATATGAATGAAACTATAGGAGTGATAAAATTATAAGTAAAAATAAATTAAACAATTCAAATTTTATTTCATATGTTTTTTTTTTCCTGAAAATCCATATAACCCCATGAAAGTTTCAATGGTTACACAAAAGAGCCCTGAGTTAAATTACCACCAATTTATGAAGAATATTAGTAGAATATTATGTTACTTAACGTTACTTTAAAAATATATATTCATATAACCCCCTAAAAGATTGCGAATATATATATCTATCCCTCATTTTTAGAATATCCATATAACCTCCGAAATTATGCGTTTAATTCATATCACCCCCTACCATTATCTTATGTGTGGTTAACCTAACAATAAATAATAATTCATTCTTAACAAATTGAGGAAGCTATTCTGGTCCATATTGGGGGAACTATTCATTCTTAATAATAAGTCCCTGCAGTGGTATGGTCCATATGGCTCACCAGGAACGTAGCCATATTTCAAGGCGCCCGGACATATTAGGAGAACATATGGGAGCTATTCTGCTGCTGCGTCCGAAACTGGGGGCGTTTCTTGGCGGGAGCGAGGGAGGTTACCTTCCGCAATGGACGAATGGCGATCACGGGATAGCATGAAGGTACAGGCGGACCGTTGGCTTGGTTAGATATCTCTTCTAATCAAGCAATAGTGCGTTCATGGACCACTCATTTCCTTTTCCTCAATGCTTTCTCTATGTCTTCTCATCTATATCAGAATTGTACTTCGAATATCAGAAATGAAATCAAGGTAGCTATTTCTACCTTTTTCAAAAAAAAAAAAAAATTGAGGAAGAAATACAGTGAGATAATTTTTTACGAATGACATTTGATCATTTAGAGATTTTATATTATATTTTTCTTAAATAGATTATTTAGATAAACGCATTTATAATACCTTCGAATGGATATAATATAATATATCCAGAAAATTTTTAAAATTTGACAAAAAGTATAACTTACCCAAAATATTCATTAAATTTAATAGAAAACAAACTATGGGCCTTGGGTGCATTTGGAAATTCAGTTTGAAAAATAACTTTTAGCTTTTAAATGCTTTATGCACACTTTTTGAGAGTATAATGATGATGACTGCTCCATGAAACACAGATTTCAAGGCACAATATTTTGACAAAATCTAGTAGTGATAATATATTTAAGTTGAGCTATTATATGTGATTTTTCATTAAGTGTGGGTGAAAGTGATGATGACAAATAGGTAGTTTAAGGGTAGTGGGATTGAGAAGATGTGATTAGCAAAAGTGAGTTTACAAAAGGGATTTCCAGTACCACCATAATTTCATGCCGTTTGGGAATCATGTTTGGCAATCGAATGGGAAGTATTAAAATCGGGCTTCAAAACACAATTTATGTTTGGTTGGACCCTGTTGAAAATATAAGATACATGTGAAATTCCCAAAATGTCCATGATAAGATGAAATTCCCAAAATGTCCATGTTGGTGTCTTCTTCCGTCAACTTTCACCCAAGCCCTAAAATCAGAAGCTCTTCATTCCCCTTCCCCTCGAGAAGCTCGCGATCGACCCCATTAAAAAGCTAAGTTAAATCATTCAAGAAATACTTACTGTCAGTATATCAAGTTATGATGAAGGGATTCTGGAACTCAAAGCCTTGATGGTTGAACCGTCCAATCTAGGGTTGGGGAGCGAGGGTTTACTTTTGGGGGTGTTGGGGAGCTAGGGTTTCCAAAGCAGTTAGCATTTAGGGTTTTCAGATCCAAACACTTTTTCTGGGTATCTTGGGAAGGTGGGTTTTGTGTTAATGGCAAGGGAGAGACGAGAGGGGCCTATGATCGGAGAGAGGCGGGAGACCTTGAGGAGAGAGAGGAGAGAGGCGGGAGACCTTGAGGAGAGAGAGGAGAGAGGCGGGAGACCTTGAGGAGAGAGAGGTGAGGTGCAGGCAAGATGAGAGAGGCGAGTGCAAGCTCGAACGGAGAGAGGGGAGGGGACTTCGATCAGACCAACTTCGAACGAAGAGAGGCGAGGGGAATGGAGCAGCTAGGGTTTGGTTTTGAAAAGAGAGGCGAGAGACTTCCACGGTCACACCACTACAACCAAAAAGTGAGAAGAGAGAGAAGAGAAGTTTTTCCAAAGAGTGGGTATTTATTGGATTGTAATTCAACAAAATTGGGATGGGTATACTTGTAATTGTGCATCCATTTTTTCTGGTTTACGAACCAGAGTTTTGAGAAAGCTTATTTTTTCAGCTTTCCCAAGTCGGGTTTTTTTTTTTTTTTTTGGCAATTTACACACAATCACAATCATGTCGATTTCAAAACTTGGGCCCATTTTTAATGTTTGGTTTGCATTTTAACCCCCCTGATGTTTGTAATCGTAATCGCACCCTTGAAACCAACAACCAAACGGACCCTAAGTTTGAGTTGCTCAGCTTCGGGTTCAAACTGTTGTAAGGGTGAGAGGAGGGGTCAAGTAAGCCTGTCAATTATTAAAAAAAAATATTAATATCCGATCTGAATCCATATTTGAAAATTTAAAAAATATCTGATATCCAAATAATCTGTATCCGTATCCGAAAAAATTATCTATATCTAAATTTTTTTGGATCGGTTAGGAATATGTTATATCCGATCCGAAAAATATCTATAGCTGAAAACATTATTATATTATATTATTTATTTATATACTTAGGATTACTATGAGTTTTTATTTTTATTTTTGCTCTAAAGCATGTAACATTTTTACACTTATAATTTTTATATTTTATGCTAGATAATTATTATATTTCTTTTACATATAGATATATGATTTTTATTTTTAAATATTGGATCTTTGGATATTTTAATAATTTCATATTTATTTTAAAGTTTTAAATATTTTAATAATTATCGAATCAGAGTATGAATACTTAGTTTCAATATTCGAATATTAGAAAATAATATTTTTTTGAGATACCTAATTTGAAATTTCGGTCACAGATATTGATAAGAGTTTATCCGATCAACATACGTTTAATTGATAGGTGTATGGTCTGGATGGGAGTAAACGCCCGATTAACGTACTTGATCACGTTTTATCCAAAAAAAAAAAAACCGTACTTGACTACGTCACGCTCGCACACGTAAGACATCCATAGCGGGTGAATCAAAGGGCATTTTCGTCAAACCATCCAAACCTAAACCCCCCGCTTCGAAATCCACCCGTCCAAACAATCCCAAATCGAACGGCCAAAGATCACGATCCGTGCACTCGCCTCTGATTGGCTCCCACACCAACCCCAACCCCCTATAAATACAAAATGTGATGAAACTCTCGCAAACCTCCATCAGTCTAATCTCTCTCTCTCACACACAATACAATTAATCGATCTCCGTCAACGATGGCCGGCCGTGGAAAGTCGATCGGCGCCGGAACAGCAAAGAAGGCGACCTCCCGGAGCAGCAAAGCCGGTCTCCAGTTCCCCGTCGGCCGGATCGCCCGGTTCCTCAAGGCCGGCAAGTACGCCGAGCGAGTCGGCGCCGGCGCCCCGGTCTACCTCGCCGCCGTCCTCGAATACCTCGCCGCGGAGGTGAATTTCCACTTTTAGCCCTCCCTCCTCTTCGTATCTCTCGATCTTCATCCGATCTTGACGGGGGTGTTTTGGGGATTTCGCAGGTGCTGGAGCTGGCCGGGAACGCAGCGAGGGACAACAAGAAGACTCGGATTGTGCCGCGTCACATACAGCTCGCGGTGAGGAACGACGAGGAGCTGTCGAAGCTGCTCGGGACGGTGACCATCGCGAACGGAGGGGTTATGCCGAACATTCACAACCTGTTGTTGCCGAAGAAGACCGGATCGGGTTCCAAGGCCGTCCCCGCTGACGACGATTGAGGGATTCTTTGTTTTGTTTGTTTTTTTTTTAGGGATTTGGGGATCGGGAGGGGTGTGTTGGGGGGGGGGGGATGTAAAATGTGTTGATTTCGTTGGGGTGTTATTTGTAATTCCATGTCTTTTTAATTTAAGGCTTGGTTTTTTGGTTCAATCTTTTTTATTTGGCGGTATGTTTGATTTTGTTTTTGATATATGGTGAGTTGAGGATTTAATGTTTCTCCCGATGATTGTTTGCTTAAAAATCCAAAAAAAAAAAAAAAAAAAGTAAATTATTAAAAATTTCCTTAAAACACAATATTGTAGTAAACCCTCTTGAAATGTCACTCAGTTTTATAAAAGGAACCAAGGTTTGGGTTGTAAGAAGTATATTTAATTAAAAAATTAAGGAACCAAGGTTTGGGTTGTAAGAAGTATGTTTAATTAAAAAATTATTTTTAATTTTGAGCATAAAAATGTTGTTTTTTAAAAGGATGGAAAATGTGTTTTTTAAAAATAAAATATAATTAAATTATTTTATTTGAAATTTTATTTTTTCACATGTTTTTTTGGGTGAAAGACATTTGAATCTTTATAAAGATCTATAAATTCATTTAAGTTTTTGTAAATTTGGAGTAAGACAATTATATTTTTTGAAACATAAAAAATGTTTAATACATCCTTACTGTTAAATTATTTTTTAACCTATCATGATTAAAATTTACTATAGGCGTGATTTTACTATTATACCATCCACAATACACAACACGATGATTAATATGAGTTTTTTAACTTGTGTAATCACCTTATCAAAATGTAAAATAAAAAATCTAAGTAATATCTATAATATAATAAATATAATACACAAACAAAATCATCTTCATAATTATAATTGTTTAAAACAGAAGTAAAAAATAATAATAATGGAGTAATAAACAACAATAAAGTCAAAATCCGCAAAAAAAGAAGAAGTGAAAATGAGTTTGATCAAGGGCAAGATGTTCATTTAAAAGGATATATATATGTTTTTTTTTTATTTTTTTAGTTATTTATATAAGTGTTTAATTTCATACAGATGGAATATGAATATATCATCAAATTGGATAAAAAGTTAACATATGAATTAAATTGACCGACCATAACAGTTTAAAGAACCTGTATGTCCGACTCCAAGTTTGCAAGGACTTATATGGATTTGTTGATGTTTACAGGGACTCAAATGTCTTTAACCCATGTTTTTCTAAATACTATCTAAAAAATGTGAGGAAATTATTTTATCCTCTTTATTAATGAAAAAAAGTTCTAAATATCATTTTTCAACCTCTTAATATCTTTTGAATGTTGGAAATTTATTTTTCAACAGAATTTTAATAAGTAAAAAATAAAAAGAAATCAATAATCTTGAAATACAATATTCTATCACATTTATCTCAAAAGAACAAAAAAAAACATTAAATTTAAAATTTAGCATCACAACCCAATAAAAAACTACACAACGCTTCATATCACATGATACTCATTGGATTTTTTATAAAGTTAGATAACATTTTAAGGGCCCATAATAATATTGTATTTTTATGGGGTTTTTAATAATTTGCATAGGAGAGGGTGGAAACTAAATAACAACCCTTGTTTATTTTATATTGATTTGGTAGGACCGGTAAAAGGCGCATGATAAAATAAATCTTGGAAGAATAAAAGCGGCTGGAAATATGTTTTTTTTTATAGAGTTATAGGAAGTTATTTTTATAAAACAACGGAGCATTCTTACCGAAAAATAATAAAACGACAAGCGCCAGGTTAGATAGAAACATAATCTCTAATAGGATTTATACCTGTTCTAGAAATAAATAACTTTATTAATTGAATAAATAAATTTTTATTTAATTAATTTTTTTGTTTTTATTTTTTATAAAACGTAAAAATAAAGGTGAGTAGTTTGGTTGATGAAGGATAAAATATGAATAAAATATAAAAAATTGATTTAACATGTGGGTTCTATTGATGTATAAGAGGTGATGACAAATGATTTAATGTGATGACACATAATTTGATTTAACAAGTGGATCCCCTTATACCACTCGAGAAATAACACAATTTTAAAAGAGGGTTTAAAATACAAATATCCGTTTATTCTTACTTAATTCTACATTGTTATACCTACTTATTCTATTTACCCGAACACTTTTTTTTTTTGTTTATTCTCTGCTATTCCCATCAATTTCTTTCTTGTTCCTCTACCCAAACTCCCCCAAGTGCATTAGAGATCTTTTAATAGATATTTTAAATTTAATATGGTTTTTTAATAAAAAGTTTTATTGTATCTTATTTTTGATGAATGTCTTTTGTAACATAATATACTTGTTTACAGAAATATTTTTGCTACATTTTATTCATGCAAAGGTGTAACGTAAACAACAGATAGTTTTTATTTATTTTTAATGAATAGTTTGACTCTATGCGTTTGGTTGCGCGATTACAAAACTGATTCTCTCGAAATTTGGGTTTTAAAACTGATTTGGCAGGAAGCTCACTTTCTCAGCTTTTTAAAATCATAGTTTTTTAACACTATTTGTCTAAAATATGTGTACAGAAAGTTGCTACAGTAAAATTATTTGGTTGCAAGATTACAAACGCAACTTTCTACGATCACAAACGTTGCGCAATCACACAATCAAACGCATTAAATAAAATATCCCATGTGTGTCAGAGTTTGAATTTTATTTATAATTGTAATATGTCAATTAAGGAGTGATCTAAAATTTACACATGTTTTTTTTAGGGGTTATATGGATTTTTTTTAAATAATTTAATAAAACCTTTATGATAGACGATTATATATATTAACATTTTAACATTAGACACAACGAAGTCAGGATGGCCGAGTGGTCTAAGGCGCCAGACTCAAGTTCTGGTCCTCTAACGAGGGCGTGGGTTCAAATCCCACTTCTGACATATTTGATTTGATAATTTTGTTATTTATATTATAATTTTTTATTTTTAAAATTTAAAAATAAAATTTGTTAAAAACTTAAATCCGACTTCTGTTTTATATCTCTTTTCACATTTGATAACATGTTTAAAATTTTGAGCTAAATCTAAATAGACACTCAAATCTGATCTTTTTTAAAAAAGAAAAGCAGTTTAAAATGCTTTATATGTTGAAATGTATGGTTATTATTATTTTCTTATATTTTAATGTTCACACATACTTATTTGGTTTATCCACAGGTTTCACAGGGCAAGCAGCAAGTGGGATGCCTTTATCAGGGAAAAAAAAGGAACATTGATTTTTGAGGTTTTTTTTCCCCCTTTCACCATCATAAGAAAAATTCTACACTTTTGCAGTTCATATAATAAAATACATACTTTCACAAAAAATAAAATACATATTTAAATTAATTAAATACATATATTTTTTTGACATTTTTCCTTGATAAAATATATACTTACATATTAGAGTATGTACTCTATTAAAGTTTTCATATATCAAGTTAAAATTGTAGGAATTACTGCATGAATGATTGAATCATAATCTTTACAATTAACAGCCCAAAACTTGTGTTCAATTTCCTTGCCATCACAAAAAAGCCCACTGGTATGATAAATAACGAAAAAGTTACAGGCAGTCCTGTTCCAGCGGTTCACCCCATTTTTCTTTTTCTTTTTCTTTTTAAATCACACTCACCCTTTACAGTGCATGTTGTTATATGAAATAAAACATATACTAAAATACATTAGTGTATTTTTTTCATGATGAAACAATAAACAAAAAAAATTGAATCATACACTATGACAGAACCCCATATACTATAATAATGCAATATATACTACAATATCATAACGTATATGACTGTAAAATAGGCTATAAAATGGATTGTGTGTATCAACGCTCAATAAATAAAGTATATGAAATCCCTGTACTAAATAAATGAACCAAATAAAGGAATGTTTGGTTTGGGTTTAAATAAGCACAAGCAGGTGTCATGCTTTAAATAAGGCTCTATATTTACAGAGAAGATGGTTTTAGAAGCATCGGGGTCCAAATAAAGAACCAATGAGAATCAAATACAAACAAAATTTTAACAATAGCTTCTCAAATCAACATCTAAACCCTAAAATGTTTCAAATACCTCAATTTCCACTAATCAGTAGATTATAAATGGATTCACTTCTTTTGAAAAAAAAAATCATCTACACCTGATGAGTAATACAAATTCATTCCACATCAAAAATCGACGGTCTGGCGGATGCTTAAAATCCGATCAATGCCATTCCAAAGAATCCAGGGATGGAAGGAATGGCATAGGTCAGTCGATCTTAATCATGTGGAATGACGAAGAATGACTTTTAAAATCTTACCATGGTATGTACACAAGAATTGGGAAGTTGAAAAGAATCCAACAATGTTGCACATCCTCCAGTGGACCTTGCTATACAGTTAGTACTACCTGGAAAAAGACCACAGAAAACTATCTATATCAGCAATTGGGATTAGTGGATGACAGAACATATCATGATTACATGACAGAAACAAATGCAGCATAACAAATGATATAATTTGCAGTATAAGTTCATTAGATTTCAGAAGATGTATCATAATGGCGAGGATTTGAACATGAATGTTTCTTCCCAAATACCATGATAGTTATGTAAAAAATGGGTTCTGCATGACCAACTGGATATCATATATCGATATACTCCGATTGAAGTCAAGCTTATGAATCCTGTTATGCCGATGTTTATTGTCCTGGGTCACTCAAGATGAGGTTTTTTTTTTCTTTCACATTCTTGGTAACTATCGCCAGCCAAAGCTTCAGGTCAATTACTCAATTAGTACCAACTTCTACCCATACTATGATTGCAAATGTAATCATTCTATGAATTGCAACTGTTTTTGACATAGATTTTAAAAATATGGCATTAAAATTAACTGATTATTAATCAGGCAGTCACAGAAATGTTACTTTTCAGCTAAAGAAAGATAAATACCTCTTTAACAGGAAGATGATTAAATTAGTCCTCATCATCAGAACTGGAACCATCTACCCGCCGATCCCTAATAGCAGGAAAAAGAAGAAGCCTGGGATCAGGAACTGGTGGTAGTGTTGGAGCACCTCTATTTACCGGCATTTTGGGTGTCCGTATGGGGGATATTTTGACTTCTCTGCATGCCTTATCCAACATTCCAAGAAATTCCCGTACTATGACAAACAAGCGCAAGCCCTCATCCTTCCCTGCATTCCCATGGTAATAGTCCATGGTTCTCTGAACCACATTCCTTATTCTCTTTTCTTCCTCTGCCAGCCAAGTAATGTCAATCTCCGCATGCTCTATGAAATGCTTGAGCTTGCGATGAAACCCACTCTCTTCTTCCAAGCTCTTCATGTCTGTGTTCAAGAAGCGGTTCATCTTATTTAGCCCTTGTCTAAGATTAGCCACCTGACTTGTCAGGGAATCAAAATCGATGAAGGCTGCCTTCTTAACATTCTCAAGTTCTCCACCCAAACTAGACACAACCTTAAGACCGAGACTACGATAATGCTCTCCTGCTTCACGAGGAGATTCATCAATAAGATCTTCCGAGCTTAGGCTAGAGATGCTTCCACTCTCTCTTGCCACACGTGCAGCACGAACACCTTCAGACCGGATTATCTCTTGAACAACAAAGTGCAACAGTGTTGTCTTCCCATCTGCACCTTTAACATCAGATAACTTTAGGAGTGTATCAAGCTTGAACGCTCGAGCCCCCCCACGGAATGTGCCATCATTCATACGATTGCCAGTTTTGAGGACTGCTTCTAATAGTTTCTTGAACAGACGATTGTTTTTTATTTCCTCACAAGCAACCTGTCCAGAGAAAAGGGAAAAGTTATTTGATGCAAGCAAAATGATTTAATGCCTGAAAGAAACGTCTTGAACATGGGACATGCCAACCATGAAACATCAAGCCTGGGAGTTGCACATTCCCATGAATCCAAACCAGTGGCATTTCCAAATAATATGGCACTTCATCCAGGACTTCCTTTATGGACAAAATAGAAATGCATGCTCCAAAGTGATGATGATTGGGAAAAATCCTATATTGTTAGATAAACTAAAACAAGGCCATTTGAAGGAGAGATCCAAAGACTTGCCTCTAAAATTGTGAAAGACTCCTTGATGCTCGATACGTCCTCTTGAAGAGAACCCATAAAAAGCAATGCCTCCATCCGTTTGAATGCACATGGAATATCCACCAAGATTTTCAGAAATTGTTCTGCACGTCCAAGTTGGGATATTTCTCCACTATATAGCCTTAGCTTTAGTTCCTCATCGGTGCTTGGTGGCATCTTAAGCAATGTCTGTAGCAGCTCTGGTGAAAGCTCATTCCCTATTTGATGAGTAATATAAAGAAGTTAATGAGAAATATACTGTGTTTGGTATGAATTAACCAAAATGTGACAAGTGAATTATGGAGTTGTAATATCTCCAATATATTCTTTACTACTTTGAACAAGTTTAAATTCATCAGAACATATCATGCTTCACCTTCCATGAGGGCATCACAAACTTCTTCTATTGTCACGTTCAGTGCACGTAAAGTGATTGCCAAGTTCTGGGACTTTTTGTGATCAAGAATCTGAATATACTGGGCAGAAGGATCATTTGATGCCAGCTCCTTTTTGCCCTCACTTTTGTGTTTATCAGCAGAACCATAGCCAAAAAGTCTTTCCATCATCTCTTCATTGAATCTGAAAATGCAGTATTAGTTTTAAATATGTTCTGATATTTCAGCTTTCCAGTGATAGAAACTAATAAGTCATGAGGTAGATCCTTACTGAAATGACCCTGAACTAATCTGATTCCAGACCATTGAATGATCAGTGTTAGCAGAAACTTTATCCCAAAAGAATGGTTTCAACTTGGCCTTTGGAGCATCTGAATCAATCTTTGAACCAGCACCTTGGTTTGGTCCAAGTGGTGAAGGCTTATTAACTCTGGATGAACCTGAGCCTATTGGTGGTGGTCGTGGAGGAGTAGGACCCTTTGGTGGCGGTGGTGGGCGAGGACCTTTAACGCCTGAAGGGATGGGTGGGGGAGGTGGCGGCCCAGGTGGTGGAGTACCCTTGCCAATGGGAAGCAGTGTAGGAGGAGGAGGTGGCGGTGCTGGTGGTGGTGCTGCTACTGATGTTGATGGTTCCAGTGGATCTGGTGTAGGAGGATTGATAGACATAATGGGAGGCCTAGTTGCCAAATCAGAAGCTCCTGAAAGTTCTTCAGATGAGGCCATTCCAATTGAGCTGATTTCATGCGAAGGAGCATGCCATGTTTTATTTGAGTTGGTCTTAAAAGATAAAGTTCCAAACTTTTCCTTCTCGATGGAGCTTGCCAAACCAAATGATGTTGGTGAAGAACCTGAGAAGAAAAGAAAATTACCCCATAACTTAGAAGTCCAAAAATCAACATCCATGTCCACATAATAAATTTGAACACTACCATACCAGAGGAGAAGTCGCTCATGCTTAGATTTAGAAGAGGTCTGTCATCTTTCGTCCCACTTTCGAAGCTATTACGATCCCTGCAACACCTGTGGTAGCAGCAAAAGAGCAGGCCGACAAGCAGGAACGTCCCCACAGCAGTTACAGTGACAGCAATGACAATCACAGATTTGTCCGTCTGCCGCTTCTTTGATGATTGAGATGGAGCAGAATCAGGAGATTGTCCAGAAGTTGAAGGCAGTACTACATTTGGAACCTCGAATCCTGGAGCGAGCGAGTGACTTGGAGTCTCAACAGGGGACAGAATGCTGGAATCTGGAGAGCTGGCCGGTGCTGGATGAGAAGATGGTGCAGGACTAAATGCAGGTGGATCAACAGTGGGACCTGGACTTGGGGCAAGGGATGGTGAAGGCAATGGGGATGGCGAAAGGGACGGGGATGGCATTTGTGGTGATTGATCTGCAAGATGGCGTCTCAAAACATGCCAATCAAGTAGTGATTTGAGGAGGTCCACACTCCAGAACCCATGGCCATCCTCTTGACCAGATACACGGGACGGAAAATTCTGCTTGCTTAGGCAATCTAAAAGGGTGTGTTTCATCTGAGGAGGAAGGAGAGTGATCAGTTTATCTACATTGACTTCTGTCGCTGACCTTAGCTTCAGAATTATCCCAGTGCAGTCACTTAAAATTCCATCCAAAAGAAAAATATCTGATTTTAGTGCTTGTTTTATGTCCATCAAATCAAGCCTGCAATCAACCCGTACTCGGCCCACCTGAACATATAGAATGGAAGCATAAACCAATTATCAGTTCATGGATTAAATATTATGTCTACATGATAAATGCCTTCCCAGATGCATTTATCTATTATATTAATATGTGGCGCACCATCTGATAATGATAATGGATCTGGCATATTGGACAGCATTAGCACAAATAACATTCTAATATCAAGTGATTTAAATTTTAATTTGTCCAGCAGACACCAACAATGCTGGTTACAAGGCATAAGAATAGCAAAGCATGAACACTATACGAAAAAAATTACAAGGCATGGTGTAACCATGTATTTAATTTAATAATTTCTAATCCGAGGAAAGTGCAGACCCCAAAGAATGTAAAAGTTTTCTAATATTAAATATTTAATGATGAACCATATCAAGTTTTTATTTTTAAAAACATATGGCACTCAGGATGATTTTTTACTCTCTTTTTTTCATTGCATGGGACACATTGCCTTTAGGTGATCCTGGAAAAGAAAATTAATCGAGATAGTTGTGGGTGCTCTATAATATATGTTATCCTGGATCAATCAAAGAAAAAAAATATCACCAGTAAAACATAACAACAGATAAAAATATCCAGAAAATGAATTGTCAGTGAACCATAAACAAAAATAATGCACGGCAGCATAATGATTAATGAGAACCATATATGTATGTATTGTATAGTTTCCATTGTATTGGACATTGTTTGGAAGAAATTTGGAGGCCTGTGGACAGTTCTTAAGAGGATGGAATAACTATATCCTTTGCAAGAACATTTATATAAGTTTCTTCTAATTCCCAAAAAAATATGATTTCGTATAGCTAATATATACATGAATGTCATGTGTGTTTCTGAACTAACTCAGCACATAAGTTATTCCACCCTCTGTTTAATTTGCATATCTGTTTTGCTTTCCAAATTCCATTAACTATGCAAAGATCCGGAAGAATAAAGATGCACCATCTAAACCTCGTCTGAAAAAGAAAACCTCAATCATCCTCCAGTATGCCAGAAAGTCACATTTTCAATATAATTCTCATAGTCACTATCAGGAGCTGAGATGAAATAGTGCTAAGCTTGTCTTCTAGCTAAACGGTTGTCCATCACTTCTCTTTTACCTTACTAGCTTCAGAAGAAACAGTGGTAACACAGAACCATCAATAATTATGCCACTTCCTTGGCAAACTGCCTGACCTCAACATATAATATATTAATTGGAACCACTCAGCAGAAAATTTAGCTTCATCCAATCATCGCTGATCACGTATTTAAAAAGAGAAGATTCTGTCTAAAAGTAGTCATGCGCACCATTTTCTTCTTCTATCACCTTTTCCCCCAATGGATAGGGAAATACCTCATCAAAATTAAGAATTTTTTGGGGGCATCCCACTTCCACTGATCTTATGGAGTATACTTCTGTATACATCGATGTATTGGTTCTTTCTACAAAAGCATAGTCAGCATCATATATAAACATTATCATTCAAGGTTTCTTGGCAAAGGATCAGAGGATGTACTGTTAGATCAAAATCTTTAAAGCAGGTGCTTCAAATATGAGGCAAGCTACTGTAATGTACAGAATTTCTTCCTTTCTCTGGCCCAACAAAACCACAACATCCTCGCCAAGTTTCTTCAACCTAGGCTAGTTTGGCGTTCATTATCATCCCGCTTCTCTTGGAATCCCCAGTTAAATGACATTCAGACTTTTCCTTTCTTGTGCTCATTCATGGACATCTCAAGCAAATTTTCTTCATTCCTCCTTTTCACAGAATATATTAGAATTATATTTCTGTAGACTAAGAAATTCTCCTTTTGAACCAGACTTACCAAACTGGCCCTTAATCTCCACATTTTCCATGCTCACTTGTGACAAAGCTACTCGATTCGTTCAATGTGACCATTTAAACATTTCCCCCAATTTTAATTTCAAAAGCAGGACCATCAAAACCATCGAATGCATCTTCTTCAAATAAAACATCCGCAACAATTAAAAACAAAACAAAAAAAAAAATGCAATTCTTACCTTCGCATCACTCATTTCCACGGAAGCCATCACGGACGACGACGACGACGAACGATCCACCGCCGGTCCCGCCTCCGTTCCCCGCCGGCGACCCCAGATATCCCTCGACGGCGTCAGGACGAGAACCAAAACCGTTAGAACGACAACGAGAACGAAGACGACCTTCCTCGACCCCATAAGCCTTGTGTCCACGATCGATCGCATCGATCTCCCCCCTCCCCTTCCGGTCCGATCGAGCTCAAATGCTCGCCGAATCCGCGAATCTTCCCACCGTCGATGGCCGTCCCTGTCTTTGACTCGATCAATCGATCAACCTCGTCGAGATTTGAATGTTGTTTGTTAGGGTTCTTTTAATTATTTTTTT
The DNA here is from genome assembly GCA_030737835.1 of Acorus gramineus. Taxonomy (NCBI): domain Eukaryota; kingdom Viridiplantae; phylum Streptophyta; class Magnoliopsida; order Acorales; family Acoraceae; genus Acorus; species Acorus gramineus. The sequence goes on along the minus strand of CM060847.1, from coordinate 13,687,368 downwards.
AATATGTTGTAATATATGGAAGAAGAAAAAAAAGAGGGAGGGACGCGGGAAGGGAAGACGTGTGAGGAGAGCATTTGACGGCAGAGATTCTAATTTTAATATTTTTATTGCTTTTGTTTGAATATATTTTTTTGACTTTACAGGAGGTTTTTCCCATTCGTTTATAGAACTTCAGATTCAAGGGTCCCCTCTTCTAGAAAAGAAAAAAAAAATTCAAAGGCCTCTTAATTTTTTTTATGAGGTTGATACAGAGTAGGTCACACGGAATAAGTGAATGAACAGGAATATTACATAATAAGTGTTTGAAAAGTTAAAATAAATAAGAATTTATATGTTAAAATTAATATATATAAATTTCAGTCAACACTTAGAATTAAATATGTGGGCCCACCATGTCACCTTTTATAAATCATTTGTTGTTATTTTTTTTACTTTTTATAAATCGTTATCTACATTTTGTTCATATTTTATCCAAACAATAAATATTTTATTATTACGTTTTTTAATAAAAATAATTTAAATTACAACCAAATAAAAAAATTTATTTTATCTTTATTTATACTAGAATAATTATAAACCTCAAAATAATTTAATTATCTATTCAAACATGGGCTAATCGTTTTGTAATTCTTTATGTAGTCTTATGTATTACGATATCGCATAGCATAATATATATTGTATTATAATAGCATATGAGCATTTATTATATTATATAAAATAAAAAATATGTTTTTTTTTTTTTTTAAATAAATCATCATATCGTAATATATACTTCATTTCAGCATGTACGGTAAAATACAAGAATATATAAATTTTAGATGTGGCTACGAATGTGATCGCAGGGCATATTATTTTTTATTTTCTCAACCTCCTCTAACGTTACCTCCAGGTGAGAATAGTGTTTCAATGTTGATCAGTTTATGGTCGTTGAAACGTGGATGGATGGTTTATGATGGGGACGAATTAAGCGATCGTGATATAAAGAGTAGGATTCTAATCACCGGCCTCCGTCTGGGTTCGGGAGGCGTGGATCGAAAGATCTGGTGGCTCTTTTTGTGTGTGTTTATTTATTTCACATTTCCTTATGTTTAGATATATAGTTGTATATAAAACATTTTAAAATAAATTATTATTTCAGTTTAAATAAGAAATAATATAATAATATGCTTTTTATTTGTTTATGCTTTAAGTTATTCTCATTGAGTAGAATAATTTTTTTTAATGGTGGGGTATACCTATTTCTCGAATTCTGATTAGCACTCATTGAAATATTCTCAAAAATTTGTTTTATGTAATTTTTTATTTTTTAAAATGGATCCATAGAATTTATTAAAATGTTTAATTAATTTTTTTAATTAAGACATATAATTTGTTACATACGAGCTGCCCATGATATTTGCCTTTCATTTTTATAAGGCATTGCCCTGAGCACCCCATTGATCATTGGAGATTCCCAAATAACCATAGACTTCTACTATATCACACAAAACATGTGATTCGAGATGATTATTGGAATTTAAATTTGGAAAAAATCGATACAACTCCCTAAAGAATTCTAAAAAATAGGTAGAGGCATTTTTGTCATCAAAATGATTAAATCTATTTTTCATATTTGATAATGGATTATTTGAATGTCAATTCTGAAACTTCATTTTGTAAATAGAATATTCTTATAATAAACTAACGGTCATTGGGCTCAATAACAAAATCTGCTAATCATACATCATTTTTTTTTAAAGATGTGTAGCGATTTTTTAATTTTATATAAATTAAAACCAATTTGTTTCATGGGCTTAACAAAATAGGCTTACTATTCTAACCACCGAGCCCATAAGAAACAGGGTCCCTTGAAGCTATCCATGGTAGTCCCTACATGTAAGATGATTTTTTTTTGGGAAGTGTTAATGTATTATGAATGAAAACCTGTCTTGATGTGATTCATTGTAGGGATGTACTGTTGTCTATCTTGGAAAAAATATGTATTCGATTTGTTTTAAATATACATAGTTTTTTTATTATATTTATAAATGATAAAGAATAAAATTTATTGAAAGTTGCCTGCTCTCAACCTGGAAAATTGAGTTCATCCTTTGATATTATCTGAAATTCTTACATCATATGATTGATATTATGTCCTAAGTTCTGGCTCTGCCTATTCTATCAAATAGACATCCTACAATACAAAAGATGTCATAAAAATTTTGTTTTTTGTTTGGTATAGATAACATGGACATGCTTATCTGGGTATTGTGAATAATTGATGGGAATAAAACATTAGATTTTGATAAGGTAACTTAAGTTGACAGGTTTTATGCGGACAATGACTCGTGACCCTTTTTTTTTTGTATTACCAGAATTTATCATTCAGATCCACAGAGTGGCCTTCATTATTTGTACTTTGTAGCCCATGTTGTGGCTAGACGACTCAACGGTTCAATTTGGAGTGAAAACAATCAACTGGTGGATTTTATAATTTTAATTAATTGCTGCCTCTTATATAGGAGGGATTATGGTTGTGACAGAGAAATTTTTTTATCACTGTTTGGCATGCTTTTCTTTTACCATTCCAAGGATTCTCCCCCTCTGATCAAGTTAGCACACATGTGTACAAAATAAGTTGGTGTTACATATGTGCACTCACATGAGTGGAGATTTAGATTTAGATGATTCAACAACATATTGTCCATATTCACAGGAAAGGAAAGGAAGAGAGAATCATATATTTACTATTTTTCTAGACTACAGAGTGTGTAGGGGCATATACAAATTTGATTCTCTCTCTCTCTCCAATGCACACACACGTAACATAAAAATTACAGAACTATTGTTATATGTGGGGATATATACATGCACAGAAAAACACACGAGATAACGTTTACTTTTTCAAGACTTTGCCCTCGATCGCCTCTAGCAAGCTAACCATATAACTCGATATGCATTCCCCTGTGTAGTGATAAACAATTTATCGATCATGAACAATTTTTGTTCATGTAGGTCTAGTTTGTAAATGGATAAATATTTAAGGTAGCTTAATTTATGAGAATAATAATATCATTATTTTTTTTGAAATTTATATTTGATAATGCATTTTGTTATCTTTATATTTTTGTGTTCTTATCTTTAACTTTACATTTGAATCATATTATTTAAAATATGAGATAATTTTAATTTTTTTTTTAAAATATTAAGTTTACCATTTCTATTAATGGGGTATTAATATTGTTGGTTTTAGTTTCATAAAGTCTCTGGTTTTTGTATTTAAGGGCAGTCATAAAATTTATCCATGTTTTACAAAATGTGGTTAAAAAATAAGGATAAAGTCTGTTTCACATTTTATTTAGAACAAAATATCCCCACATTTTCTATCAAAATATGGATAATTATCTATGTTTTATCACTTTTTTTTTTCTTATGCCATATAGGATAACATATGATTTAACCCAATTTTTTTTTTTTATTCCAATCCCTTGTATCAATGTCAAACCAAGCCGTAGAGATGAAATAACAGAGTGATACAAATATTTGGTTGCCCAAATTATCCCTAGGGATTTATTCATCTCTATCCATCTAAACTAACTTTTTTTCTTTACAAATTGAATGCATACACGCTGAGATAATGAAGTATATATTGCATTGAGTTTTTTTATATGTTAGGTTATTGATATGACAATTGTAATCAGACTATACAGTAAAATAGACTGTGTGTATCAACTACCTTTATTTAAAAAGGGGCAATTAACAAAAATAGCACTGGATGGGGAATATTTGCAAAAACTAGCACTGGTCAGCGCTGACTATTTTTTTTTTTTTTTTTTTACACTGGAGGTGCCATATATATATATATATACGGTGTCTCCTTTGTTTTTTTTGTTAAGATCACTATTTCTTCTCCTTTAATTAAATATTATTGGCTAATATTTTTTTTATCAACTATTTAATTAAATTTTTAAGGTTGAGATTTATTTTTAACATCGGTTGAGAAGAGAGAAAATTAAGATCATGGACTAAGGTGGTGTTTGGTTGGCCATATTTTAAGCACTTATTCCGCTGAACCCTTAAAATCAGTACTTATATATGAAAACATTATTTGGTTGGATCCCAAATTAGTACTTAATGAAACCCTCATTCAGTAGAAAAACCCACCAAAAATTCAGTGCATCCCACCTTACTTTTTTTTCAGTAATCGCTATCCGCCTGTTATGATGCCCTGCGAAAAGACGAAAAAGACTCTGCCTAATACCCCTAATTACCAAGGGTATTTAAACCCTCTTTTCACCTCTCTCTCTCCTCCGAATGAACCAAATTGAACAAGAGTGCCCTATGAGACTCTCCAAACCCATCACATTCTCCAGGAAAAGTTCATTCCACAACAGATCCACCACGATCGGACGCACATCTACCACCATCCGACCGCCACCTCTTTGGATCTCCTCACCCGATTGTCCTCTACCACCATTCGACCGCTGCCTCTCCGGATTTCCTCTGCTTGAAATCGGCGCCCTCCTCGACGAGGCCCGATCGACGCTCACCAGGACCACCCTCCGCGGCGGAGAATCCATCACGAACAAGATCGTCATAGGCGTGTCGACCTCTCCGTCGTGATCCTCTCCCTCTCCGTCGCGATCCTCTCCAACCCTAGGTCCACCCAAATCACCCCTCCCGACCACGGCTTCCTCTCCCGTGAGACCGCCCACCACCACCACCACCTCCTCCCCCTCCTCTCCTTTGCCTGCATCACCCCCTCTGACGTCTGATTGAATAACAATTTTGATTGAAGGGGTTTTCACTGGATTTTGGTGTGTGTGTTTGTGAATTGTTTGATTTTTGTACTAATAATGATAATGATAATAAACATCACTGAACAGGTTGGAATTGTTAATTTTGGATTTGTGTTTGGCATAGGTTTGAACAAGTTCGAATTGATGCATAGATTTTGAAGTTGTTTATGTTGTGAATTTGTTTTTTGTTTTGTTTTTTTATTATTTATTTTCTGTATTTTTTTTTTTTTTTTGCTAAGAGCATCTTTAATCCTGGATTGGTTCCCATAGTAAATTTAAATTTGTGTAAAAATGTATTTTTTTAACCAAACATGAAATAATATTCAACACTTATTAAATGGACCAAAATACTCTTCTAATAAACACATATGTTATGTGGTCAGCCAAACACACTTATCTAAATAACTGCATAATATTTTTCGCTGAACCAAACACTTTTTTTTTTAACTTCTTAAAGATTATCAGCATAACCTCTTTCTACATTTATTAATCAGTACTTAAAATCCGCATTCCGTCACGCCAAACGTCACCTAAGTTTTTTTTGTTTAAAATATATCTAGTTGATAGAAATAATTATGGAAAATTTATTTATTTGATTAAATTTAATGGCTCGGATTGTAGAAGAAAATCATGAAAGATTTTTAAGGGCAGGACTTTTGATTTTGTGAAAAAATATATAGAAAGAGATTATTTTTTTAGCCACTCAAATTTAAGTAAAAAAATTAATTTCCATTATTTTCTCTGGTAAAAAAGAAATCTCAGCTAATCCGGTGCTATTTTTGATAATATTGATTTAAACCATGCTATTTTTGTTAATTACGTTTTTTAAAAAATGCTAAGTGCTTTTTCAATGGGTATGTCACACGTCCATGCTAGGGGGAATCTAACTTTATGAAATCGGGACAAGGACATAGACATATGTTCTTTCTGGATGGCTTTCATAACTTATACACAAAAAAGGGTGACTGTTATTGGCAGACCAACAACAACATTTGATCACGAAAAGTACCTCCTCCTCTTCTTCTTGTTTTTTTTCTTTATTTTTTTCATTATCTCCTCTGTAGGACATATTGGCTAAAACAAATAGAAAGGAAAAACTCAATAAAATAAAATAAAATTGTGTGTGTTAACATACAGTCAACTAGGGGATACTCAGATCCACTTCAGTTACAAGTGAAACACAATGTGAGAGTGAGCAGTCAAACAATGGACATCTCACTGTTTTGATAATTTGAAATGGTTCTTTCAATATTTCTGGGCAGCAAATGACTGAAAGTTCTGGGCCTGGAAGAAAATGGAAGACCTTTAACCTGAGAGACTAATTTTTCTATCTTTTTCTTTTTCTTTTTTCAAATAAATAGATAACATGGATGCTATTTATAACCTCTGGGGTTACTAAGGTCAGATGATAGAGATGGTTGTAATTCATGTTTAGTTTGTTAACCAAATCATATTTATTATTTAATTTGATAACCTCATTCCCTACTTTATTTCCTAATATCTTCCAACAATCATATGTTACTAACACATACATGATTGAAAGTTTTTTTTTCATGTATACTTCAAATCACTAAAATCCCTCATAACTCATCACAGTTCTCTCGGAATTGATGGCTCACTAGATCTGCATAAGTGAGATGGAAGAGATTTAACAAACAAATATAAGAATGCTTATTTGGAGATATTTTTTTTTTTTTTTTAATTTAAGGAAAGGTAGATGCTTGCTCCCCGTGAGAGATATGATTTTAGTGACATGAACTGTGGTTCTCCTCTGCTGGGGACCATATCATCATCATCTCGTTGTTATATATATAAAAAAAGGGTCTATTTCATCCATCCCAAGAAGAGATGGTCCTCTCCATTAATGATTATGAAGTGAAGCTCTAAATGAAGAGCTTTTTCTATGGAAGTCTGAACTTTTCTTTTGCATTACCAATGACCTTTTATCGAAGTCTGAAAACTCACACAATGAAAAAACTCTTTTATGGGGCGGCGACACATCAACTGGTCTTGTGCATAGAGTTATGTTTTCTTGATGTGTGCTAGTACACGCAGTTTGTATGGACAATTCCATAAATCATATAAGGTCAATAGCATTTTAACAAGATATATATTTAAAAAAATTCACATTCATTAAAAATAGATCCATTCAATTCATTATAAAAATATATATTATTTTATTAAAAATCATATTTTATTAAAACATGTTTATTATTTAAAAAATATAAACAACTGTTTAACATTCTGTTCGTAACATTATTATATGTTGATACACACCTCCTCAGCCTTTTTAGGGTGACTAAGGACTCCCCCTACTTCCGCATACACACGTGGGCACAGCTTGGATTCTGACCACAATCTACAGTGTTTTTTTTTTTTTTTTGATATATTGGGACCTACTAGTTCTGTATTATAAATTATTATTTGGAGAGGTGAGAACATCAACACAGGAGAGGGGGATCTACAAAAAGAAAAGAAAAATGGCTTTCTTTTTTATTTATTTGTTTTAATCTTTATTCATAGTAGTTTTACTGGATTCATGTGAATTGTTTCTTAAAATTTTTACATCCACCATTGTATTAACGTTGATAAAATACCGTAACTGTTTTCACCCATCAATTATTGGAGACATACCTACATTCTCTCTGTATCTAAAAAATCCAAAATTATCTTACATTTAAATGTTTAGGATGAAGATATAAATCAATCTATTTGTCTAAAGAATATCTGAATACAACATATATTATAAAATCGTATGTGTTTAATATGTATTATTTATATATTGTATAAAACATAATTAACTATAATAATCATTGCATATTCTGTTTGTATGATCTTTAAAAGAGACGAGAAACCATTATGTCTCAATTTTAATTCACATACATTTAATATGTCATTGTAATCATCCTATTATAAAAAAATATGTATCTATTTTAAATTCAAAAAGATATCTACCATTCAAAATCTAAAAGATTAGCCTGATGCGTTTTATGATGTCATCAAGCATATTAATATATTTATAAAATCATGTAATTCTTGAAAATAAAAACAAAATTGCAATCACATGGGTGAACATGTATGCTGGTCGCCTTTCATTCACTTTTAATCTTAGAATTTTTTAGAAGAACAAAAACATACAAAAAAAAAAAATGGTAATCACACACAAAAAAAATTAGTTGAATTTAGGTTGCTATTCTCCAATACAAATTTTAAACCTTAATTTGCAACTGACGAGCTGGAATTCAGATTCACCCCAAAATATAAATAGTTAGAACCAACTCTAATCTAATTAAAGATAAAAGTTAGGCAAGTGTATTATAATGATTATTTTTTTAAAATATTTTTCTAATGACAACCTATAAAAAAAAATTAAATTTATTTAAAGATTATTTTGACTCATTAAAGCTAACATTTAATATCGTACATGACATTTTTCTTAATTTCAGTACCCCGGCCCAATTTTTTCGCCAATGCACATTTATTGAAAAATGAGTCTTGACAAATTTTGATTACTTAAAATTAATTTTGTATTAATAACACGTATCAAAATTTTCTTATCATATATATATATTTTGTTCCTGAAAAACATCAACCTAACTTAGTGAGGGCACTGTGATTTAAAAACCAAAAATCACAATGTTCGGTTTTAATGTGTTCCCACAGTGTGAACAACCCCTTCTGTCCCTGACATTAATGTCATTCAATGACATATATTAAAAACACCCCCACCTATGTGTTTTATTGATTATCACCACTATCATATTAAATATTCATTCCCCCATTAAAACCCATTAATCACAGTGAGTGGCATCTTCTGTGGTTCAGATCATGATATGAGGCCATTTCAGTCATAAATTTTTTTTTAATCATCACATGTGTCTTGCTGAAATCTCTCCTCAGATTTCAACACAACAAATCTGCCAAACCTTACTTGAACATTTCAACATTGATTGTGAGTCTCTCTGTTAAGGCCACTGACCAAAATTTTCAAGTCGGTTTCAATGGTTCCAATGGACTAAAGATTCTGTCTTTCTTGAATCTCTAAAGCATTTGGCTTTCATGGTCTACCTTTCCTCCCTGCCTCTTTTTTTCTTATACTGGGTATCATTGATTTCTGCTTTTCTCTTTCACATCCCACTAAAGGTGCCTTCTTTGAGGTGTTGTAACACTTCTTTGTGAGTTTCATTCAAATGGGTCTTTTTGGTTCTTCTTCTTTAATGGCTTCTGGGTTTCCAAGTTAGGCCAGAGAGGGACCTGAAGAGGCTAGGCTCATGTTGCTTCTCAGTTGGGCAACCCTCATTTAATCAGAGGAGATAAGTATCATCATCCCCACCTCTTCATTTCCAGCTTTCATGGTTTAAGATTGCCAACAAAGACAGCTGAGCCATCTATGGTAGTCCCTCTTGATTACATTGACAACAAAAGAAGACCCATCAAAGGAAAAAAAGAGAAGGGAAGAGAAGAGACCAAGATGCCCACAGTGTGGTTCACACTGAAGAAGTCCCTCCACTGCAAATCTGAGCCGTCTGATGTCCATGATCCAAAGGCCAGGGCCAGCCACCCCCACCACCACCACCACAACCACAACCACCTGGGGAGCATCCTCACAAGAAAAGGAGGGAGGTCAGGGTGCTCGAGATCCATAGCCAACTTGAAAGATGTCATCCATGGAAGCAAGAGACACCTTGAGAGACCTACTAGTTGCAGCCCAAGGTCCATTGGGAGCAGTGAATTCCTAAACCCAATCACCCATGAAGTGATTCTGAGCAACTCAAGGTGTGAGCTTAAGATCACTGGTTTCAATGGTGGACTTCATGAAACAACCAATAGTGGTGGTGGTGGTGGTGGTGGTTTTGGAGGGTCTACATATGTGGGTACATTGAGGCCTGGAACACCTGGGCCTGGGGGGCATCTACAGTACAACCCTTCTTATAGAGGTGGAGGAGGGGCTACTCCTCCAAGGAAGTCTCCTGGGGTTCTATCTGAGAGGGAGGGGTTTGCAAATGGTGGTTCTGTTTTCTCTACTGGAGTTTTCAATGGTGGTGGTGTAGGTGGTGGTGGTAATGGTGGACTCCATTTTGCATCAGTTGCTAGAACTTCTCATGAGACTGAAGGGATCCTTGGATCCTCTAATGTTGTTAGCTGTCATAAGTGTGGGGAGCAGTTTGGGAAATGGGAGGCTGTGGAGGCTCATCACCTCTCCAAACATGCTGGTATAGTACTCCTCCTCTGTATCCATAGTTTATTTTCTTTTTGTGAATGTGTTTATCCTTTTTCTTTTTCATCGTTTGGGGATTCAATTTATTTAATGGTCTTTGTTTTGGTTTTTGAACCTGTAATCACACATGATTTGATTCTTTACTTCTAGATGTTGAACCAAAAACTGGTTTGATCTCTCTTTTCTTCCATACATAAATTTTGTCTCAAGTTGTAAGTCTCATTTTCGCATTCCATGTGTAGAATGTAATTTTGAGTTTTGTATTTCACCATTTTTTATGGTTAGAATCCTCTGTTTGTATAGTTTATGACTTGATGCAATCTTGTTTTCCTATAATTTTGATCAATAGAATTAGCTAATCCATGATGGACATCATGTAAGTCTTCATGCATCATCAAAAGCCATAACAAAGTAAAAATATCACAGGGTTGGCTTTTGGCTAGAGCTCTGGTTTTGCTCTCCATTGAGTCTCGAGTTTGAATCCCTTTGGACTTACGTTATGCACATGGTTTGTGGGTGGTCCAGTCCGTCCAGATTTTACCAACTTATGTTGGGGTTCTTCGTCGCTAGGAAAAAAAAGGCCATGACAACTTATATAGGACATTCTAGGATTCTTGCAAAAATATCAATAGATGCATTCTTTTAATGTGTTTCTCTTCTAGAAGACGTACACTGTTTCACGAGCTCTCTGGTTCTTATCAACTTATCTTCTCAGTATCCCAAATTTCACCTCTTTATCATGTACGCAGTTACCGAACTCGTGGAAGGGGACTCATCAAGAAAGATAGTAGAGATCATATGCAGGACAAGCTGGCTAAAGTCAGAAAGCAATTGTGGAAGGATAGAGAGGGTTCTAAAGGTTCATAACATGCAAAAGACCCTCGCCCGGTTCGAAGAGTATCGGGAGATGGTGAAGACGAAAGCAAGCAAACTCCCCAAGAAGCACCCACGTTGCCTCGCCGATGGGAATGAATTGCTAAGGTTCTATGGAACCACCGTGTCTTGCTCTCTCGGCATGAATGGCTCTTCCAACCTTTGCACATCCGATAAATGTTCTGTCTGCCGAATCATAAGACATGGCTTTTCCACTAAAAAAGAACTCAAAGGAGGTATTGGTGTTTTCACTACTTCTACGAGCGGAAGGGCCTACGAATCTATTGAGATTTATGAAGATGACCTTTCTATAAAGAAGGCTTTGTTGGTTTGTAGAGTGATCGCCGGAAGAGTCCATAGGCCGCTCGACAACTTCCAAGAGATGGCCAATCAGTCGGGCTTCGACTCGTTGGCTGGAAAGGTTGGCCTTTATTCGAACATAGAGGAGCTCTATTTGCTTAATCCGAGGGCACTCCTCCCCTGCTTTGTGGTAATCTGTAAACCATGAATAGAGTTTTTTTTCAGTTCTTTTGTATCATCGTGAGCTGGAAATTTGAATGCATTTCCCCTGTTGTTACAGTATGTTATTTTTAAGCTATTGTTTTGTGAATCTCCCCATTTTTTTGGTAAAACGAGTTCGAAAAAGGGCTCTTTACTTGATGCATATTTTGATATTAGCTTTACAACAAGTATATTTTTATATGAGTCCTGTAAAGCTCTTTTTTTTAGAAAAGTTGTTTTTTTTTTATTTCATTTAGAAATGAGTTTGGATTAAATATAATCCAGCAAAAGCAGAATATCCAAAAACTGCTTAAACCAGGTTTCAAATGATTATGAATTCAAATCAATTAGTACAAATTCATACCAATCTGTACCAATTCGGACCAATGGATTCCTTGAATATCCTTAAGCCAAATGGCACAAGTTATCTGTCTGATAAACATTTTTTTTTGAGCCATTCTTGTCAACATGCAAACAAGGTTTCACATTATTTTAGATCCATTGCAGCATTGGATTCATACAATTATGATCTGTCTGTCTAGATGTGAAATCTCTAAAATGGTGATGCTGTAAAGTCACACTGACCTGGAAGTAGTTCTTTGTATTTATGTGCTGAGACGTGGCCCATTTCATTATTTATCAAACTATAGTTTATGCCACATGCATTCACTAACTGATAAAACTCTTCTCCTATTTTTCGTCGTTCTGCTCAGTCATTCTTCAGGGACATAAAAATAGCCTTTAAAACAAACATTATGTCTGGCTGTGACCCTCATCAGGATTATTCTTCTCCTGGTCAGATGGGGATCTCAATTAGTGGACCGATGATCGCGGTTTTAGCCTAATCTGGATTAAAAGACACTGTAAGGTCAACCTGAGCAACTTGGATTTGTTTTATGGGACATGTCTGAAGCCAAGGAAAATGTTAATAGTTTGTCATTCATAGTCACTTTTGCATACTGTATAAGCGTATATTTATCTAATTAAGTATAAATTTTTACAAAAAAAAAATGAAAGTAGATACTTGAATGAATTGGGTGCCAGAGATATTATGTTTATATGCTGATAATGTGTTATTTGACTGTAGAAGTGTGACAAGGTGGGGGAGTATAAATGCCCTGTCAGGAGAGGTTGGTGGGGTGGCCATTCATGCTTTACCTGTGTTTTTATTTCAATTTATGGTTCTCTAGACATTTTTTCTGCCTTGAATACCTTGTTTGTTTCATCCAGTGGATTTTTATAACTCCTACATGGGGCAGCTAAACATTAATGTCCAGTCAGGGTCCCCATGTCTTATATAACAGTGACACTGTACCTGTGAAACACCTCATTTGTAAATAGGTTTTTTATGAATTTTGATTTTGTTATTTATACAAGATTTTTTTATATAATTTTTAATTTGTACAATGGGGGGGGGGGGGGGGGGGTGTGGAGATTAGTTGGAAGAGAAAAAAAAAAGAGTAACTGTTAATATCAATTTTCACAAAATGAAAGTGATCAATGTTGTAACTTGTTCCAAAACATCCTGGCATCCTGCAATCTCTCTTTTATAATTTTAAACATATAATAGTGATCATGTTGGGTTTTATCAGCTTTATCATTTTTTATGGATATGTCATAATTAATAATAATTTGCTAGTGATGCATTCCATTAAATTTTTTTTTTATAGGGATTCTCTTTTTGACAAACTTAATGATAAAAGTTCATCCATATTTTTATATTTGATATATATTAGGAACACATAAAATTTTTGATACAATCAACATGTCTTTTAGCACTCTTTTATTACAAGAGTTATTTTCTCTTTGCAGCTCCCCCAATGTGTTGTTTTTATGCAAATAAATAGCATTGGAAACCCCATAACAGAGTGCATATCAGCACATAGAGAGAAGTCTAATCTACCATGAGTTTTTATTTTTGCACAGTATGTTTGAGCATCTGAATTCTGAACACCACCTTAATGGTTGGTAGAAGCATTTGAGTGAGTTAAAAATATCAGAAGTTACTCTTACAATTTTTTTTTTAATGCTTGTCAGAAGGTATCTATGGACTTCCCAACATTTCATATTAATTAGAGACTTCAAATTTCAAAACACCCTTACACAGCTCTGTTAAATCCTTATCTACAGTGAAACTTTTTCAGTGACTGAACATGTTTTCCTGACGAAATTTATTAGGTGTGACAAAATATCAAAACTTGAATCAGTGTCTGAAGCCTATTCTGGTTATATTTTTTTTTAAATTTTCATATTATATAGTACAAGCATGAATGAAGAGAGAGAGAGGGGAGAAAGTTTTGAAATAAAAGCTTTTTTTTTTCTTGTCAGAGTTCATTGAAATGGCAGCATTGTAGTGTTTTAATTTTGTATAACCGCCAAAGTTAATACGTATTTCATTTTGTAAGATAGAAGTTATTATCATCTCCATCTGTCAAATCTGAGCCGTCCATCAATGTTATTCTCGCTCTGTTTTACTCCGGCCATCTGTGTGAAAAGATGGATTAAGACTCGGGATAACTTATTCAATGACTATAGTACTGTTGGTGCCTTGGTAAGTGGATAAGCTGATGATTCTCTGTTATATATATATAGAGATCGTTGTGGTCCTTGTGGATTAGCCTGTAGTTCTATTGGTGGTGGATAAAATGTGATTTTTTTATTTTTATGTAAATGTGTGTGTATAATTTATTAAAATATATAAAAAAAATTTTATAGGAGTATACGTTTCATTATATAAAATATATATTTTTAAAAAATCAAATCATATATAAATTGCACATGATGTTCTACGTTGTACTGTCTAGTTGTCTTCAATTATAATATATTATTAGTGCAGGCTGTACAGTCTCATTTGCAGTAATCACGTTAATAATACAGTTTATGACATTGTTTAATGTAAATATATTCACTATCTCATATATCCTCCATTACAAAAAAAAAAAAAGTTAAAATTATGCATTTTATTTATATGAATATATACATTATTCTGAATTTTTTTTTCTAAAAATTATATTTCATCAGTTAAATATGTACTTAAAAAAATTAAAATTAATAAAGGGGGCTAAACCTAACATTTTCCTTACTAATAAGTCAATTCCACTGCGTGGACTCTTGGGAAATTGTGGGCTTGCGCTGATGCTGGTGTGCAATAGAAAAGGAATCTAGCAAACTTGGGCTAGCCCAACTTATAAATGGGCTGAATTCTCTTGCCTTGGATTTTATAAGAACTGTCACGCCAAGTCATTCTCATGCTGTCCCAATATATTATGATATGATTTATAATATATATATATAATTATCTAATGAACATTTTCTACATTTTCCCTAATATATATACTTCATTCGAAGGAAGATGCATTTAATGAAATGTGTAACTTCACCTACCAAAAAAAACAAATGAACTGCTACAAATAACACAATCATGACACGTCATTTGAGTAAGGTTTATCAGAGAGACATCACAACAAAATATGTACCTTGATTGTAAGATAGGCCACGTGAATGCATCTGTGTTAGCCACTTTGCCCACACTTGCTGTTTCCATAATTCCATCTTTTAAAAAAAAAGTTCAACAAACAAAGACAATCCTACAAGCAGACATGAATTAGTTGCTGAATAAGTTTAAATCTCAATTAGACTGCATGAATCAACAGAGGATGTGAACCATTTCAAAAAATTCAACAAGAGGACTGATTACAAATAGTGAACAAAGGCACAAAACAAGGATTGGTTTACACCAATTGGAAGGGGAAAAAAAGAGAGAGCTCAGTCAGCAGTCACTTCTTTTGGTTTTGGTTTTGGTTTTTCCTTGATCGTTTTATTCCAATTCTCCGTGCTGTCTATTATCTCGCCTGTCTTGATGAGATACCGAACCTTGGTTCCGTTTTCAAGGGTTTTGTGCCCTACTCGGCTTGTGACACCTTGTTCTTTCGAGTAAAGCATCACATTTGAGCTGTGAATAGGCGCTTCAATCTGAACAATCAAAATTCAAGGCATCCAATCAGAATCTACCTAGGGTCAGCTTGTAACTTTGGTTTAGAAAGAGAATTCCTTATTCCCTTAAAATCCAATTCTGATAGATTTTATAGGGTGGAATGAAAAATATTGCTTGAGATGTCCATGTCCAAGAATGACAACATGAATGGAAGATTCAAAACATCATATAATTGAAGAAGAGTGAGAAAGAATGCCAAGCTGATCCTTATGAAAGAAACCAAAAATGAAATGTTAAAAATGGAAATGACATGGTAGACGACAACAATAGTTTCATTGTCCTTTTTCTTCTTTTTATGTTCATCTTTTGTAAAGTTTGATCATCCCTCTTCTTGTAAATGCTCACATAGTAATATAAAAATCTCATTTACCCACCAAAAAAAAAAATGTTAAAAATGATCCCCATAAATTAAAATGCTTATATTCAAATAATATAGAAGAAAGATTTTTTTTTATTATTGATAATATTTAAATGCTATATTCAGAGCAACTTTTGCTAAGTTATGTAATAATAACATTCTATTGTGATATCAAAAATGAATTACAAGGAAAAAATGACCAGCACTTACAAACCGAAGCATTATAAAAACTAAATTAAAAATTTGGTTTGTTCATCAAGCATATTGAGATTAATTAAAGAAAATGTATCTCAACATGGTTGATGAAATAACCCACATCAAGCAACTGTGTGGCCCAAAAATCACGAGTGAAATACTAATGACAATTTTTTAAGAACTCAACATAAATAGTGGGGATGCTTCTGATTTTCTTCTTATTACACCTCAAATCTGGGATATTGGTTGGAGATCAACCATTTTCATGAAATCCAGGAAATTCAAATTCAGCAGTGACATCCACACATGAAGAAACAACAAGTATGGGTTTTATTGATGATTTGATGAAGGACATTTACGAGAAGAAAATACACGAACCTTGACAATCTGGCCTGGCTCACCCTGTTCTCTGCTCTTCATGTGTTTAGTCTTTAAGTTGATGTCCTTTATGACCACCTTACTGTTATGCTTAAAAATTTGAGTGACCTCTCCAATTTTGCCTTTCTCATGGCCTGCAATAAGCTTCACTGTGTCTCCAACCTTGACATGCATTTTATGCAGCATGGGAAGGCTGTTTGGCTTACATTCCTTCCGCTCCCATCGCTTAAGCTGAATTATCACACGAATATAAGAATTACAACAGGATTCAATAAATATAGTAGTACTATAAAAGACTAAAGAACCTAACATGTCATAAAGTTTAGAAGAAGAAATGTACGTGCCCGCATCACTATTAGACATTGCTTCTCCGCCAACTTAACCTGCACGCCAAATGTCGAAAATGTCAGTGCTAGAAAGACCATCAAAATAAGGTGATATATCATGCGTGTGTTCCCACTATATGCAATTTAACAAGCCATTGAAAGAAAATATAGTAAATAAAGCATATGACTTACATTTTTATTCACTTGAGTGAGATATATCAGGTTATTCCAGGTTTGCTAGGATCAGTTATTCAAAACTATTTATCTTATCGATAAGAATATGAAAAGCATAACTTGAATCTTGAATACCAAAAAATCAGTCATCACAAGTCTAGGACTGGAGAGGCATATTGCAACTACTGGTGTAGTCATTTATTTCCGTAAATCACACAAATCTAACTCGAAGAACCAATCTTGAACACCCATATTGTTGCATTAGTGATGGATCTTTTTTCACATCTTCTATACCCATTTCTCAATTAGATATATCATATCAGGAAGTCCATACAAACAGGTAAATTTTGAGCATTAAACATAAAATATGTGTATTTGTCTAATAGAATTTTGAAATAGATGAACATAACCAAACTTCAATTAAAAGGAACACAAACTAATTCAAGAATTCATATAATAGTGTGATAAAATCCATTCAATTTGTACAAAGAAAAGAACAAAGCAAATAATTTGCTGCGCATCCGAAGATTCTATAACCCCAAACTAAGAAAAAATTTTAAGGGTCCTCATCCAGTACAACAAATAACAATCCCTTCCCCAATTTAAGGAAAAACAGCCCAAAAAACTCAACTTTTCTGTGAATCAGACTGCCATTACAAACCCAAGAATCAAAAACCCATATAAAAAAAAAAACAACTAAACATCCTTACAAACAATCGAAAACCCAAAAAGCATCATCAGAAGACAAATCAGTTCAACCAACCCAAGCAGAAACAAAAAGGAGTGACAGAAGATATATACCGGAGAAGGACGGATGGAGGGAGACAAGCGTTGGCCTAAGAAGGTACTCGGTGAGAGTGAAAGGGAACCCATTGAGCTTTGAAGCGCCATTAGCTCTGCCATTCTCTCTCTCTCTCTCTCTCTTTCGCCCTGCGTTTTGGATAAAAAAGAGAGCTTTCATAAGTCCGAAGAGACCTTACCCGATAGGATCACCGTTGAATGGGTGATCCCCACAATATCTCAAACACGCAAGGCCCATCATCGTCTGTTCATCGTACGGTGTTAAGTTGTTCGAGTGAGTGAGATTGCACGAATTGAACGGTGGGGATTGCAAGGTTTTTAGAAGTGATTCGTTGGGCTTTTGATTGCCGATGAAAATTGTGTAGGGCTTGGGTGAAAAACATGATGGGTTGTGGGTTTAATGTCTGAGTTAAGATATGTATTTATTAAGTGGTCGGTACGAGAAACAATTAAATGACAGGAGGTGGGATTAACAGGGTAGAGAGTAAAATAAAAAGGGAGGTAGGTCATGGATCCATTGTATCAAGCACGAATTCCGACCCATTCTTTATCAAATAAGAGTTAGATTTATTAGTATAGATAATGTTAGAAACAATCTATCCTTTTACATCATTTCACTAATGAATCAACACAAGCATGCACAAAAAATAAAATAACAACAACAACAAAGCCATATTACATATTTTACAGTGGAGAGAATCAGAAGATTATCTATAGAGAAACATTGATTTGCCCTCCCACTAACACTCTCAAAGCTGAATTGCTTTTCCTTTACAATTCAGGAGCATCGCCATCTATCAGACACAAGGAACCAAAAAAAAAGGGGAACCCAGGATGAAAAAAATAATCAAAGAATACCGTGAGAAAAAAGATAAGAAAGATGAGAGCAAACTCATTAACAAACTTCAGGCGATTTTGGGATGCCGGTGAAGGACTTGCCCTTGTAATGGTCAGATATTGAGGCACAATTATCAAATGAGGTAAGTTTAGTATTGGATTGCCTCAAGTGATTCTTCTTCTGGTGCTTCTTCGATTCAAGGATCTGTGACAGAGACAGTACAACTTCTCTCATGGATGGCCGTTGCAGCTGGGATTCATTTATGCACCTGTGTGCAAGGGCCGCCATTTCGTTGAGCTCTTGCATGTTGGATTTCCCGTCCAGTCGGGGATCCATAATGTCCTCCCAACCAAGCCTCTCTTCAGTGCTCATTGCACCCTGCATTGTTGCATAATAAGAGTAACACATCAGTTTTATATATCAATGATTTTTTGAATAACATGTATCACTTAAAGCAGTATGTGATGTGATAAGCGCTTGGACTCGAATATATGACCACTGGTTACAAATTTTGTTATATAAAGCAAAACAATTGCGTAGGGGCCATGCTAATCTTCTTTGTACAGTTCAAATCTTATCTTAAGTCCCAAAGGATGGCACCCCAAAATCAAAACATGTAAAGATGTATATAAGAATTGTTAATTGTCATTCATATATTAAAAAACATAACATGTTGAGGATGAAGATCTTACAAGCTTGACTAATTCCATTAGACCTTGCTGAGGACTTCTAGCCGCAATCAATTCAAATAGTAACACTCCAAAGCTGTAAACATCGCTTTCCTTTGTGAAAATCTGGGTTGAGATGTAATGGGGATCTAGATAGCCATATGTACCCTGGATACCAGATAATGGTCGGCGTAATGCTACCATTGACATCCCAAAATCAGCCACCTTGATAACAAATCAAAGCAAATTTTCAGAAGATTGTCTCATTAACAAATGTTTTGCTCATAAAAATAAAAGCACCAACTCTTATTTGACGCCACTAAGTTATGATGGAAAATTCAGTGTTCCTGAAATTTGAAATAAGCAGATATAAATTCCAGAAATATTTAAGCTAGTTGATAATCATGAAATATAGAACCATTTTCTCAGAATTATGTGCATCATAACTACCCCAAGATAAGTTTTGACAGTGGCACTTTCTTATCATCTTCAATATTTTACAATCGGTGTCAAACCATGCATCACTTGCAGTCATTTCTTTCATGTCCTCTGAAGGATTAGCCACCAAAAAGACACACCTTTGCACATGAGGGTTCGTGCCATAGCTAGTCAATATTTACAATTTTTCAGGTCAGATGTTCAATTTAAGGGATATCATATCATTTACAAGATGATAGGCATAATTTACATAAACACAAAGATTTTTTAGTCAAAATGACAGAAAAATCTTCAGATGTGAGCACGATACTTGTTAACAAATAGAAAAAAAATGTGGACTGAGGGAACAACCATGTTTACATTGATGGTTGCCGAGTGCCAACATGGAAAGAGATCATTCAATCAGATCTATTTTATGTTAAGAATTAGTCCAAACTTGAGAAATGAAGATAGAGCTGCATACTCTGGCTCTAAAGGATCGATCTAAGAGAATGTTGGATGATTTGATGTCACGATGCACCACAGGTGGAATGATCTACAGAAAATTGATAAAACAAAACAGTACAAGTAGTTGGTAAATACTTCAAAATATCATGGAAGTTGTCTTTGTTCATTGTGCCAGCGAATATACCTCATCATGGAGATATTCCAAGCCCCTAGCAACATCTAGGGCTACGCACACCCTCATATCCCAGTCCAATGGCTCATGCTGATCACCTATAATATTTTTTTAAAAAGAATTATCAAACGAGAATGGAGTAGGGTAAAAAGAATAAATTTATGAGCTTTTTTGGTGTTTGCAAGTTAGCTTAAGAGTAGGGTTTCATCATCAAACAATAATATGGTCAAGGAGACAGCCTTAATGGGGAAAAGTCATCAATAAAATAAATTTGCAGAGAAGCATTTGAAAGTGTAGAATATAATAAAACAAAATAAAAAAGAAATGCACCCTCAAATGTAAAAATAAAATTAGAGGGGAAGACTCATTTCAGTTTTTTCATGTTCTGTTAAGCTGTTTCATCACTCCATCTTAGAGGACCACATATGAGTAACTGGAGGTTAGTAAACTGATTTTTGGATGATGACATTAAATGATACGAGGCAAGAATATTTAGACAGTTGGAGTATAAAAGAACTAAACATATATATTCTTTGAGATCATATTATAAAGCATCCACAAATCCAATGTACATAATTTGACAATATTAAGCAAGAAGTCAACCCTAATTTAAAAAGGGACTACTGATAATTTACCATATAAATGGGAAGAGAGACTTCCGTTGCTCATGTACTCATATACTAGGATATGCTGGTCTTTTTCTAAACAGTACCCGACCAAATTGACAAGGTTTTTGTGATGCAATCTCCCAAGAAGAAGAACCTGAGATAAGAAAAAGTTAGACAAGGCAAAAAAATACTTTATGGTTCTATTTGACCCTGTGGGCATTGCATGATCATTAATACCAGTTGGGTTAAAAGGATATTTTCTTTTTTCATTCTTTCTTTCTTCCACTTTTTCTTCTTCATTTTTTTTTTTTTTTTGCTAGATAGTCTGGGGCCAGCATGGGCTCAAGATAACCCATGGGTTAAAACGAGAAATTATATCAAACGATAATAGAATTAAGGAAAACAGTTCAGAGCAGCTAGGAATCAACATCGAAGAACATGGATAGCCAAGCATGGCTGACATGCCATCAGACAGACAACCTACAAGCCATATGTTTGCTCAAACCCAGTTATGACTCATTGACTCTATTAAGCAAAGAGATGGACTGGATGGTTGGAAACAAAAAGTAAACTTAATAAAAGTTGGACAGCCGTTATTCTCAAAGTCAACCCCAACAGTCATCTGAAGGCATAGATACAGATCATGAAATATAGAGATGTAGGGTCTACTAGATATTATAGCAAAATTTTGAATTCTGAATTGATAAAAAAATTTACCTCTGATAGAAACTCCCTCGAATTAGTAGCAAGCACTTTCACAGCAACTGTCTCACCAGTTAACAACTGAGCTTTATAAACACAACCAAATGCCCCCTGACCTATCTTGGCCGTAAAGTTAAAAGTTGCTTTTTGCAAATCTCTGAAATTTCAGTAAGAAATATAATGTTATGAACTTATGAGTACTAGATGGACATGCATAAAAAATTTCTGAATAAATCATGAAAGCAATTTAATATTGTTTAACCAGAAGGTGTGGATATAAACAGGGTGGGCCTATGGCATGGAAACATGTACCACTGTATTTGCACATTGAGTCTGCCTTTCGCCCTCAGCAAATAAGTTTACTAGAAGCCAACTAGACCCAACCGTCCAGTAACATTATTATAGTTGAGGAATTAATTGTAATGAAATAGGAGTTCTACCAAGTTATCCTACGTGTCATTTACACTTAAAACAGCTAGACACAGTTCAATGGAAACGGATGGTCCTACTTTACAGCCTGATCAATCATTTGGTCATTCATGACGATAAGACAATTTTGTGCAATGTGAAATTTTGATAACCATTGCATCTGTAGGTCATCTAAATTTATTGTAGACCATATAAGATAGGAGAAACTTCATTATGGAAACTTCTGAGACCATGTAGAAAAGAAAAGAAAACATAATACAACAGGAAAAGATTTCAAACAGACATAGCATTACCCTCATATTGAACAATTATAATTATGATTACATCTGGATTACACACATCAAAAGCAGAACAAGAATTATTAAAACTAATGTACTTTACAACAGATCAGACAAGTAAATTAAAATTCAGAATCAAACTTCTGATATGATGATGTAAAAATACAATATATTGTTCTTATAAACAGCAGCAAGATCTACAATTACTTAAATCTGGACTTAAAATAATATGCATAGTCCATTTAAATGATCCACCCATGACATTACATAATAACATCAAACTCAATATCTATAAAGCCTGATTGGCTTACAATGTCAATAATCATGAGATTGACCACACTTCCTAAATTAAAATGTTAGAACACACCACAAAACCAAACCAAAGAAGTGACAACATGGATAAACCACTGACATGAACGCCATACAAAAATCAATGATATGAGATGTGAGAAAAATGCCAAAAATTCCAACTAGTAGACAACTAGCATACATAATCACAAAGTTTGTATTCTGTTAATATGTGTAACTTCGTTAATGATACGAAATAAGTATGGTGGTAAACATATGAAGATAATTGACTTGTATCTAATTGTATTCCTGGTAAGAGAAATATAGGTAAAAAGAATTTCTGTTGGGTGTGAAGGTAGTGATGACAATTAATGCAAATTTTTAAAATCATGAAAAACGTGGTAAACATCCAAACTAAATAGAAACCTAGATCCTGGATGTACTGCACAGTTTGATGAATAGAAGCATGTTTGGCCAATAAGCATAAAACATATGCAGAAAAGTTTTGAGTACTTTGTGACTATGCTAGCGTCAACAAACATCGGGGAGAAAATCTAGATGCAAAGCTAACATTCTCCATCAAATGCTCAGAAAATGCATTTCCACATGAAATAGTGAAAGTGTGAAACACGAGGACACGGATATAAATATTACTTGTAAGAGTATTTCGGTAAACCGGACTTGGAGAGGGATTTCTTCATATGACCTCCTCCGCACTTCATCACTGAAATCTCACGGTTCTCTTCCGAACTCCTGGGAGACTCCGTGATATCAGACAAAACGGTGGAAGAATCAACTGCATTGCCACTGATTGGGAGTTCCGCGGCCCGTCGCGAGCTGCTGTTCCCCACCTGCGACCGCCTCCTCCGCAACATGACCCATAACGCACCCACAATGGCAGACATTGACCCGACTAAAACCCCAATCGCGATACCAATTATTAAAATCAGAGGAATCCCCTTCATCTCTCCGATTCTGCTCAAAATCCTAAATCTCCAAACGTAAAACTGTAGAACAACAAGAGAAACTGAAATGCATAAAATTAACAACATTCGAATCTCACGAAATGATTATTTCAAGAACTGACACACGAATGCGATTAGATCAGTCAAAGCAACTCCTCCATTTGCATCCAAGACGTTACTCCAAATTAAAAAAAAAAAAAAAATCAAATATGTGAAACCTAGAAGACTGATTTGATAAACGAGAACAACGTATGATTCATTAACGATTTGTGGAGAAGAAGAAACACATAAACGAATTCAAACCCTAAAATCGTCAGAATTTTTTTTTTTGCAGAATCCGGTAGACGAACTCACGAACATTACCTCTCCGACCGGAGTTGGAGCTTCGGATGAAAGGATTTCCAGGAGCGAATCGTAGGGTTTGAAAGGGATCCAGAGAGAGAGAGAGTCAATGAAAAATGAGAGAGAGAGAGAGAGAGAGAGAGAGAATGGAAGAAGTGTTTACAGAGTTGGCATTGAAGACGTGAAAGAATAAAACGACTGCCTTCTTTAAGACATTAGTTTTTTCTTTTCTAAAAGAGGAGGGGATACGTAGAACTTTTTTTAAAATTTTTTTTTTTTTTGGAAAAACACTATAAACCCCCATAATCTTTATGATATCCATATAACTCCATATAATATCAATATATTCATATAACCCCCTATAAACACACTATAAATACAAATAATCCATCGCAGTTAAATTTTTTAACAGAATTGAAGTATTTCAGATATATTACGTTATCTAAATCATGATTAATAAATATGTATCATTTTAATTCTCTAAAAACAGTTAATACTTTAAAAAAAACCTTTAAAAGAATGTAAAATTAGAAATATGAGGGGTTTTTTTTTAAGTATTGACCCTTTTTCAAGAATTAAAATAATACATACTTGTTAATCATAGTTTAGATAATGCAACATGTCTAAAATATTTTAATTCTGTTAAAAAAAAAATAACTATGAGGGGTCATTTATATTTATGGTGTGTTTAGAAGGTGTTATATGAATATATCGAGATTAAAGGAGTTATATGAATAACTTGAAGATTGCAGGGGTTATATGGATTTTTTTTTTTTTATATAATGATTTTTAAAAGGCGTTCCGTGAATCGCCGCTAAAAATTCAATCAGAAGCGGCGTGTACGTCGCGCGATTGAGACTAAAATATGACGAAAATGCCCTTCCCATAGGGGACCGTCCCTCCATCGTGTTTGAACGGACCTGTATCATCGTAATTTTTGTTGTTTGAAAATGAATTAAATTGACTTATAATTTGGAATTATTTTTAAAAAATATCTTTTAGTAAAAGTCCTTCTAAGTTAATTCTTTTTATAAAAATTATTTAAATCAGATTTTTTTAACAAAATTACTTTGTTAGTTGAAACGTATAAAAGCTAAAATATATAATCTCAAAATAGAATTTAAATAAATACTCGTTTTGGATTGGATTTCATGAGTAGAATTAATTTAAATTGTTTTCAAAAAAAATTCTTTTCCTTCCATATAGCCTCCTCTGTGTTGTGTTTTTTTTTTTTTTTATATATCCAAGGGATCCCATGACTGACTTTATGATCAAGCTAAAAATGTTACATCCGTCTATTTGTCCCGGTCCTATAAAAAATTCTATTAAATAATTATCAACAAACAAATAGATAAGTCAGCGTCAAAACTCGAATCCAAAACTTACTTTTAACACAGGTAAACTCTGAACCGTTGTGCCATAATCACTGGGGATTGTAGCCTCCTTTGTTTCATGAAGGTTTTCTGACTTCGCTCTATTTTTCTTTCATTTCGCGGGGTTGATTGCAAACCTCATGTATTTTAATGATTTTTTCTTTTTCCATATCAATGTAATATTTACTTAAATTATAAATAATTTTTTAATGTATTATCACGTGAAGTGGGGATAATTTTATGATTGGTTTTTTTTTTAACTTGAATTTAATTTAGGTTTAGTTAAAACAGAATTACATATAGTATAGTTTTCAGAGGATATAATATTCTGACTCGATCAATTATCACGCGATTGGCAGTTGTTGAATTCCGAATTGACTTTTTATGTTGGTTTGTTGGGTTTGACGGACCACCATGCATGTGTGGATAGAACCGCCTCACCAAATCTCCAGTTGTCGTCCGTTCATCATCTAACGGTTTCTATTTGACTTCCTCCATCATTTCGATGACTTATGATCAGACGGTCGCCATCGTATTTTCCTTATCACGAACGGATGGATGGCCAGGAATTGATTGTGCGGTGGGGCCTACTTGGTCAAGTTCAAGGGCGGAGTAGTAATTGGAGTAGTAATTTCACATTGGCTGAAGAAGGTATCACGGGTGACATTTATGACCTGTTTGTTTTGTGATTACTATTGATAGATATTATAAATGTACATTCACAAATATTGATAATTAATGTACGAATTCATGTTTATGAGTTTATCGTTTTAAAACTTTAACTATGTTTTAATAAGATAAATACAAAGGATAAAAGATTTACTTAAAAGATACAAAAATGTAAAATCATATTTTTTTTTTTGTATAAATCTATAAACTAAATGGGGTAAATTTCCATTTGTTTCACTAATAAGATGGTAAATAAATAAATAATAAGCTTAATTTAGAAAAATGTTATTCAATATGAATAAATTGTATTATATTGTGTTTTGAATAAACATTAATAACTGTATTTAAAAAGATAACAATCAAATAAAAATCGTGTAATTTTAATTTTATATCCAGATAGTCTTTTTAAGGCATGTTGTTTGTGCGACGTATTAAATAGATAAATGAGACTAGATAGTTCTTCATAATGAAGCCAAATTCAAAATGTTAGGGAGAGACTAAATTTTTTTTTATATGTAACCCGCCTTTGTGGCCTCTCCAACAAAAAACAAAAAAATTAAAAATTAAAAAAAATATCTTGCACATTGGCAAGTATGCTTGGGCATTGAATAAGCCTGGTCAACAGTTTCATGTCATGTTTAATATTGGAATCATTAATAACAGCCAGAATGAAATGGACAATTTGAGATTCATAAAATAGGGATCAATCAATCTATTTAGTTTTCTTTAATTTTGTTGGGTAGTGGAACTTGTAAAGCTTAAAAAAAAAGTATTTGAAAGATTTTGCCTCTCCGGTAGTTAAAAATATGAATACAAGAGAGTAATATATTTGTGATGGGATCCCTTAACCTCTTTCAAGATGGCGGTGAGAATTGATTACTGACTTAATCAAAATTAAATTCATAATAATTATAATTCTAATTATTATAACATGTGTTTTAATTTAATTATTTATAAAGCTTAAAAAAAAGTATTTGAAAGATTTTGCCTTTCCGGTAGTTAAAAATACAAATACAAGAGATTAATATATTTGTGATGGGATCCCTTGACCTCTTTCAAGATGGTGGTGAGAGTTGATTACTGACTTAATAAAAATTAAATTCATAATAATTATAATTCTAATTATTATAATCTGTGTTTTAATTTAATTATTTATGAGTTGAGATAATTGGAGGAGTTTAAAAATGAGTTTGTGTAAAAGAAAAATCTTAAAAACCACCTAATCTTAATTATTATAACCACCTAACTTTTCTTGAAGCCCATATAGCCGCCTAAATACACCTATGTAAATCCAAATAACCTGTTGATTTAATTTTCATTTACAGATGAATAATATTTTGTTTGGTTAACCATAGTTGAAAACATAATATATTAAAAATCCTCTCCAATGTGTAAAAAATTCTCCATAAATCATTATTTATCCTTCCAGATATGGTTTACCATCTATTCGAATGAGTAAAATCATCATTTATAGAAAGTTAATTTTTCATATTTTTAATACATTGTAAGTGATTTTTGGTATTATATATTTTCAGTCAAGGTTAACTAAATAAAATATTTACAGAGTATTCTTGTTTGTCAACGAAAATTTAACTCAGGGGATATTTAGATTTACATATATGTTTTCAAAAGATTATATAGACTTTAATAAAAATCAATGAGTTATATAAATTTTGGACAATTTACAGGGAGTTTTATTTAAATTTTGTCCCTATATATTATATACAGTGGAATACAATAAACTTGACCAGTTGTTTAGTTGTGTGGGATCCCTTGCTTGAACTGCATGTCAGCTCCATCACCATGTACGTACTCTCTCACGTGCCGGATCTCTTTTTCTTTCACATTCTTCTTATTATTATTATTAGAAACTGTTAAATGTATATATATGCTAGGGTTAAGGGTAGATTAGTCTTTTCCTTGTTTCCCTTTTGTACTATAAGTATTGGTTACAAACCCTAATAATACAATTGATTCATTTTTTTCATATTCTAACATGGTATCAGAGCTTGAATCCAATTTTTTTCTTTGATCGTCGACGTCCCGTCGCCCCGCGCCGCCGTTGCGCCACCGTGCCGCCGCTGCACCGCCCCGCGCCGCCGTTGCGCCGCCGTCGTGCCGCCGCTGCACCGCCCCGCGCCGCAGCCGCGCCACCGTCGTGCCACCGCTGCACCGCCCCGCGCAGCCGCTGCGTCGCCCCGCGCCGCCGCTGCACCGCCCAGCACCGCCACTGCGTTTCTTAAAAAAAAAAAAAAAAAAAGGGCCGCCCCGAGCCGCCGTTGCGCCGCCCCCGTGCCGTCGCTGCGCTTCCTCGCGCCGCCGCTGCACCGCCCCTCCCAGCCGCTGCGCCGCCCTCTCGCGCCGCCTCGGGCAGCCCAGCCGCGGCTGTGCCACCCTGCCGCACCGCCTCGCACTGCTGCGCCACCCTGCCGCGCCGTCCAGCGCTGCCCGCGCCTCGTCCGCGCCCCGTCCGCGCCGTGCCCGCACCGTCCGCGTCTGCCTGCGCGTCATCTCGGAATCGCGTGATCCGCGCGGATCCGCATTGATCAGCCCGGATTTCCTGGGATTCTGCCCCAGATTCGGTCCCGGACAACATCCCGGATCTCCCGGGAATCTGTCCCGAGGTCCCGTGCCTCGCGCCCGCGCGCGTCCGGCCCAGCTCCAGCGCCCGCGCGCGTCCTGACCCGGCCCCAGCGCCCGACCCGACCCGGTTTCAGCGCCCGACCCGACCCGGTTCCAGCGCACCGACCCGACCCGGCACTAGCTGCCCGACCCGGATCCGCGACCCGTTTACCGCCTCGTCATCGCCTTTTTCGGTATTTTCTTTATTCGGCCGCTACGGGTTCATTCGGACTCCAAATATAGTCATATTGGTACTCATTTTGCTCCATTTTTCGTTCTGCACGCATCTGTGACTATATTTTCATCATCCGAGGCATATATTTTTCTCTGTTATTCTCTTTTTGCCTATTATGGCTACGGATAACACTCAGATCATCGATGTTAAGTTTGATGGTAACAATTATGATGTCTGGTCTATTAGTCTTGAACTTCAGCTTGATTATCGTCGCCTATTGGGTCATGTTACTGGCACTAATCCAGCTCCTGTACTTGAACTATCTCCACCGGGTTCTGATGAGACAACCATCAAGGCCAGAGCTGAGGCATATACTACGGCTTTGTTGACATGGAAGGAGGCCGATTCTCGAGTGAAAGCTTATATTGCTTCTTCGGTTATTCCAAATATCCGTAAACATTTGAAGCCGTTTATTACAGCCAAGGAATATTGGGACTTTCTGAAGAATTTCTATACGCAGACCGATGGTGCTCAGGAATTCTATCTACATCAGGCCATTTCTACTTCTTATCAAGGGGAGCTGTCTATTCGTGATTTTTATTCTCTTTTATCTGATTATTGGGATCAACTCGCACCTATGGATCCTCAGATGGAGGGTATTTTTCTGACACGCTATCGTGAGTACCGTAATCGTCAACGATTGTACCAATTCCTGATGCGTCTTCGTCCTGAGTTCGAGGCTATTCGTGCACAGATTCTTCATCGTTCTCCCAAACCGTCTCTTGATACGGTTCTTTTTGAGTTAGTTGCTGAGGAGACGCGTCTTCGCACTGTTGTCACTCTGCCTATTGTTGATCACAGTTCTGTCAATGTTGCACATCGTCAAGACAATCGCTACACTCGGGTCACTTGCCATTATTGCCATAAATTTGGACACGTGCAATCTGAATGTCGTAAGCGTGCTCGTGATGGTGCTCCTCTTGTTTATGTACCTCGCACTTCAGCTCCTGGAGCGCTTCCTCCAGCACCTCGTCCGCTAGATCCTGCAGCATCACGTGCACTAGCGCCTCGGGCGCAAGCACCTCGGGCACCTCCTACAGTTCCTCCACGTCGCTATCAGCCTCGACCTGCAGCTGCCGTTGCATCTGAGTTTCTTACTGATCCGCCGGCATATTCTTCCTCTCAGATCACTGAGAGTCTTGCGCAGCTCCACCTTCAACAACAACATCTTCACGATATGCTTCGCTCAGTGACTGGTAGTGACTCATCTGCTCCCTTTTCTGCTTCTACTGCGACGACAGGTAACCTCACCTCCTCATGGATTCTTGACTCTGGGGCTTCCCATCATATGACCTCTCAGGCATCCTTTATTCGTTGTCCTACTCGCATGTTTCCCACTCCTGTTATTCGTACGGCAGATGGGACTCCTCTGTCTGTGTCGAGTTCTGGTTCTCTTGCTGATCCTTCTCATCGATTTCAACTTCCTGATGTTTTTCATGTTCCTGGTCTATCACTAAATTTGCTTTCTGTTGGTAAAATTGTGGATCATGATTGTCTCATTACTTTTGATTCTTCTACTTGTTCTGTACAGGATCGTCGTACGGGGAAGCAGATTGGGACAGGCTCTAGACGCGGTGGGCTCTACTACATGGATCATCTTCATATTCCTTCGTCTTCCGCAGCTTCTGCTCGCTTGATTTCTTCTTCTCCTTCCTCCTTTGATGTATGGCACCGCCGTCTTGGCCATCTCTCTCCTCCAAGACTTCGTTATCTAATAAGTACTGGTGTTTTAGGCTTCTTTATAAAAACTGAGCTTCAACCATGTGTGGGCTGCAAGTTGGCAAAACACTTGGCTCTTCCATTTCCTACTAGTAAACACATTTCTGCTTCTCCTTTTGATCTAGTTCACTCTGATGTTTGGGGTCCCTCCCCTATTCCTTCTAAAGGGGGTAACCGTTATTATGTTATTTTTATTGATGATTTCTCTCGCTTTACCTGGATATATTTGATGCATAGTCGTTCTGAATTGTTACCCATCTATAAATCTTTTGCTACAATGGTTGAAACTCAGTTTTCCAAACGCATCAAGGTGTTTCGCTCTGATTGTGGGGGGGAATATTGTTCTCGTGCTTTTCGTGATTTTTTATCCTCCCAAGGCACTCTACCGCAGCTTTCCACTCCTTATGCTCATCAGCAGAACGGGGTTGCTGAGCGCAAACACCGTCATATCCTCGAAACGACCCGGTCCTTACTCCTCTCTGCTTCTGTTCCTGTTCAGTTTTGGGGTGAGGCTGTTCTTACAAGCGTGTATCTCATCAATCGCACTCCTTCGTCTATCACTGCTGGCATCTCCCCCTTTCAGCGTCTTTATCATAATCCTCCTGATTATTCTCGTCTTCGTGTTTTTGGATGCACGTGTTTTGTCCTACTTCCTCCTCTTGAGCGTACCAAATTGTCTCCTCGTTCCACTATGTGTGTTTTTCTTGGGTATAGTAATGAGATCAAAGGATATCGATGCTATGATCCTGTTGCTCGTCGTCTTCGGACATCTTGTCATGTCACATTCTTTGAGAGTCATCCATACTACGCTCTTCGCTCGCCTCCTGTTCCTCTTCCCCCATCCACGGTTGAGGAAGTCACATTTTTGGATTTTTCCATTCCTGATTTCTCATCCTCTTCTTTTGCTCCTCAGTCATCTACTCCGTCTGTACCTGTCCACTCTTCCTCGTCAGTCCCATCTTCACCCTTGCCGTCTTCGGATGATTCACGTGGGACGGTTCTGCCTACTCCTACACCTGTTCCTGATGCTGCTTCGCCAGAAGACGATTCTGCTTCCGCACCAGTCGCTCCTCGTCGCAATCCGCCTCGCGCTCGTAGACCTCCTCAACGACTCAGCTTGGTTGCCTCTGATTCTTTTTCTCCTAGTTTTCAGTGTTTTCTTTCAGCTGTTTCCACTCACTGGTGTAGATACCCCATTTTGATCGGTCAGAACTGTGAAACACTTATTATTTGTGATATCTTAGTTTGCAGGTCTAAGCCCGGATGATCTTCCCGAAGCCAGAATAATCACTTGAGTAGGGAAAGGGAAGAAAAGAAAGCATGAGCGCAACAAGTGATAAGTCTAAAGAAAAGCTCAAGAGAAGCAGTACTATCGCTCAGAACGGTTAAGTCTGGGGTTGTTATACAAGACATCTAAAATCTGTTTGGTGATTAAGATAAGCGACCACCCACTCGTCGTACTGGACGACCCTTTTGAGGACTGTCAACTTCAAGGATCTCTGAAAGGATTGTCGAACTGGACGATCTTTCTGAGGATCGTCGACTTCGACGATCTCTGAAAGGATTGTCGAACTGGACGATCTTTCGGAGGATCGTCGACTTCGACGATCTTTGAAAGGATTGTCGAACTGGACGATCTTTTAGAGGATCGTCGACTTCGACGATCTTTGGTGGGATTGTCGAACTGGACGATCTTTCGGAGGATCGTCGACTTCGACGATCTTTGGTGGGATTGTCGAACTGGACGATCTTTCGGAGGATCGTCGACTTCGACGATCTTTGGTGGGATTGTCGACCTCGACAATGGGATGACGGATCGTCAAAAATACTGGGATAAGTTCAGCTCGGAAAGGACGGCATGGCTCGATTTTTTTCGCCTCTCCACCGACGTCAGCCACTTCGGGTGAACGTGGGAGCGTCGTGGGGCACTCATGACTTCCCCAAACAGGTGTCAAGAAGGTGGTGGTCGTTTGGGGCTATAAAAGGGAGGCGTTTGGAGGAGGAGAGCACTCTCTAACTCATCTTTTACCCTCCTTTTGCCCTCCAAAGCCATCCCAACCTCCCCTAACCACCTCCCACACCAGCAGCAGCACCTCACCACCCTCCACCCTCCATTTTCGAGCACCACCACCTCCTACACCAGCAGCCACACCAACACTCACCCACCTCCCTCATTCACCACTCAAAACCTACATCTTCTCTCCCAACACCACCCGTCCGAACCCATCCATCCTTCTTCATCACCAACAGCCCCTCACTACCCTCCACCCTCCATTTCCAAGCACCACCACTCCCTACACCAGCAGCCCCTCCAAACAACCACCCACCACCCTCATCTCCCTTCCCTTTCCTTTCTTTTTTTCTTTCTTTCTTTTTTTTACTTAAAAAGAACTTGTATAACGTATCATTTCCTCTTAAAACTCTTAAACAAGTTGTAATAAGCTTACTAAATTAAATAACATAAGTTTAATCAAAGTTGAGAGTGTTGGAGTACATCATTGGACTATTATCAGTTCTTTTGGAAACTATACGCAGCTGGCGGACGACCCTAGCTTGGATCGTTGGTCAGTTGGTCTAGGGACCATTTGAACACTCCCCTCTACAAGTTTGGGTACCTCCCAAGGACTACTAACCCCTTTTGTTTTATTCTGTTTACTTTATTTGTCATTTACTGCTTTATATGTTTGTTACTACCCTTTTATATACTGTTTACATGCTGTTTTTCTTTTCTTTTTTTGTTTTTCTCAGTTTCTTGTTAACATAAAGCCTCCCACTAATTTTGTTAAATTTTTCTTGGAGTTTACCCTCGACAATCCCCCCTGGCTCGTCGAACTCGACAATCCCCCTTCAACTCGTCGAACTCGACAATCCACCCATAGATCGTCAAACCCGACAATCCCCCTTCAACTCGTCGAACTCGACAATTCCCCTTTAACTCGTCAAACCCGACAACCCCCCCTGGCTCGTCGAACTCGACAATCCCCCTTCAACTCGTCGAACTCGACAATCCACCCATAGATCGTCAAACCCGACAATCCCCCTTCAACTCGTCGAACTCGACAATCCACCCATAGATCGTCAAACCCGACAATCCCCCTTCAACTCGTCGAACTCGACAATCCACCCATAGATCGTCAAACCCGACAATCCCCCCTGGCTCGTCGAACTCGACAATCCCCCTTCAACTCGTCGAACTCGACAATCCACCCATAGATCGTCAAACCCGACAATCCCCCTTCAACTCGTCGAACTCGACAATCCACCCATAGATCGTCAAACCCGACAATCCCCCTTCAACTCGTCGAACTCGACAATCACCCATAGATCGTCAAACCCGACAATCCCCCTTCAACTCGTCGAACTCGACAATCCACCCATAGATCGTCAAACCCGACAATCCCCCTTCAACTCGTCGAACTCGACAATCCACCCATAGATCGTCAAACCCGACAATCCCCCTTCAACTCGTCGAACTCGACAATCCACCCACAGATCGTCAAACCCGACAACCCCCTGTTAACTCGTCAAACCCGACAATCCCCATTTAACTCGTCGAACTCGACAATCCACCCACAGATCGTCAAACCCGACAAGCCCTCCTGGTTCGTTTGCCAATCCTGCACAAAAAAAAAAAAAGGAAAAAGTATCTTTCTCTCTCTTTGGGTTTTGCAGGATCAATCTGAGCTTGAACACCTCAAGGCACGGCCGGCCGTGATCCTCGAGAGGAGAACCCGTATCCCCCGTTGAAGGCGAGTAATAGAACATCCTTTTTTCTTGCTTTTCGAGGAAAAGCAAGTGGCGATCACACCAACGTCCCTGGAAGCGGTCGGGCAACCTTGGACGATCCCTCAAGTGGCGATTCGGAGCGCCGTGCGCGTAACGGAACCAAACTTGACGGAACCCGGATTCAGGACCAACGCCTGCGTCAAAATCCAACACCGACAGTCTGGCGATCACGGTGGGACCCCCTTCGTGAAAAGCTCAATCAGGTTGGTCCTCTAAAACTCCTAGGCAGAGAGTAATGCTAGTTTGAAAAGATTTCCTGCGACTTTCACTAGACATCGATAAGACTGAGTCTAATCTGTTTCATGAATGCATGATGGTGGTTATTGCATGCTACTGAATATCTGTATTGTGTTAACTCCTGGATGAACCCCCTAGGTGGTCGTCGAAGTTTCTGTTTCTTCCTTGCTTTCGTCTGACTTTAGCTCCTCATCTATCGCCCTTTTTTTTTTTTTTCTACAATCAAAATCTCTTGCCTTCCTGTTCCAAAAAAAATTTATTGTCTTTCCGATTTCCTATTTTTCCCACTTTTTTATTTGCACTATTTTGAACTTCAGTTCCTATTTTTCTGTTTTCCTCAAAATTTTCCTTTCCTTTTCTTCTGATTAAAAAAAAAAAAATTTACTTGCTTTTCCAAAAAAAAAAAAACCAAAAAAAATTTTTTCTTTTCAAATTCTCTAGTACCAAATTTCTTTTTCCTTCACTAACTCTTTTTCCAAAAAAAAAAAAAAAGAATTCCCACTTTTTTATTTGCACTATTTTGAACATCAGTTCCTATTTTTCTGTTTTCCTCAAAATTTTCCTTTGCTTTTCTTCAGATTAAAAAAAATTTACTTGCTTTTCTAAAAAAAAAAAAAAAAAAAAAAAAAAAAAAAAAATAGTAATATTTCTTTTCGAAATCTCTAGTACCAAATTTCTCTTTCCTTTACTAACTCTTTTTCCAAAATTTCCTTCAGTAAGTAGAAAAAAAATTTTCCCACTTTTTTATTTGCACTATTTTGAACTTCAGTTCCTATTTTTTTTTTTTTTTTTTTTTTTTTTGTTCCCCTCAAAATTTTCCTTTCCTTTTCTTCTGATTAAAAAAAAAATTTACTTACTTTTCCAAAAAAAAAAAAAACAAAAAAAAAAATTCAAAATCTCTAGTACCAAATTTCTCTTTCCTTTACTAACTCTTTTTCCAAAATTTCCTTCAGTAAGTAAAAAAAAAATTTTCCCACTTTTTTATTTGCACTATTTTGAACTTCAGTTCCTATTTTTCTGTTTCCCTCAAAATTTTCCTTTCCTTTTCTTCTGATTAAAAAAAAATTTAACTTGCTTTTCCAAAAAAAAAAAAAAAAAAAAAAAAAAAAAAATTATTTTCTTTTCAAAATCTCTAGTACCAAATTTCTCTTTCCTTCACTGACTCCTTTTCCAAAATTTCCTTCAGTAAGTAAAAAAAAAAAAAAAAAAAAAAAAAAAAAATTTCTAGCAGAATCTTCGACGTCCAGCCCTTGCTGACCCGGTTAGGTGTTCTGTCCAAGAGCCACCAACATCCCATTACTATCTGATTCCTGAAGTTTCATGCTCTGTTAGATTGTGGAATTGCTTGCTTGATCTGTTAAGTCGTTGAATTGTGTGCTTTCCACTTCTATATCGCTTGCTGCTCACCCCGAAACACATACATGGATCCCTTCCCTAGACCTGAAGGTTCAAGGGTAGACATGGGATATGATTTTTATGAGAACCAAGTGTTTCCCGATGCCAGAATGCCCCATGGGCAAGCCACGCGCAACCAGGAAACCACTGAGACCTCAGAAAGACCAGCCTGGAGGAGACTCGAGGAAAGAATGGAGGCCATGGGATATCACTCGATTGATGAAATGATGAATGCCTTCGACCACCTCAACCAATTGCACTCAGCCTCCCGGAATCCAAATCCCACTACTCTTCAACCTCCTCCTCCTCCACCACAGCCAAGAGTCCAACCCCACCCCCAACCTATTGAAACCTTGGATGACACCGTCCGAAGGATAGTGTCAGAACTCAACCCAACCTTGCTCCAAACCTCCCACCAGTCCAATTTACGCCAAATTCCCCCCATTGCTCTCCCACTTGATCTTAAAATCCCCAAGTACCGCAGATATAATGGTCGAGGAGATCCAGATGCTCATTTGACTGCTTTTTATATGGACTCACGTCCATTCCTGGGGGATGAGTCACTTCTAGTATTCCTTTTCCAGAAGTCTCTTGAAGGAGAGGCAGTTCAATGGTATGCAACCCTCCCGGTCGAATGCCTCCATGATTTTTCTGCTGTGAGCGAGAGGTTTCTCCGGCGTTATGGGTATCAGAGAATGCGCATTCCATCCCTGTCAGACCTTACAGCAGAGAAGATGAGGCCGCGTGAAGAATTTGAATCTTTTG
Source organism: Acorus gramineus (assembly GCA_030737835.1). Lineage (NCBI taxonomy): Eukaryota > Viridiplantae > Streptophyta > Magnoliopsida > Acorales > Acoraceae > Acorus > Acorus gramineus. The sequence goes on along the minus strand of CM060847.1, from coordinate 13,650,796 downwards.
TGGCACGTTGGCGCATGTTGGTGCACAGGACGGGATTGCAATTGACAGAAAGCCAGGAAATAGACATGATGCTGCAAAATCTCACTCCAGAGTTGCGAATGAATCTCGCCTATGGTGATTGCTCTACTTATGAAATGCTGATTGATCGCCACAACCGCATTCAGCGTTGTGCCAACACTACCATTGCTTCACCAGCTGGCAACCAGCGTCCTCCCTTCAAGAAAAACCATGTTCCATCCTCCACGGTAGAAGGGGTCACCCCACAAATCTCAGCGTTCTACCCAAATGGATCACCAACTTCTGGTCGAGGACCGGTAACACGGCCGTATGCACCTGGACCATCTAGGTATACTCCGCCTCGACCAGTAACCCGTTATCAAGGGATTGCTCCTCAACAGACGCCGGTGCACCATCCGATACGCCCCACACCAATCTCCTCATTCCCAACCCACCACCCACCTCTCCGCCAACCATTCCAGTATCACCACTCAGCTCCCCAAGCCCAACCCGTTCGAGCCTTGCAACCCAATCAAATAACTCCCCGACCAATCCCCGAAAGACAATACACAGCTGTTCCTCCACCCACATCTTACCAGGCTCGAAGAATGGGCAAACGTGATACTTACCCGCCACTGCCAGAGTCCTTGCCCGACATTTTTATGGCACTGATGGAATCCAACAGCATCACCTTGCCACCCGAGAGACCCTCGCCCCCTGGTGTCGATAGTTCACGCTACTGCCCATACCACCGAATGCATGGTCATGACATCTGTGGTTGCTACACATTTCGAGATTTTGTTTATGATCTTCATGAACAAGATCGCATTGATTGGGCACTATTGCGAAATATCATCACTAGGTCCCGCTCGGCCCACCCTGTTCAATCCTCCACTTCATCTGCACCTCTTGGCATTCATATTGACCCACTTCCTTCCCATACTCAACCGTCTACTTCATCTGGTCCAGTTGTCAACTTCATTGGGACCGACCCTCCATCCCCCAACCAGTCCAACTCCTCATCACACCTTTGGGCCAACCTTGTCACCCCACCGGCAACACCTGATAGTGGTAAATCCGAATCCGAAGAGGAACCCATGGAAGAAGACGAGGAGGAGGAACCAGAAGAAGACCCTGAGGAGGAGGAACCAGAAGAGGACCCGGAGGAGGAGGAACCAGAAGAGGACCCTGAGGAGGAACCAGAAGAAGACCCTGAAGAGGACCCTGAAGAGGAGGAACCAGAAGAGGACCCTGAGGAGGAACCAGAAGAGGACCTGAGGAGGAGCCAGAAGAGGACCCGAGGAGGAAGAACCAGAAGAGGACCCGGAGGAGGAACCAGAAGAAGACCAGAAGAGGAGCCAGAAGAGGACCCGGAGGAGGAACCAGAAGAGGACCCGGAGGAAGAACCAGAAGAGGAGCCAGAAGAGGACCCGGAGGAGGAAGAACCAGAAGAGGACCCGGAGGAGGAACCAGAAGAGGACCAGAAGAGGACCCGAGGAGGAAGAACCAGAAGAAGACCCCGAAGAGGAGGAGCCAGAAGAAGACCCTGAGGGGAAGTATCTGAAGACGAGCTCATGGAAGAGCCGGAAGAACTGGCATTTGGTGAAGATGCCCTTGAGCAAGAACCATCTGAGCAGTCCACATTGGCAAGCACAATTCAAGAACCAGAAGCATCAACCGGAACTGTTGATGGTCCGGTGGGACCGCCACCTATTGTGTTCCTCGAGAGTGAGCTCGCCCCACCAGCAATGCGTAATCGCCCTCTTCGTATCATGGTGGAGATAGCAGGGATCCCCTTCAGATATACATATATTGACACCGGGGCAGGAGGAAACATCATGGCATATGGAGTTTATTGCTCATTTGAAGATGTGGAGGACCGTCCTGAACTTGAGCCCTCTAATGAGTTCATAGAAGCATATGACGGCACCAGACGACCGGTGGTCGGAACAGTTACGATTCCTTTGATGGTAGGCCCGTTGCACACTGAGGTATTTTTCATGTCGTAAAGCTCGAGGGGGGTGTCCACAACATAATTCTCGGGAGGGCGTGGCTCAATAATGCCAGAGCAGTTCCATCCACTCGTCATCAATGTCTTCGGTTCCCACTATGGGGAAAGATTGTCTCTGTATGGGGGGAAAACATCCTTTGGGGAGGACCGAATGAACCAAATTGGACTGTTAATGCGTTAACCGTTGGCTCAGAAGGAGGGATAGAAAGGGTGATGAAAGAAGAGTCGAAAGAAGAAATACGAGAGGAGGAGCTTGAAGAAGACTCCTTGGATTTTGAGCCATCTGGCTCCCCAACATCAACAGAAGACTCATCAGAGGAGCATGACACGATCACTTGCTTGACATGTTCCCCTTCCATCACATTCGCTCCTCATGAGCTCGCCGAGCCTAGCATCCGCACATGCCCCCTTGTGATCAAAGTAGCCATTGCCGGTAAAATTCTCCGAAATGTCCTCGTGGACACAGGAGCCGGAGTAGACATCATGACCCATTCCACCTACTGCAAGCTTCGGCGTGGGCTCCCCAAGCTCCAACCATCAGAAACCCTTCTCCACGCATATGACAGCTCAAGCCAATCTTCATGCGGGAGGATCTCTTGTGTTCTAAAGGTGGGGCCAGTATGTACCTCTGTAGACTGCGAGGTCATGAAGATCGAGTCGCTTCATTCCATGATCCTTGGGAGGCCCTGGCTTGACAATGTCGAAGGTGTCTCTTCTACGCGTCATCAATGCTTGCGTTTTCCAAGCAATGGGGACATCATCTCGGTATGGGGGGAGGCACGCCGCCATGACTGGTCAAGGTTCTTCAATTGTCAAATGTGCGAGCTAAATACTGGGCCAAAGAACTGTGCATATCAGCCTCAGGACGATCCTCCACCCCAGATCATACCAGGTGGCATCATCCGTCCAGCTCCTAGAAGTCTGGTTCCCTCCATGAACCCACTACCAATCTGGAGTCCCATCCGAGCCATCAGCCTCAGCCCCATCCTGCCACTTTTGTCCTCCTGGCATCATTGTCCCAATACTGCAGTTCTCCACACCACTAGGACAGGACGCATCTTCAACACTATGCCCTCTCAAGTTCTCTGACAGACCAATCCAGAAGCGGAAGAAGGGAGAGCTGGTGATAAGGTGGACTTGCTTGAACAATTGCACAAAATCCCAGCCAAGATCTCGATATTGGAGCTAATCGAGACTTCAGAACACCATCAGAAGGTGATAAGGGCTTTCCTGGAAAAGGTCAAGGTGGACCACCACATTTCTGCCTTTAATGTGCCAGCTGCACTAGTTTCTGAAGGATTGGGCCCTTTGATCTCATTCTGGCCCAAGGAAGTCATCGATGATCCCCTCACCAACATTTTGGCACTTTGCGTCACTGCCTTGGTGGAGAAAACGTTGGTTAATCGAATCCTTGTTGATACTGGTGCGGGTGTCAACCTCATGTCCCTCCAGACGTTCCAGCACGTCAATGGTGATATCACTTCACTGACGGAGTCCGATACGCGAATTTTTGCCTATGACAGGAGTGCTCGACAAGTGGTGGGCTTCCGTTCATTTAGCTTGGAGATCGGTCCCCTCAAGACCACGTTTGAAGCCTATGTTCTGGAGATGGACTCTGATTACAACATGATCTTGGGAAGAAAATGGTTGGCGACAATCCGAGGTGTTTCCTCCCCGCTCCACTAATGCCTCAAATTTCCTATTGGAGAACAGATCATCAAAATAGGTGGGGACGCAGTCAGAGGCATCCGGTATGAAGCAGAAGAAGCGGAGGCTATCACAACAGTGAAAAGCCCTTCCAGGAGAGAAGGCAAGCAGCCAGTCGTGCACATATCAGAGTTTCCACCCGATTGGGCGCGTGATGGGGCACTACAGGTAAGCACTTTGGGCAAAGGTAAAGCACGCGCATCAACTGATAGTAATCCAGGATGGCGGCTCATGGAACAAATGGGTTATCATTGAGGCCAAGGTCTGGGGCGGTATAATCAAGGCACCACAGACATCATTCACAACTTCATATGGCCGGACTACATGGGCATCGGATCACTCACAGTTTATGATGTCTATGATTGGGGACCATTCTATGGCATTACGGATTGGAGCTTGGAAGAACATTTTATCCGTAGCACTGGATCAGAACAACCCGCATCCAGTCAACTGACTCCCATTGAGAGCCAATCAGGATCCTCCTCTTCAGTTCCACCAGAGGAAGACATTGATTCTCTGATTGAGACTCTTGACCAGTTATTTTCTGAATCACATGAACAATTGCCCAGCGATTCTCATAAGTTGCCAGAATACTATGTTGAAGACCCGGATTCTGCTGATGAGATGCCCCATTCATGCAGTTTGGGAGCATTGGGGAGCAAGACTCTCTAGGGTGATTGGATTGAACTCAGCCCTCAACCTTGCGAAAGGATGATCCTATTTTCTCTATTCTTGAGGGCGCCATTCAGGTAAGTACTCTCTTCCCATATCTAAGGTTCATCTCTTTCCTGTCTTTCGATCCTGCGCACTCTAATCTTGCATATTAAAAAAAAAAAAAAAAAAAAATCAATTTCTGCTTGTGCATGAAATTTCCTTGAATTATTTCTTGCTTTGCTTGCTAAAAAAAAAAAAAAAAAAAAAAAATCAATTTCTGCTTGTACAAAATTTCCTTGCTTTATTTCTTGCTTTGCTTGCTAAAAAAAAAAAAAAAAAAAAAACTCAATTTTAAGGGAGGGGTGGGATCTAAAAATGGACAATGTAGAACAACCTAAGACATTAGGTTCCCTGTTTGAGATAAAGGATGACGCTTTGGTGGGTTGGCACCCCTCGCTTTTTAATTCTGATCTTCTGGACAAGCTGCGGAGTTTGGTCGACCCTCCTAAGGCGTCAATGCCCCATGTGTCTCAAGGACCTGGCAAGGCTTCACGATTTCAAATCCCTACTCGGATTATCGATGACATCGGGGAACGTATTCACGTAATCCATGGAATAGAACGATCCGAGTCAATAGCTGTCATCGAAGAACCTGATTTGGAGGACCTTGGAGATTTCGATGACGGCTTGGGGGTATTTGAGATTTGTGACGATGATGATGAAGCAGAGCAAGAAGAGGAGATCTCAAAGGGGTTCGCAGAAAGCCTTCAGCACTTTGATGAGCAGACGGCAAGTGAGGAGGAAAGGATGGAGGAGTTGAATCTCGGGACCGCCACTGATCCTAAGATCATCTTGATCAGTGCGGAACTAAATCCGAGCGAGCGAGAAAGTTTGGAGAAGGTGTTGAGGAGCTATTCGGATGTGTTCGCCTGGTCTTACGAAGACATGCCTGGTCTTGACCCTTCATTGGTTGAGCATAGGCTAGTTCTGGAACCAGACGCCAAACCAATAAAGCAGAAGCTAAGGCGGCTCCATCCGAAGTTGGCCATGAAGGTGAAGGAGGAAGTAGATAAGCTACACCAAGCAAAGTTTATCAGGGTGGTGCTGTACCCAAAGTGGATAGCCAACATTGTCCCGGTAAGCAAGAAAGATGGCAAAGTCCGTGTGTGTGTAGACTTCCGAGATCTCAATCGGGTTTGCCCGAAAGACGATTTCCCTCTTCCACACATTGACATTCTTGTTGACAATACTGCGGGACACGAGATGCTGTCCTTTATGGATGGTTTCTCGGGTTATAATCAGATCCGTCTAGCAGAAGAAGATCAGAAGAAGACATCATTCATCACTCCTTGGGGGACCTACTGCTACGTTGTAATGCCCTTCGGCCTTAAAAATGCCGGGGCAACGTACCAGCGCGCCATGACCTCGATTTTCCACGACATGATGCACAAATTAATGGAAGTTTACGTGGATGACATCTTGGTCAAATCTAAGACGCGGGAAGGTCATGCAGAGACACTTGAAAGGGTTCTACAGAGGTGTGAAAATTCAGTTTGAAAATGAACCCTAAGAAGTGTAGGTTTGGAGTGTCATCTGGAAAGCTATTGGGATTCATGATAAGTAAGAGGGGGATTGAAGTCGATCCATCTAAAGCAAGAGCGATCGCTCAAATGCCCCCTCCAAAAAATTTGAAGGAGCTTAGGGGACTCATCGGTCGGCTGCAGTTTATTCGTCGATTCATTTCACAGCATGCCGAACGGTGTAAACCCTTCTACAAGCTGTTGAAAGGAGGGACTGAATTCATTTGGGATGACAAGTGTCAACAAGCATTTGATGAACTTAAGAAATACTTACTCAGCCCCCCTGTTCTCTCAGCCCCTGTCCCTGGGCGTCCGCTACTTCTCTACCTGGCGGCCACTGAAGAAGCTGTTGGCGCGGTGCTCGCACAACACGATGAAGAAGGAAGGAAAAGGCTATCTATTATTTGAGCAAAACTCTGATTGAATATGAGCAGGCCTACCCACTCATGGAAAGGACATGTTTAGCGCTGGTATGGGCCTCTCAGAAATTACGCCACTATTTCCTTGCGCACCAAGTAAAGTATCTGGCAAAGATGGATCCGGTAAGGTATCTGTTTGAGAAGGCATCAGTGACTGGTCGGCTAGCTCGATGGCAGGTCCAACTAAATGAGTTTGACATCACGTATGTCACTCAAAAATCCATCAAGGGACAAGCCATCGCCGACCACCTTGCTCACCTCCCACTGCCGGATTATGAGCCTGTCAGGACGGATTTCCCTGACGAAGAGTTGTTTGCATTAGTTGAGGAAGATGACCGCAAGACATGGACATTGTATTTTGATGGAGCGGTCAATCAAAAGGAAGAGGAATTGGAATTGCCTTGCTCTCCCCTGAAGGTGTCATCATCCCGCGCGCTTTTCAACTTACTTTTAATGCTACTAACAATATTGCGGAGTATGAAGCATTGATTGCAGGTTTAAAGTCAGCCCTAGCTCTTGGAGTTCGTCATCTAAAGATTGTTGGAGATTCACTCTTAGTGATTCGCCAAACTTTGAAGAAGTGCCAGACGAGGGACCCGAAACTCAAGCCCTACAGAGAACTGACTATTATCCTGTTGCGCCAGTTTCAAGAAGTGATCCACATTTTCACACCTCGAGCCGGCAACATCCTCGCCGATGCCTTGGCCTCGTTGGCCTCCTCACTCACCCTCCCGATATCCAAAAAGGCGGAGACTGTCATCGTCCAAAGACTAGAAACTCCGGCCACTGACCTTCGAGACTGCAAGATTCAAGACCTAATGGAGCAGCAAGAGAAGAAAGATGAGATTCTTAAGTCTGTTGGGATTTCCGCAATAGATTTGGAGGAACCTGATGATGGAAATCCTTGGTTCTTCGACATCAAGAACTACCTTGAAGATGGCTCCTTTCCGGAGTACGCCACCAGTGATGATCGAAAAGCTGTTAAAAGAATGGCGACCAAATATTGTCTTCGAGGAGGCATTCTCTTTCGCATGTCCTTCAATGGAGAGTTGTTGAGATGCTTGGAAGATGAAGAGGCATTCACTATTGTGAAAGAGGCACATTCCGGAGTTTGTGGAGGCCATGTGAATTCACAGATGCTCGCAAAGAAAGTTCTAAGGATGGGTTACTATTGGCCCACAATGGAGGGGGATTGCCACAAATTCGTCAGACGGTGTTCAGTGCCAGACCCATGCCAATAAGATCCATGCACCTGCCTCCGCATTGCATTCCATGACCTCTCCTTGGCCTTTCTCCATGTGGGCTCTTGACATCATCGGCCCCTTTAGGGATACAGTTGAAAACACCAGTCAGAAAGCCTTCATCCTCACTGCCACAGAATACTTCACCAAATGGGCCGAGGCTGAGTCGTACATAGTGATCAAGAGTTCTACTCTTGTTCGCTTCGTTCGTACTCATATCCTCGCACGATTTGGCGCTCCGAAGGTAATCATTACTGACAATGGTCCTCAGTTCATTTCTCAGGAATTTCAAGACCTCTGCAACAAGCACCACATTGAGCTGCATCACTCCACCCCATATTATCCCCAAGGGAATGGACAAGCGGAGGCTACGAACAAGACTCTCCTGAAGATCATCAAAAAGACCGTGGAGACGCATAAGGCTACCGATTGGCCGGACAAGCTAGTTGATGCACTTTGGGCTTATCGCACCTCCATCAGGACCCCCACAGGTCAGACTCCTTACTCCCTTACTTTTGGGATGGAGGCGGTGGTTCCCTATGAAGTGCTTATCCCGTCTTTGAGAGTGGAGTTGGACAAGGATTTACAACCCGAGGATAGGAGGGAAGCTCCTTCTACAACTTGAACTATTAGATGAGAAAAGGTTGCGAGCAGCCGAACACGCCCAAATTTACCAAAGGAGAATGTCCAGAGCCTTCCAGAAAAAGGTAATTGAAAGAAAGTTCCAAGTTGGGGAAATGGTGCTCAAGCAGCTCATGCCTTCTCGACAACCACACCCGAGAGGAAAACTGCAACCAATTTGGGAAGGACCTTATGTAATCACCCATGCCTATTCCGGGAATGCTTATCGCTTGGTGAACGCCGAAGGGGACGAGGTCTCAGGTACATGGAATGCACTGTATTTGAAAAAATTCTATGCTTAATACTTGATGTTTGAGAAATTTTACCATTACTTACTGTGAATCCTAGTATCTATGCCTGATGATATGATTTGATAGCCTTAAGGATAGCATGTGTTTTATATAGACTCATACTCACCGCTCTTACCACTGTCATCACACTTATACAGTTTAAGACCTGGTTCACTGATGGATAAAAAGATCGCCCACAACATTAGACTGGGGCAATTTGTAATTGTCATTCTTTTGTTTGTATTTTAACTCGTGTTGCCTATGATCCATGAAAATACCTTAGTCTTGGCGCATGTCCCAAAAGAGCTGGCTCTGGCACTGTCGATGCTTCCAAGGAGAAGGTATAAAAAAAACAGAAATACCCTCCAAAATAAGGCAAGTTGGCCATTATAAAAGAAAAAAAAGAGAGAGAGGATAAAGTGGGTATCCAATGCGGGCCTGCGTCCTCCACCCTTTAATATATATATATAAAAAAAAAAAAAAAAAAAAAAAAAGGGAAGAAAAGCAGTAAAGAAGAAAGCTGGAGGGACCGAGCGACTTAGGACATGCGCTAGGACTGGGGCAATTTTTAGTTGGTTCAAGGAGGACACTACTCTCACCCACATTCATTCACTTCTCCCCTTTTTGTGACAAGATATGAATTAAACCAGTTCTTTTGGGTCAAGTGAAATTTTCGGTCTAGAGGTGAGCCACTTCTTAAACTGCTACCACACACTGCACATGAGTCTACTTAAAACCTTGTTCATCTAAAAGTCGGTCTTTGAATGTTATCCTGGCACATTTATGGAGTTCTCAGTACATTTTGGTAACATGATCAAGCATACAAGAACTTCCAGACTTGGGAACTATCCCCATCGACAAAACCACGCAAGGTATCCTTGATATGGCAAACAATTGATCACCATGAGTCCTTTTAATAACTGGTAAGCATGTGAATAATCTCTCATTGCTGGCATCAAGGTCAAGATAGCACCATCAGGTTTGTTTCTCCATAACCCATTACCCCCAATTTTATCATTATTTGGGCCCTTGACAAATTAACAAAGAGAAATAAAAAAAAAATGAGCAGGGGCCCAAACGGAACAGATATGATCATTTGGTCTAGTCTCTTAAGTTGTTTTGTAGGGCCTAGGAGAAGCAAGAAGGGAACGGACGAATGAATGATCATTAAACAAGCAGACAGAACTTGCGTGGTCCCCCTAGATGGATATCAATTCAAACAGTTTCCGTATGGATTGTCGATAATCAAAACAAAGGCCATCTTGTAATTTTAAAAGGGGAGTATTGAACCATGAACATATGCTTAATTGAGTGGCCATATCTACTTAGCTCTGTGTTTAATGTTGTTATACAGGGTCCAGAGGAAAGGAGAACAGAGCAAGAATACAACAAAAAAAAAAAAAAAAAAAAAAAAAAAACAGGACTGGACACATACTTCTGGACGAACCTGGCGGTGAACGTCGACTAAGACAATTCCCCCCATGGAACGTCGACAGGGACGAGCCTGGCGGTGGACGTCGACTAAGACAATTCCCCATGGAACGTCGACTGAGACGATCCTGGTGGTGAACGTCGACAAGGACGATCCTGGTGGTGAACGTCGACTGAGACGATCCTGGTGGTGAACGTCGACAGGGACGATCCTGGTGGTGAACGTCGACAGGGACGATCCTGGTGGTGAACGTCGACTGAGACAATTCTGTGTGGAACGTCGACAAAGACAACCCCATTGGAGGATCGTCGAGCCGTTTTTCAGCAATAACTTTACCTATCAAAAATGTTCCCTGATCACCCTGCAAGTCAAAATCACCTGTATATCCACATTCCATACACACATTCACAAAGCCAAAAAAAAAAAGGAGAGAAAAAGAGAGAGAGCATATGGCCCCTGCTATTCATCATTTCAAACACTTGGACCAGTCCATTCTATGTCTCTAAACTATCAGTCAAAATCACCTGTCTATCCACATTCCATACACACATTCACAAAGCCAAAAAAAAGAGAGAAAAGAGAGAGAGCATATGGCCCCTGCTATTCACCATTTCAAACACATGGACCAGTCCATTCTATATCTCTAGACTATAAGCCAAAATCATTCACCCACTAGGAGGAGTAAATCTGGGATGAGGTACGAGTTATAGCCCAAAGGAATCCAAAGAAGGAAGGAGAATCAAACCTGTTGTTGGAAGTCACCACCCTAAACCGAAGGGGGATGAGGAGGTTGTCCTGGGGCGGTCTCACCCCCTTGAAAATCCTGTCTCGCTGGAGAAGGTCTCGAAGTGGCGGATCCTTCAACCATCGAGGGAAGACGAGGGGGGGCCATTGAGTAGGAACGTGATGCACCGCTTCGAAAGGACACCGAGCCTGACAGCCCAGACATCTCGAGAAATTTAAGATCATCCTCTGTAAATACCCCTGCGGAGTTTATCTTCATCTTCACAGTAGCCACAATAGACCGATACAAGCTCAACTCTTTGTTCCTCCTCTCGACCCGCTGCTGGGAAAGCCGGAGATCATCTTCCATCTTGTGCTTATTTTCTTCTGCTCTCTGCCTATCCTCCTCCGTCCTCTGTTGGAAGCGTCTGAAATCCTCCTCCGACCTCCGCCGGTCCTCCTCCGCTCTCTGTCGACCATTTCTCTCACTCTCCAAAGAAGACTGAAGGGTATGGATGAAGTCTCGCTGCAAACCTGGGTCGGATGCACCTGAGGATGCCTCGAAGTCTGATACTCTGGATTGCAAGTCGTCCCTCTCACGGGTCAAAGCGAGGACGTCATTTCTTGTCCTAAGAATCTCCCTCTGAAACTGCGCTGTCTCATTCTCTTGACGGTCCCTAGCCTCTACAAGCTGCATCCTAACATCCACCAACTCGTTTTGAGCCTCTTGCAGTTGACCCAACAGTACAAGTTCCTGACCCGAAGATGATGGTAACGATCCGGCAACTCGAGCTTGCTCTACTCCCTCAAGATGTGCCTCAAGCTCTCCTATTCTCTGCAAGAGTCGCTGCTTCTCCACCTGAAGTTCACTCACCAATAAAGTTTGAACTGCAAGCTCCTCGCTCACAGTCTTAAGTCTCCGAGCAACGGTAGATCGCCCGCCCTGATTAAAGAGGATTTGAATAATCATTTTTATGAGAAGCATTATGAAAAGAGCAAGTGTTGAAGGAAACAAACATGCCTACCTCTATGTCAGGCACCAGTTCTTCGAATATCCCAAGATCCTTCGCATACTCCTTGCGATACCATTCCATGTAGTCATCACTACTGTCAAGATCCGCCGGTGGTCTAACCGGGTGGCCTTTCTCTTCCCATAACTTCAAGTGTTCAGAAAAGTCATCCTCTGGAAAAAAGGCTCTTGGAATCCCTCGAAGAGTCAGACGAGGAGAAGTCGGAAGAGGACCAGGGATCCATTGGTGAAGGCCTAGCTGGCGTGCTACGCGACTAGCGCAGTGGTAGAGAACCTCATTAAAGAAAACAAGCCATGTATCGCAGACTAGTTCATCAGGAATCTCCTCCACGTATGGCCTCCATGTCATCTGAAATAGTAACAAGCGCATGGGACACTAAGATGAAAGAATACACCTCTCAAGGAAAGTTTGATGAAGCAAGAGAATGTACCTTCTCCTCAGTCAGCAAGAGAAAATCCTCGCGGAGAAGAGCTAGAGTCCTACCATAGTTTGCTTCTGGCGCAACCCACCGCATGGCACGAGGGAAAGATGGGTCACAAAGATCCATTGATTGTGGACGAGCAATAGCAATATGCTCATACCCAAAGAGCTGTTCACCAAAAGGGGACGATGAGAAAAATCAATTACAAGTCCAAAGGTAAGCAAATGCAAGCATCAAGCAAGTTATACCTGAAGAAATGCAATGAACCCACCAAGACTCTTGTCCTTTGCCCGTTGCTTCTTTCTTGATAACTCAGCAAACAAATGGGCCAACATGGCTGCTCCCCAAGCGTAGTCTCCCATTTGCACCAGATCCTCCATAAGGGTCAAAAAGTGTAAAGAAACTCGGTCTGAGGAATTACAGAAGAGCACGCGCCCAAAGAAAAATAAATAAAAGGCCCTCAGTTCTCTTTGGGCTCGCACAGGATCGGCTACTGTCTTCCTTTGTTTCATCATGAGGTCTCGGGCCACAAATTGCGCCTCCGTCTCTTTTGGCCGACGCAAGAGGAACCTCCCCAAGCCATATTGAGCAGCAAGACGCCCTAAAGGAATGCGGGTGAGAGTTTTCCCTCCATCAATGAGATCCCAAGCGCCGATTAACTCCCGAAATTTTCGACGGTAATTTCCAAGTGTCTTCCCTGTCACCGGGCGACCCGTGACTGGAAGACCAGTGATCCGGAGGACATCTTCTAAAGTAGGCATCACTGCGCCAGTCGGAAGGATGAAGGTGCAGCTCCTTGGATCCCACCTCTCGCCTAAAGCCTCTATATATCCTCGGTCCACACTAAAAGGCTCAATCTGGAAGAAGGCCCGAAACCTGGCCCCGTCTACAAGCCCTTGCTCAACAGGCGCTAGGTCCTTATACCAGTTTCGCACACCATGCCAAAAAGAACATGATCTCAGCGGCCGCTACAAGACAAAGGTAAGTAAAAAATTAAAAATGATAATTCCCTACTAATATTTAATTTCTCCTTTCAGGAGTAATAAAAAAAAAATGGGGAGGGAGAATCATGTTTACCAAGGCACGACGATAGGCACCCGCCACTTCTTCCTCATCATCGCCCTCACCGTCGCCCCCCGCCTCCAAATCAAACATGGCAACCCGCTCATCAGCCCCTCCGGCTTCATTAGGCTCATCAACCCCTGTGTCCGCACCCTCAGACTCGTCCGAGTCCGAACCACCCTCTGCAGCGTCTTGCCCAAAGCCACCCGCACCCGCGACAACGCCCGCAAACACATCAATGCTTACGTTGCCCCCCTCGACCTCATCTATCTTTGTGCTTTCGTCTGTGGATCTGTTAGTACCTATATTATCACCAGATTCTGCTGCAATCGACTCATCCCATGATATCTCCTCCGACCCATTAGTCTCCATATTCACCCTCGCCGCGACAATCCCCGCACTCGCCGCTCCCGCCTCCACCCCTGACACTCCTCTCGTTGCCACATCATTGACAACCCCCGAGACTCCCACTAGGCACACGCCCGCATTACTCTCAGCCTCCATGCCCTCCCCCTTCGGGTATAACCGCTGCCCTCATCTCCCTTTTTCCCGCGTCCGCACCCGTCACCCCCATGCGGGCGCCGGCTGCCCCCGACGTTTCGCCGCCCTCCGCAACCGCTGTGTCGCCTCCTACTGCCTCCCCCATCACCGTCATCAGCCTTGTTTCTACCATCGCCGTCATAATGGTCTCACGGTCCCTCTCGGGCATTTCACCAAACACCTCTCGCGCACCCTCCGTTCCTTCTTCTCCAACACCACCCCGGCCCCCACCGCTGCTGCCCATGGCCTCCGGCGCGGCTGAACGTGCTTCCATGATCCCTGCCACCACACCCCTCACCTTCGGAACGTCAAGGGTCGCCTTCGGATCATCATTGCTCTCCCCACGTTGCCCCACCGAACCACCCGCGGAAGTCTTCCGCCGTTTTCGCTCCAAACGCTCGGCCCTCGGCGGCATCTCAAGCTCGTTTTGAATAGGTGAGGAAGATGAAAGGGGGTCTGTCAAAAAAAAAGGGATTTGGGGAGGATGAATTAAAGCTTAGAATTTGGTGACGCCCCGGGTTGAACGAGCGGCTTGTGTTATTTCACATTTCATTTGAGTCAAAATGTTTAAGTCACCCATATATATATACACATGTAGACATGCATTTAATTTGAGTTGAGTCAAAACCCCATCACAGCATGTCTAAGTCACCCATATATATATACACATGTATCTATCTAAATAAACATGCATTTAATTTGAGTTGAGTCAAAACCATCACAGCATGTCTAAGTCACCCATATATATATATGCACATGTATCTATCTAAATAAACATATACTTAATTTAAGTTTATATAGTTGTGCCTTGGAAGCATCTTTGAACACTTTATTTCACGTATCTCCAACGGATTTCGGACGTATTTTTCAGATTTTTTTGGACATTTATTTTCAAATTTTAGACATTTATTTTTTTCAGATTTTGGATATTTTCAAGTGTTATATGGCCTATTTCAATAAATATTCTGATTTTCTGCACTCTCTTTATGTTTTGAGCACCATTTTGGCATTCTATTCAAAGCAAATTTTTGGCCCATCTTTTGAGCATCTATAGGCATTTTTATTGTATATGTCAGTTGCATTTCGGTACATTTTCAGGCTTTTCATTAGGGCTACGGCATTTAAACCCGGGCATTTTGTCTCTCAGTACATGCAAGTCAGGATTGATTTCCCATAGTCCAATTTTCTTTGAGTTATTAATAAAATGAACCTTCTCCAATTATTCGAAAGTGTCCCTTTTTTTTATTATTTTTGTCATGATATCCCCCTGTTTGCTGAGTTGCAACGCACGGTAGGCACAGGGAATCCAACGCCGGGCTGCAGTACACGAAGGCTAGGAACCCCAACCAAGGGTTGGATCACTCATTGACATTTAGATCAAATATTTCCTTCTCCCTTCAATGATCATTTCATTAATGGATCATAAGAAAATTGCTTCCATGTTTATCTCCTGACTTGTATTTACTAGAAAACAATGCCTGATGGTTAAACCGATCAAAATGAGGTCTCTCTTCTTATCCTCGAATGGCGCTTCAAGCTTCACTTAAAACACCATCCGAGGAGGGGCAATTGTAGATACCCCATTTTGATCGGTCAGAACTGTGAAACACTTATTATTTGTGATATCTTAGTTTGCAGGTCTAAGCCCGGATGATCTTCCCGAAGCCAGAATAATCACTTAAGTAGGGAAAGGGAAGAAAAGAAAGCATGAGCGCAACAAGTGATAAGTCTAAAGAAAAGCTCAAGAGAAGCAGTACTATCGCTCAGAACGGTTAAGCCTGGGGTTGTTATACAAGACATCTAAAATCTGTTTGGTGATTAAGATAAGCGACCACCCACTCGTCGTACTGGACGACCCTTTTGAGGACTGTCAACTTCAAGGATCTCTGAAAGGATTGTCGAACTGGACGATCTTTCTGAGGATCGTCGACTTCGACGATCTCTGAAAGGATTGTCGAACTGGACGATCTTTCGGAGGATCGTCGACTTCGACGATCTTTGAAAGGATTGTCGAACTGGACGATCTTTTAGAGGATCGTCGACTTCGACGATCTTTGGTGGGATTGTCGAACTGGACGATCTTTCGGAGGATCGTCGACTTCGACGATCTTTGGTGGGATTGTCGAACTGGACGATCTTTCGGAGGATCGTCGACTTCGACGATCTTTGGTGGGATTGTCGACCTCGACAATAGGATGACGGATCGTCAAAAATACTGGGATAAGTTCAGCTCGGAAAGGACGGCATGGCTCGATTTTTTCCGCCTCTCCACCGACGTCAGCCACTTCGGGTGAACGTGGGAGCGTCGTGGGGCACTCATGACTTCCCCAAACAGGTGTCAAGAAGGTGGTGGTCGTTTGGGGCTATAAAAGGGAGGCGTTTGGAGGAGGAGAGCACTCTCTAACTCATCTTTTACCCCACCTTTTGCCCTCCAAAGCCATCCCAACCTCCCCTAACCACCTCCCACACCAGCAGCAGCACCTCACCACCCTCCACCCTCCATTTTCGAGCACCACCACCTCCCACACCAGCAGCCACACCAACACTCACCCACCTCCCTCATTCACCACTCAAAACCTACATCTTCTCTCCCAACACCACCCATCCGAACCCATCCATCCTCCTTCATCACCAACAGCCCCTCACTACCCTCCACCCTCCATTTCCAAGCACCACCACTCCCTACACCAGCAGCCCCTCCAAACAACCACCCACCACCCTCATCTCCCTTCCCTTTCCTTTCTTTTTTTCTTTCTTTCTTTTTTTTACTTAAAAAGAACTTGTATAACGTATCATTTCCTCTTAAAACTCTTAAACAAGTTGTAATAAGCTTACTAAATTAAATAAAAATAAGTTTAATCAAAGTTGAGAGTGTTGGAGTACATCATTGGACTTTTATCAGTTCTTTTGGAAACTATACGCAGCTGGCGGACGACCCTAGCTTGGATCGTTGGTCAGTTGGTCTAGGGACCATTTGAACACTCCCCTCTACAAGTTTGGGTACCTCCCAAGGACTACTAACCCCTTTTGTTTTATTCTGTTTACTTTATTTGTCATTTACTGCTTTATATGTTTGTTACTACCCTTTTATATACTGTTTACATGCTGTTTTTCTTTTCTTTTTTTGTTTTTCTCAGTTTCTTGTTAACATAAAGCCTCCCACTAATTTTGTTAAATTTTTCTTGGAGTTTACCCTCGACAATCCCCCCTGGCTCGTCGAACTCGACAATCCCCCTTCAACTCGTCGAACTCGACAATCCACCCATAGATCGTCAAACCCGACAATCCCCCTTCAACTCGTCGAACTCGACAATTCCCCTTTAACTCGTCAAACCCGACAACCCCCCCTGGCTCGTCGAACTCGACAATCCCCCTTCAACTCGTCGAACTCGACAATCACCCATAGATCGTCAAACTCGACAATCACCCATAGATCGTCAAACTCGACAATCCACCCATAGATCGTCCAACCCGACAATCCACCCATAGATCGTCGAACTCGACAATCACCCATAGATCGTCGAACTCGACAATCCCCCCTGGCTCGTCGAACTCGACAATCACCCATAGATCGTCAAACCCGACAATCCACCCATAGATCGTCAAACCCGACAATCCCCTGTTAACTCGTCAAACCCGACAATCCACCCATAGATCGTCAAACCCGACAATCCCCATTTAACTCGTCAAACCCGACAATCACCCATAGATCGTCAAACCCGACAATCCCCCTTTGACTCGTCAAACCCGACAATCCACCCATAGATCGTCAAACCCGACAATCCCCCTTCAACTCGTCGAACTCGACAATCCACCCATAGATCGTCAAACCCGACAATCCCCATTTACCTCGTCGAACTCGACAATCCACCCACAGATCGTCAAACCCGACAACCCCCTGTTAACTCGTCAAACCCGACAATCCCCATTTAACTCGTCGAACTCGACAATCCACCCTTAGATCGTCAAACCCGACAATCCCTCCTGGTTCGTTTGCCAATCCTGCACAAAAAAAAAAAAAAAGGAAAAAGTATCTTTCTCTCTCTTTGGGTTTTGCAGGATCAATCTGAGCTTGAACACCTCAAGGCACGGCCGGCCGTGATCCTCGAGAGGAGAACCCGTATCCCCCGTTGAAGGCGAGTAATAGAACATCCTTTTTTCTTGCTTTTCGAGGAAAAGCAAGTGGCGATCACACCAACGTCCCTGGAAGCGGTCGGGCAACCTTGGACGATCCCTCAAGTGGCGATTCGGAGCGCCGTGCGCGTAACGGAACCAAACTTGACGGAACCCGGATTCACGACCAACGCCTGCGTCAAAATCCAACACCGACAACTGGGAGCCCTAATCATATCGTGAGGCTGTCGGCATTCCAGAATGGGAAGGTGCTATGGCAGAGGAGCTTAGTGCATTACAACACACTCATACGTGAAAAATTGTACCACTTCCTCCAGGGAAGACTCCTATCAGCTGTAAGTGGGTTTATAAGATCAAGACCAACTCTGATGGTTCAATTGAGCGTCACAAGGCTCGTTTGGTTGCCCGTGGTTTCACTCAGCAGCATGGTATTGATTATGATGAGACATTTGCTCCTGTAGCAAAGATGACAACTGTTCGTACTTTGATTTCTGTTGCTTCTGTTCGTCAATGGCCCATTTATCAGCTTGATGTCAAGAACGCTTTTCTTCATGGTGATTTATCAGAGGAGGTTTATATGACTCCTCCTCCGGGTCTTCCTCATTCATCTGGTCATGTATGCCATCTTCACCGCGCTCTCTATGGTCTCAAGCAGGCTCCTCGTGCTTGGTTCGCTCGATTCACTGATGCTATCTGTGCTGCTGGGTTTGCTTCGAGTTCCTCTGACCCAGCTTTATTTGTTCACACCTCTGGTCCTCATCGTACTATCCTGCTGCTTTATGTTGATGACATGATCATCACCGGCGATGATTCGTCTCATATACAGTTGGTCAAGCAACATCTTCAGCGTCAATTTGAGATGAAAGATCTTGGCAAACTTCGCTATTTTCTAGGCTTGGAAGTTGCTTCTGCTCCGCGTGGTTATCTTCTCTCACAGCGCAAGTACACTGCTGACTTGATCGACCGTGCCTGTCTAACTGATGATCGCATTTCTCCCACTCCTATTGAGCTTCATGCTAAGCTCCGGCCTGACGATGGAGAACCACTCTCTGACGTTACTCGTTATAGACAGCTTGTTGGAAGCCTCGTCTATCTCACTGTCACTCGTCCTGACATTGCCTATGCTGTGCATATTGTCAGTCAGTTTGTCGCTGCCCCTCGTACTGTTCATTATGCTGCAGTTCTTCGGATCATACGCTATCTACGTGGCACTATATCTCGTACTCTGCTGTTACCGTCTTCTTCTACTCTTGAACTTCGCGCTTATACTGATGCTGATTGGGCAGGAGATGTCACAGATCGAAAATCCACAACTGGTATATGTGTTTTTCTTGGGGACTCTCTTATATCTTGGAAGGCCAAGAAACAAGACATTGTTTCTCGTTCGAGTGCTGAGGCCGAATATCGTGCTATGGCATCTGCTACTGCTGAGGTTGTTTGGTTTCGACGCCTCATTTCTGACATGGGCGTCATTCTACCTGCGTCTACTCCCCTATTTTGTGACAACAAGAGCGCCATTCAGATTGCTAGCAATCCAGTATTTCATGAACGTACGAAGCACATCGAGATCGATTGTCACTTCGTCCGTCATCATTTTTGCGGGCACTATATCACTCCCATATATTTCTTCTTCTCTTCAGTTATCAGACTTTTTCACAAAGTCTCATACACTTCAGCGGCATGATTTCTTGTTGAGCAAACTCTCGGTGTATGATCCACCATGAGTTTGAAAGGGGGTGTTAAATGTATATATATGCTAGGGTTAAGGGTAGATTAGTCTTTTCCTTGTTTCCCTTTTGTACTATAAGTATTGGTTACAAACCCTAATAATACAATTGATTCATTCTTTTCATATTCTAACAGAAACGAATCTTTCCACTTTGTTTTGGGTAATTCAAGTCAAATGAAGGCTACAAATAGTATATATTTCATTCATTTTCAATTGATTGCAATACTACGTGTATAACATTATTTAGTGTATCTTAACAAGACCAACTAGTGGCCGGTTCATGCGTTAGTGAATTATGTAAGCCTGTGTTATTTTTAAATCCTTTTGGTTAATGTTACAATAGATGACTTTATTCACATCAAATTAATAATTGATTACTTCCATTAAATAAAAAGGGACGCTCTTTGACTTAAGGTAATTTAGGTCTACTTAATGATGTATGAATTGAAGGTCAGATCATTTGTGTGCTTTGATCTGGCTATTCTATTAGATAAGTACAAGATCAAAATATCCATTTGAGTTTATTAGATCATCTGTGACCTGTCATGTTATACTTCTACCATTGGTTGCAAGTATGTATGTCAAACTTAAGATATATATTATATACATTGGGTGATGAATCTAATCTTCATGTTATAATTACAAAATTTGGCACATGCGCTATATTGTTGATTCAATTAGAATGAGATCTTAAGTAACCTAAAAGTTTGAAATTTAATTAATGATTTTAAGATCATTATAAATTATCTATTGTTAACCGTTTTTTAGAAATGCATATTAATTAACCACTAGAACAGTGTGTATGTTAATTCCGATTGATCAAAACGCATTGATTCATTTATATTTTTCTCTTAAAGCCTGTAGTTCTATGTTGGATCATTTTATTTAAACAATATTAGATACAATTCTGTGGATAATTCTCACCGTAATATTTTATGTCTATTTTGATTTTTGAAGAAAATAGCATATATTATCTAATAAGATGCATGAAATTTATATATGCTATACTATACTATTTGAACATTTAAAAAAACACCAATAAAAAAAACATTTTTTAAAAAATTATATAAAAAATTAACTTTTATAGCTTTCGATGCATATTGGACTGACAGAGGACTTTCTTTTGGTTTCCATCTTGTTGGGCCAAAATGATATAAACCGTCACGTGCATGTTTGGATATCAGGCCTTGTCAGCCCTTGTGGGCTTGGGACAGATTATTTGATAACATTTTTTCATGAAAATGTTAAATCATGCATTTTACTAACCAAAACTTTGAACTCACCGTATATTTATTTTTTTTAAATAGCAATAATTATTTAATGAGATACATGTTTAAAAAAAAAAAAAATTGTATATTGATCCATTTTAAATTAAATGAACTCATTTTTAAAAAGTGTAAAAAAAAACTAACGAAGTATATACATCGTCTAATGAAATATATGTTTCACTGGAATAAGAAGATATATAGGACTGTATTTTGAACTGTAAATAAAACTGTGTATAATGGCGCCCTTTTTTTTTTAATTCATACGTTCAAACACTTCTATGCAATCATTTATGTAGATGTCATGTCACATCACGAACATATAAAAGTATGAAATAATTTAGGGATTTTTAGTTTTAAGTCCCCACAAACCATCATATTTAGTGATTGGTCTTTCCCTTCTTCGTATTTAGGTTTTAGTCCTCCGATTTAAAGGATAATTCATGGATAGGTCTCTCACAGGGACTAAAAAGTAAATTAAATAATTTATGGATAGGTCTCTCTCAGGGATTAAAAAGGAACTATCATTTAAATCTGGGGACTAAAACCTAAATACGAAGAAGGGAGGGATCGATCACTAAATATGATGGTTTGTGAGGACTTAAAACTAAAAATCCCAATAATTTAACACAGTAAATCTCCACTATGTCAATATATTCTTTATTATGAGAGACATTGAATCTATTTTAATTTTGTAAAAGTATGTAATTAAGGAATTCATTCTAGTACAAAACAAGACATGTTATATAATATACTCATTACGCTCGCCCTCACTATGATCGTATCACTTCTCACGCATTCTTCTTTCTATATGTAATTCTTGTGTGTGTTCAACTCAAATCAGCAGAGCAATCGGACTCTATAAAATGGTTGTTTACAAGACCATTTCTACTTTCTTATTCTTTATTCAATAAACTTCTTCTTTCGTCCGTTCAAGAAATTGATACAAAAAGAAAAACCTGTTGTTTGATATGCAAAAGTGTGAAACTAACATTTTTTTTTTTTTTAACAGGAATCGCTGGATATTAATTTGACCACTATGATTTGTGATTCATGAGATGTTTATTTGAAATCGATTGGGGGAAAACTTTCACACTTATCATCTCATTTGCTTTAGGAAATGCTAGCCTCAACTCCAATTTCAGTTCCAACATATTTTTATTATTTAAAAGTTATATTTATTTAATAAAGTGTATATTTTCGTAACAAAATGAAATATAATATACTCTAGTGAATTGAATACATACCATTTCATATTTTTTTTAATCGAATATGTACTCATTTAACTATGTATAAATTATATTAGATTTTTTATATACTAGATTAAGAATGCATGTGAAAATAAAAGTTCGGTCCGTGCTTTGTCTAATGACTGTGGCGGTCAAACAAAACCTTAACACTTTTCATACATCTTCATGCATCTAAGGTCCTTTTGGGACTGCATTGGAAGTCATCGTGTCGGGGAAGCAAGCCACAATTTGAGAAGCAATGTTTTAAAGCGTTTGATACATTATCACCGAGCTTTAAGCGTGAATGCCGGTTTTTTATGTTTTGGAGTTCATGTTTTACACTTTTACTACGTCAGCTAGCTCAAACGCACTCCCGACGCAGTCCCAAATCGGGCCTAAGAAAGAAGTTTTAAAGAATTTCAAAACCTTATCATCCGTATCATCATCTTCCCCATTGACAAATGAAACTTTCCTTCTTTTCCTCAATTTCAACCAACTTCTTGAAAATGATAAGATAGTCTGTTGTTGGTGCTTTCTTAAGCCCATTATAGCCCAGGTAGGATTTGATTCTTATTCCATGTATACATGTGTCGATGTCGTTTGTTTTTTATTTATTTATTTAGCGTGTGATTGCAATTACAGAAAGCTGGTTCTGTAATCGTGCAACTAAACAGTTTTATAATCGCAACTTTTTACAAAACATATTTCAAACAAATAATATCCAAAAGCTGTGATTTAAGAAAACTGGGGGAGGTAGCTTCCTGCATAATCAGTTTTAAAACCAACGATGACAGAAAATTAATTTTACAATCGTGTTATCAAACGCTACCTAGTAGGAAAGGACATGTATCTAGAGTAAAAAAAAACAGGACTATTGGACCCTTAACAGCTAGCCCAAAAGACTGTAGTAACTAGTCCAGAAGACGAAATCATTTTTTCTGTCATCCTACTCCGGACAGAAATCGAGGATGTGACCTCCTACAAAATGGAGGGTTTTCCTACCGTCACGCTAAGCATGGGAGACATATGTTGATATCGTTGAATATATAATATTGTCACAATGCATTGCCATGGAGAACATGAGTCATCTAACAAAGATAAAAACGGACAACCTAATTTTACCCACGGTGACTAGGATTGATGATCACATGTTCAAATTGCAGGTCACTGTTGCACTTTATGGTGATTAATTATTTGTGATGTTAGGTTCTATATCAAATTTGAAGATGTGTCTCTCCCTGATTAGGGACCGACATGCAAAAGTTGAAAGACATAACATTGACTGGATACCATGAGCTTATGTACGTAAATTAGTATTCATAATTTCATAAATTATTTTATATTTTAGCATTAGAATAATTTATGATTATATGTAATTATCATCAATTGCATAAAAATAACATAACTATTATTTAAGTTATTGTATGATGGATCAGGATCTTGTTTATTAATTATTTAAAAGAATATTTATATCTATTTTTATTTTTAACTTACACAAATTTGAACTAATAATAACCAAAATAAGCCGCACTGGATTGACATGTTTTGTGAACTATGGATTTGCTTCAGACACATGTTTACATGTTTTGTGAGTGATTTTGTGCATCCGATATTTTAATGTTAGGTTACTGATTTTTTTTTTTTTTTGAAAGTTCGGTAGATATTGTTTTCCCGATTTCATTAACGATTTTGAAGTACAACACTGAAGAATGTGAGAAGAAATAGAAGAACAAAACCAGAAAGCAGTAAATCTGGCTGATTACATAGGAAGAAGGAAGGGAAAGGTTATCCTCGGCGGCGGGACCGGTTAGAGATATTTAACCGGGCTTGGCACCGAGAATTTTACCCCATTTAAGCGTCGATCCTCAGGCGCCCGTTGTCAAAATGCACCTCCCTCGCGCCTGCGATGTACCGACCCCAATCGCGCACAAAACCGCAAAACAACTCCCACATATTCTCCCAATATATTCTCGTACCCCTAAATAGTATCTATTCATGTGTCTATTCATGAAACCTATGTTAAACCCAATATTTATCAACTTATTGGCATCATTTTCTGCCGACATAAGGTTCAACGAGCTAGATACACAGATTCTTATTTTGTTTTACCTTAAATATTGGACGGATCCGGATCCTCTATTATTTTTTTCTGGTTATGATCTTGGATTGCTACGTGGTGATCAATAATTTGGATAGTCACCTTTAGTTCAAATACATGCCCCATTTTTTATCAATTCTTTCCATCACCTTTTCATAGCCCCACTTTTTTTTTTTTTTGCTTTTCAAGTATACAAACTACAAGAATGAATAAATATTTGATATTTAAAATGTATTTTAAAAATATTTTTCTTTAATTACCATTATTTATTTAAATATTAAAATCCTATATGTTTTATAATGTAAAACAAATATAGATTTTTTTATTTATAAATATTGTGGGAGAATCTGTGTATGTATGTGTGTCAATGTGTGTGATTGTGTCTATGTATGTATGTAGAAAGTAAAGTTACTGTAATATTTTGTATGTCTTAATGGTATTAATAAATATATTTAAAAATATAATAAAACTTAATTAGAGTAATAAATATATAAAATTATTAAATAATTTAATAGCAAAAAAATAAATAGATTATTTTTAATGGTAAAGATAAATATAAAAATAATAAAGGGTGTTTGAATTATTCTCTATAATTTTAACAGGGTTAATAGAAAATTTGATGAAACTTAAATAAAATGATAAAAATACATAATTTTAAAATATTTTAATTTTAATATTATAAAAATATATACTATGTTTTTTATACATGAAAAAAACCCCAAAATAAAATATTTAATGAATGTGTATTCGTTACTCTCCTCTCTTCAAGGGACCACATAAATCAAATAAAACAAAAAACCGCTCATCTAATGTAAAAAAATATTGTGGGGCCTACAATACGTGCAAAGAGAGAAAAAAAAAATTGACAGGTTGAAGGGCCGCCGTTGCTCGTGCCGACTGTGGGCGCTCGTGACGCGGGGATCCACCCCGTATAAACAAATCTCAACCACTCATTTTATTAAATTAGACGTAGCAACTCAAGGAAAAAAGAAAAACTAGATCATAGCAAGAATAGACCAGAATTGGACGTTGTTGTATTTAACGCGTCATTCGTGCTTAAGCTGTTGCTTTCATTCATCAATCCGTTTATACTCTGTACATTGACCACTTATTCTGGGATAGTTGTCTCGCTATTTAATTCCCCACGTGAATAGCAAATCAAACCCACGAGTGGAAATGAAAACCGCGGCCCAACAATCAACACTGAACAAAAACAGAAAAGCGTGATGTGAACCTTCTAAAGCCTCCGTTTGTATAGTTATTTTAATGCCTATAACATGTTTTAATGTAAATAATGATAAAATAATTTTCTATTTAATCGTTTTTTGAATTATTATTTTTGAAAAATGTAATAATAATTTTATTATTTTTTTAGATAAAATGTAATTAAAGCGTTGAGAAATGTTTATAAAATTAAAGGTGAAAAAATGATGTTAATTGATTTGAAAATAGAATAACATGTAATAGCTTAATTTTAGGGGTTGACTGAAATTTATACATTATTTTATACTAGTTTATTATGAGTCTATCACACATATACTCTCATTTATTCCAATCATTCAAACAGTGTTAAATTCTTTATTTCGTATTATATTTATTTATTAAGCTTTTTATTATTAATCAAACATGCGCTGAAAGCGAGGAAAGTACTGGGGAAATTATTGAAACACGTGAGAGAATGCCACGTGGAATAGCATATATACCTAAAAAGGGGGAGAAAAAGGCAAGACAATAGATGAAGTGTTATATATACTCATCCACTATAGATTCCATTTCCTATGATTAAATTTAATCAAACAACCAATGACAATGAAAATGTTACACAAGCCCACTCCATGTTTCTCTTGGAAAGCAATGGTGCGTTGTTACGTGGGATTTATTATTTTTTATTTGTGAATAGATGCTGATTCAAAATAGAACGAACGCGTGCATCATTTGAAGGCTTGTCGATGGATGATTAGTAAATCTGCAACTTGGTTCGAGCAAAGCAGAGTTCGGACCCCCTATCTCAAAAACACATATGATCCATGTAATGAAGAATAAAAAAATGTCATCAACAAAACTTCACATGAATATGATCTACTTTATTCAGATCAACCAACATTATAAGTTAATATGTCTAATAATGTATATCTATTGACCGATAAATTTTATGAGTTGAGTCTAATTATTATCTCAAGATATAATTAGTAGTTTCTCAAGACAGCGCGTTATATGATAGTCCTATGATTTTTCGGGTGCGGCTATTTTCACCCAGCATTTTGATAAGTCCACCCCAATAAAAAAAAAATCCCTTCAAAAAATATTAAGCCCATCATCATATGCTACCTCCACCTCCACCTCCACCGACCAGGAATGAGCTTAATGACATAGCGATGACAATAAATAGCGAGGTGAAAGTAATGTGTTGCGTCCCTAGCTAAATATCATCATAAAAAAAATACTATAGCTTAAACTGATTTTCATTTCAAAATGTTGCTCAATACTGGTGGTCAATTTTTCCGGTTAATGCTGTATATATTAAACATTACATTAAAGTGCGTGTATACTTAATAAAGAGTGCATGCAATCTTTATGCATTAACTAGGTCCAATTTGGATACTAACCAATCTAAAGAGAAAAAAATAGTGTTACATGATATATAGCAATCTGAATCATTTCAATTTTTAGTGTACAACCATATTGGAAATATTATCGAATTCATGATATAGTTTAATAAATAACTAATCGTATAGATATTAAGGATCGTCTGATCATTGAATTAGCGTTGATATGGGTGGGTCCCACGCAGAAAACACGGGTTTTTGGGATCCCAAAACGTTGTCAAAGTTCCGCGTCAAAGTCAAACGTTTGTCGCTGACGTGGACATACACGTGTACCGCACGTGCCACCGTCCTGAACCCGCGACGTCGTCACGCCCTACGTCACGTTCTCGTCAAGAAACCACACCTGGGGCGCATTAAGTAATCTCACTAACAAACACTTCCGGTGAATTTAACAAAACATCTTCTACTGAGATTCACTGAACCACAACCGTCCGATCAATAAACCTATGGGGAGAGCAGAGCAGGTGTTACTCCTTCGGCAGCGGAACCGCCATTCAGGATTTACGATCAGATCAAATAACATCCATTCAATCAAACATGAACGGTGAAGATGAGAGGGCTTACGTGGACCGTCCACATCCGTTGACAGTGCGGGACGAATAAGCGGGCTTGCTGACTTGGACTTCCGTTAAATTAACCGTTACGTTTCCGTCAGAGGAGGCTTTTGTCTCTCTCTCTCTCTGCGTCTCTTTCACTCGGTCTCTCGCGCGTTCACGTTCGATGCCTTTATAAGAATCTCCTTTTGCGTGTTTGGGCGTCCGAACTTTGAATTCGACCACAAAGACACACAGAGAGAAAAAAGAGGACTTTTTTTTGGAGAGATTTTAGAATTCAAAGGTATGGATGTCTGGATTGTTTGTTATGTTAGTCGCAGTTTGTAGTGATTTGCATTTGAATATTGAAAATTGATGTTGTTGTGAGATATGCTGATTTTTCGCTTCAAATTTGGGGTTTTGGTTCTGTTTTGGAGTTGGGTTTTGGGTGTGCCTCTGTTGAAGTACGACTTTGTGCTTCTCTGATGGGGGTGAAATTTATGGTAATCCTATGTGGGTTTATGTCTTTTTGTGTTGAAATACATTCTGTAACTAGAATTGATTCATCTGTTGTATGGGTTTTTCTCCCTTTGTGTTGTATTGGTTCCAGTTGGGATTTTTAGTTTATCAGGTTAGCAATTGTGAATAAAAAAAAAAATCAGTTCTTTTTAATATTTATGTGGTTTCTTTTGGCACTGAATGTGTTATGAGATTAATAGAAGTGGTTGTGGTTCCCTTTAAAGATTAAACTTGTGAATTGTGGCTCATGTGGGGATCATTGGTCTTAAAGTTTATTTGCCTTAAGAAGAATTCCTGAAAATTAGTATATAGACAAGTTAACTAATCACTATTGGTTATAGGCTTAGAATCACTGGTCCTCAAGTTGCATTTGAGGATAGTTTTGTTGATTCAAGGATTTTAGTTCACCTCTATTTATCTTCTTCTTGTTCTTTGGGTTTCATTTAATGGGAGGAGAATCACTTTCAGTGTGTGAAACAGTGGGGCACTTGATTGATTGGTGTGCCTAGATAGCCAGGAGAGTTGGGGAAGGTGGGCAGAAGAACAAAGGTTGATTCAAACTAGAAGTTAAGAAAGTTTTCCCTTTCGCAATTTTAATTTTGAGAAATGACCGGAAGTAAAGGGAAATTGTATCAACATGTGACCGACCAAGAATGATTAGATTTACCAACAGAGACAAGTCTATATGAAGAATACTTGGGGTGGAGCTTTGCCTTGTTTCAGAGTTTGAGGTAGGCATGATGTGATTTTGTGTGTGTTTAATAGAGATGGAGACTTTATTGTTGAATAGGCTGTGGGAAAAATATATATGCTCCCATTTTTTTTTTTCTATTTTGTTAGCTAGGGAGATATCTTTTCTTCTTGCATTTTTGGATGTTTTGCCATTTTAATAAAATTTGATGGACATAGTCTAATAAAAATCTTCATCTTCATTACTTCCAACAACTTTTTTTGAGATTCCCCGATATGATGATATTCACTTTTGATATTGTTGGGCTGGGTGGGTGGGGGGAAAGTGGCTGCATTACGTTCACACTGTCTGGCAAGATGATCCACCAAGGCCTCTTAAATGGTTTGATCTTAATTTCTCAGTTGACTAAACTTTAAAAGATTCTAATTTTCCAGATGATCATCCACTTGCTCATTTGTTGATCAGGTGGGTTTGGTCAAATTCTTGCTAGGGAATGTGGTAGACCAAGATTCAATTTTTTAAGTACTATTTTCAAAGTTGGGTCAAGGAATGTGGCTGTTCTGTTTATTTAATTGTCCAGTATATTTTTGCACATATTCTTTATTGTCCTTTATTTTTTCATAATTCAGCATCATATGTTTCTCTAAGTGGGAATAGGACTTCCTTTGTCCTTTTAGCAATCACCACAAGTGGGCCTTTTTTTCTTGATGACCATGATCAACTTTTTGGTCAGCTGTTCATTTCTTGAAGACAGGAATTCACCTGCCTGCACACAAGTTATGTTCTACTCTACACATATCAGGCACTATCAACTGTTAGATATCTCTGTTCACAACTGCCAAGCTTCACTATTGATCATGTACTCATGTCAAGCGGAAATTTTATATACATGTATAGTATATGTGTGTATGTACATTTGATGTGGGCCTTTCTACTGAATTATGAGTGAATTTATGGTTTAATTATGTCCAACTAGGTGTCTCTATACCGTACGTTATTACCCATCCCCCCAACACATGCTCCCAGTCACACAACAAAGTCATGCGCCAAGTATGTAAAATTACGCGCAGTAGGAAACTAGATCTGCCTTGATGTTGACCTTGTTTGAGACAATTACAATGCCATATGATATGTGAACGTGTTGATTATTGTTGAAATACCAAATACTATGACGGACATTCTTACAGAGACTCTTGGAATGACAACCAGTAAACATAGAATGTGTTTTTGTCTTCTAGTCTAATATGTGTAGTCAGGTCATTTGGCAAGAATATTGAGGTTTCATGAGTTAAGGATGATTGCTCTGATATCTGTGGAAGATTTACCATTAAATGAATCCACTCAGCTTTTTTCTATGTGCTAATGGCAGGTCTCTCGCCACATATCGCTTGCATCTTTTAAAGAGCTGTGCTTGGCTTGCTTGGTATAGACTATGGAAAATCTGTTTCTCTAATCTGATGAACAACTGATGTTGGCCTCATAGCATGGATTTGCATCAGATCTTCCGACACAAGGTTCCTAACGCAGATGTATCGAACGACTTAGCTTCTTTGAGTACACTATACCCTGAGTGGATGGTTCAGCCAACTAAAGTTGATACAGGGAATTCCCCCAACTCCCCACTGTCGTCACATTTTGACCACGATACCCTCTCAGCATTAAGCAACAGCCAGGATCAGCAGTACAGCTCCACAGAAAATCTTTCAGGGATCAGCGCCTGTCACAATTCGCCTTTGGAGATTGAGAGCTCCTTCCAGAGGTCCCCCCTCAGTCTACCAGACTCACAGACAACAATCGTCCGATCCAATGCGATTTCCAACATGAGGAATGCCTTGCAGGAGTTGGAGACAGTTCTAATGGCCCCTGACGCCGATGAAGCGACCACAAGCAAACGCAACATTGTTTTGAATAAACAACAGCGATCGAGGGATTCGGTCACCCAGATTTCTGTAGAAGAGCCCCAGCAAACGAAGGCGAGCCGTGGGTCGCACTCGGAGAAGCGCCAGAAAGCGTTGGGTGACGTTTTTAAGACTCAAGGACCACCCAAAAGAGATAACGTGAAGCATCTACTGATCGAGTGTGCGAAAGCCGTAGCTGAAGACAGGACATCTGATTTTGAGAGGCTGCTTCAGGAGGCCCGGGGATACGTCTCGATCAGAGGGGATCCCATTCAGCGTCTGGGCGCATACATGCTCGAAGGATTGGTCGCTCGTCAGGAGTCATCGGGGACAAACATATACCGCGCGTTGAGGTGCAAAGAACCAGAGAGCAACGAATTGCTGTCTTACATGCACATACTATACGACGTCTGCCCCTACTTCAAGTTTGGTTACATGGCGGCCAATGGTGCCATCGCGGAGGCGTTCCGCAACGAGGACCGGGTGCACATCATAGACTTCCAGATCGCGCAGGGGACTCAGTGGGTCACGCTCATCCAGGCCCTTGCTGCCAGGCCGGGCGGACCTCCTCACGTCCGGATCACAGGAATCGACGACCCTGTCTCGAACTACGCGCGCGGGGAGGGCCTGCAGGCGGTGGGAAGGAAGCTGGCCTCGCTGTCGGAGCATTTCAAGATCCCCGTGGAGTTCAACCCGGTCCCCGTGTTTGCGTCCAACGTGACACGTGAAATGCTGGATGTCCGGCCAGGGGAGGCCCTGGCGGTGAACTTCACGCTCCACCTGCACCACACGCCGGATGAGAGCGTGGACGTGAACAACCCGAGGGACGGGTTGCTGAGGTTGGTGAAGTCGTTGTCCCCAAAGGTGACGACCCTGGTGGAGCAGGAGTCAAACACGAACACGACGCCGTTCCTGACGAGGTTCATGGAGACGATGGACTACTATTCGGCGATGTTCGAGTCGATAGACGTGACGCTGGCGAGGGATAGCAAGGAGAGGATAAGCGTGGAGCAGCACTGCCTGGCGAGGGACATAGTGAATGTGGTGGCGTGTGAGGGGAAGGAGAGGGTGGAGCGGCACGAGCTGCTGGGGAAGTGGAGGTCAAGGCTGGGGATGGCGGGGTTCACGGCGTACCCTCTCAGCAAATACGTGAATTCAGTGATCCGGTCGCTGCTCCGGTGCTACTCCGAGAACTATACGTTGGTTGAGAAGGATGGGGCGATGCTCCTGGGATGGAAGGACAGGAATTTGATCTCTGCTTCTGCATGGCATTAAGATTAGTTTCTGTGGTTTATACATAGTTTGTTTGTCTTTCTTTGGTTCTGTATGCATAGTTTGTTTGTCTTTTTTTGGTTCTGTTTTTTTAGGAACCTTTTTGTAAGGGGTGGGCGTTCATTTGAACATCCCATGCATTACCCAGATATGATATATTGAATAATAGAACTCTGTTTCTCCTGTGTTTACTATGCTGTCCCAAATGCATCATGACCATGGTTGAGCAGAATAAAATAGTAAGGGGAGCTGTTGCACTCAGCTTTTTATTTTTTTAGTTCAAAATGCCATTTTATATGTTTCGTTAGAAATTTAGTAAAACATATATATTTTTTCTTTACACTTAATTGGAAATGAAACGATATAAACTTTTTATCAAAATATATATTTCATTAGATAATGTTTAATTATTTAAAATACAAACATATATGATTTGAGTTTTAAATGATAAAAACTTGTTTGTTTCATTCTTCTCTAGAAGTGGGTTCAATTGCTTATCCTTTGTTCTACTACCGCATATACTGCATTATGTATCACAGTATTTATTTCACTTTTTATATGTATTTCAAGAGAATTAATGAGTACTGGGATGGAGTTGTAGACAAAATTGGATATATCATTTATCAATTCTAGGTAAAGTTATCCTAAATAATGCGGAGTATGCAATTTCATTTACAGCTGGTACTCATTTTAATTTTTTTAAATTTATATATATTTAACTAATCAAATAATTCTTTTATATAAAAAAAAACATCTAAAAACAGACCAGAGTGCCTACCATTTCATACTTCTACTCTTCTACATTCATTCACAAAAATCTTTGATGTTTCACATAAACAAAAAACCATTGTAGACACAATCCCTCACTTCATCCCCTCAATGGTGTCATACAACCTCTGGTTCAACGTCTCCGGCAGGTAGAGCACGAGCAGCCCTCCTGCGATCCCGCTCACCCCGAACACCGCGAACGGCGTCCCCCCGCCGAGAACCACCACCATGGGCGCAAATATCGCCCCCAAATGCCCCGCCTGCGTCGCGCACCCCAACGCGGCGCTCCTCACCGTGGTCGGGAACAACTCGGCCACATATATGAACAACAAATTATACGTCGCCGCCATTCCAAATATCCCCAACACCCCACAACCCATCCTCATCACCTCCCCCAACCCGCCACCCTGATCACCACTACTGCTCAACAAGCTCCCCAACAAACAGAACCCCCCACTGAACAACATCGTCCCGATCGCCATGGGCTTCCTCCCGAGCCGGTTCAGCAGTGCCGCAGTCAGCACGAACGCGGGCATCTCAGCTACCGCGTTGAGGGCCACGTTCAGGTAGACGTTCGTGCCGAGGTTGACCACGTTGAGGCTCAGCCCGTAGTACACGATGGAGGCCACGAAGCTGATCAACACTGTCAGTATCAGTCGTCCCCGCGTGACAGGGGACCGCATCACGTCCACGAGTGAGCCCGACACTATGCCTGTCAATTATAAAATCATATGGTATCTAAAAATCCATATCCAAAATAAAATATTTATATTTAAAATTATTTATATTTAAAATTTATTTTATTTATTATTTATTATATTAGAAAATTTATAATTTTAGGATTATTATGAGTTTTTTTTGTTATACTTTAAACCATGTAACATGTTTATAATTTTTATGACTTTATGTTTTATATTATATAATTATTATATGCATTTTTTTTATAAAATTTTTCAGATAATTGGATTAAATACATGTATCCACTCTGACAGACTTACCCGTCACGGCGTTCTCTGACTCTTGTTTGTTGTCGTTGTCGAGAATGAGAGAGACCCCATCAGGGACGCGCTTCCCGTTGCGGGCGGCGATGGAGTGCATGACGTGCATGGCGTCTTTGGTCCTCCCGCGCACGAGGTACCAGCGGGGGGACTCGGAGAGGAAGGGGAGCACGGAGAGGACGTACGCGAGGGCGGGGAGGGACGTGACGAGGTAGAGTGTGCGCCACGTGTTGAAGGCGTAGGCGATGGCGGAGAGGAGGGCGATGCCGCCGGAGAAGAAGTAGAAGGTGGACATGCCGGCTGGGCCGCGCTTGGATGGGCCGATGGGCTCCGTGGCGAGGACGAATGCGCATAGGCCCACTCCGCCCGCGCTTAGGCCCGTGAGGAAGCGGAGGAGGGCGTAGGTCCAGTAGGTTGGGGAGAGCGCGGTGAGGCAGCCGAAGATGGCGCAGAGGATGCAGACGGTTGTGAGGGAGCCTTTTCGGCCCAGGAAGGAGTCCGATAGGTGCCCGAACACACCCGCACCTGCAGTGAACCTTCGTGAGAAATTGCTAACGATTTATATACCTCCTTAAACAAGATATTTACCTCATGGAGTTCATTGAGATACATGGATTATCCGCGAGACTATCCTGACTATATATAGCAAGTCTATTTGAGGACTGATTTGATAAATGGTTAAGATTTTGAAAATAAGTTGTTTTAATTTTGAGGGATAAAAAGGACATTAATTTTGTTTTTATTTATATTTGTTAAAATTAAAATAAAAAGTGAGGATAAATGTTATTTCAACATTTAAGTAGAACAAAAAATATTCATTTTAATTTTATAATCAAAACAAATGTGCATACTTTATCTTATTATTTTTTATATCAAACGAGATAAATTGTTATTTTCATAATTATTTTCTTATCATACCACTTATCCCTTTTTTGAACCAACCCTTAAAAAATAACTATTGTAAATATAAGAAACAAATTGTCCAATCTTAGATGATAGTTCGGAATGAGTGATATATTTTATTCCCACGTCCCCAAGACATATATAACTCATGCTCACTATCCATGTCACACTCACCTCTACTAACAAAAAGTCCATTTAATTTAACAAAACAGTGAAAGCACAATAAAAATCAAGATCAGCTAATAACTTGTTTTGGATCTATATGATGGGATTGGATTAGGTTCAACACGCATTGAGCATTTTAATGATTCAACACGATCGTGATCGTTCGACCTTATTAAATCATTATTATTGAGATATTATGTCTAATGCGTGTTAAATCTATCCTGTCCCTAACCGATCGAGTAGTGACATTTTTTGGTAGGGACTTTTTAGCATGATAAGGTAGGTATTCTCGGATCTACTGTTCCAATGAAACTGATTGGATTCAGTGTTTTTGGGAACTGACAAAAGAAACAATGAATGCCCAAATCACGTATAAACACAAATGGGTGGGAAATGAGTGATGCTTTCACTGTATTGAAGGTGCACAACGTTCGGAGAAGAGTTTATTTTTCTAATATATTCGTGATGCACTAATGGACAAAATAATAATAAAAACAAAAGAGAAATAATAAAGAATGTTAATGTACTTAGCTTGAAGATTCAACACGTGAACAAGTTCCAAAGAACCCTTCTAGTTTTCGAGATGAGGAGACATTAATAATGGCTCGTTTGTCACAGGTGTGGGATAAAAATATATAAAAGGTTAATGTTTGTCACACTCATTATTTTTTTGTACTCTTTTTTTTGTAAAATTTTTTTTTATATATCTTTATAACAAACACTTAATTTTTTTTTTATTTTCATCCCTTTAATTTCTTTAGTCCCACAAAATCATATTTTTTCTTTAATAAGTACATATATGTTTTCTATAACTCGTAAAACAGTAGAAAAATATACATTAATGTATGTATAGCTCATTTAATGTCATGAATTACACACTTGTTGGTATTTGATTTATTTAGGTGTTTGAGTTATTGTTGTATCTCTAATATAGTTTGGACTATGCTTTCCTTATAAAATACGCTTGATGATTCGATAGTGTAATAATAGATTCGATTTCAACCAAAAGGATATAAAGAGGAATCGGGAAAGGACAACAGCTCAATTCATTAGGATAGAAAAAAAAATATCAGTATACAAATATTCAATGAATTCAAGTGTTTCGATGTATTTATTGTGATAAAATATTTTCAGATGTTATGTATTAACGTATGTTTCTCTAATATTTTATAAGTTACATTTTTATATGACATGCATAATAATGTACTTAAAGATAATATTTACAAAAATTATATTTTATGTTCTACAAGTTACAGATAATATACACACACTTACAGGGGAAATGCGATTTTGTGGGGCGAGAGGAATTAAAGAAACGAGAGTAAAAAAAAAATTGGGTGTTTACTGTAAGAGTACAGAAGCAATTCACTCAAATATAAATGTGCGGAATAAGTAAAGTCAATTGATAAAACAAAATAATCAGAATAAAATGTAGGCAATTGTCTCACTTTAGTGATGAAAGTGAAAACTTGGAATAACATTTATAGTCATCTTAAAAATGCCAAGACAAAATTGATAATTTTTATCTACTAAAATTAGAACAATTAATCAACAAAATCTTAAACCCTCGCGGAACCAACTCTAAAACAGTTTAACACAATTTCATGCAAACTTTCTTAGATACCATTTGCAAATCAAATTTCAAAATATTTATGTTGTAACTTGATTAAAATACTCTATTTAAAGAGAGTACTTTCAATCTAATTTTGTTAGAAGTTTATTTTATTTTTAAAACATAAAATTAGAATTTAAAATCAATATAAATACTAGTTTTCAATTCATCATCTAAAAAGTAATTTAACTAAAATAAGATCCACCTAAAACTAGAGGGAATCATTATTCAAAACCTAACCATATATTGATATATTTTTTTTTCAAATTTGAAACTAGAGAGAGAGAGAGGGAGACTGACCAACCATGCAGCCAGCGAAGAAGGCAGACTGGGCCAGCCCGACCTTGTACTTATCCCCGCACACCAGCCCAAACTCAGACACCGTCGACCCGCCCGGCCCGCCAACCCACTCCCAAGACCCGGGCTCGAGGCCGCAAACTCCACCAGACGCCGGGCCGGGCCGACAACCGGGACCCACGCAGGCCCAGTCGGGCTGGCGATCGGCGAAGATCATGACCATGGTGTGGAAGGCCTCGATGAGCCAAGCGAAGCTCGTCAGCACGAAGTGCCGGAGCTGCCACGACCCGAACTCCCCCGCGTGCCTCTCCAGCATCTCGTCGATCCCGATCCCCTCCTCTCTCTCTCCTCCGTCCGATGCGTCAGGGGCCAGCGGCGTCTCGAGATCTGGACCGTCCATCGCGATGAAACAAAGAGAGAGACGGCGTGAGGGGGTGGGGTTATGTTTTATATGCGGTGGACGCGATCAGAGGGTGGGATGTCGGCCACGTGGCATGATCTTGAAGGTCTATCAGGAATCGCCGGAGTTGCAGCCGTTGTCTGGGTGTAGAGCTTGCTGGATCCGGGTTGTGTGAATTTACGAAAAGCCCATGCCCTGTCATTTATCAACACGTGTTAGAATTTTTTTTAAGGATAATGTTACATCCGATTTCAATTATGATGTGTTTTAAATATTTGAAAAATAGTATACCTCATTTATTTAGATATGTGCTTTTTATAAAAATTGAAATATATATTTCACTGAATTGTATGAATGCATTTATAGAAAATATTAAAAAATTTTTTTAAAACATATATCTTATTAACGTGAACCTATAGTAAAAATCTATCGATAGATATAGGACATGAATTATAGATGAAAATGGATCAGGATGTAAAATATGGTGACGTGGTATCACGCACATTTTCAAAACCGCGACAAAAATAATTGGGTTCAGATCATGTGTCACGATCACGTGAATTTGTTTGTACAAAAAAATCCATATAACCCCCTGTAAACTATTTGAAATTCATATAACACCCTGATATTTCCTAAAGTTTATATAATCGCCTGAAAATATCTATGTAAATCTAAATAGCTCTCTGTGTTAAATTTTTATTGATCAATTATGATTATTATGCGAATATTATGTTTGATTAACCCTAATTGAAAACATAGTATATAAAAAAACTCTTATAATTTATTAAAAATGTGTAAAATTATCCATACGGATGAGATTTTGTAATCTATCTAGAAAGGTAAAATTGTCATTTATATAAGGTTTTTCACATTTTTAATAAATCGTATGGTGTTTTAGGTATATTGTGTTTTTATTCATGGTTAACCAAATAGAATATTCAAATAATTATCTGTATATGTTAGCGAAATTTTTACATAGGTGTTTCTAGCGAGTCATATGAACTTTAGGAAAAGTCATAAGGTTATTTGGATTTTAGACAGTTTATAGGGGGTTATTTAGATTTTTCCCTTTTTGTATTATCCAATGAAAATATGCTACATAAACATAATTTTTTTTATTAAAATATTATTATTTATGATATTATTTACAAGAAAATCAGTACATATGCACTTTATTTATTTATTTTGAACCATTTAAGTATGGTTAACACATAATTTATTTTTGTTGAGAACACATAGATCTCATTCCAGAATTAATTGCGGGAGAGATTGAGTTTTTTTTTTAAGTATATATATTCTTATATTTTATTTCAAAATTTACAAAATTTAAAAATTATTTTCATTTAGCAGAAGTGTTATAAATGTTTATGACCAAAAGTTGTTTTTCACTTTTTTTTTTTTAAATGAGATTTCTATAAAACAAAAATGTTCAGAAACCGTCCAAACTTGTTTCAAGCGTTGTAGAGGAAGAAGTTAAAGAATCCTCTAACCTTTTCCGGGACCTATTATGATAGCCCATCATATTACAATACTAGATACATAGTAGAACAAACCTTTTCCGGGACTAATTTGAACTTTTGGTTCTGTCAATCATACAAGACTACCCTTACTACAGATATAAGAGATAGGACCCAGGGTCCTTTAGAACCTGGTGGAACAAAGTCCACAATAGTCTATAGCCCAATACGGCTGGTAACAACATTTGGCCAACCTTGCCTGTTATTTCATTATTGTATACAGCACCTAATAGTTTTTGGTATTTTGTTAGAGCATCAGCAATCATGTTTATTTTCAAAAGGCATTGATACACTGTTTTTTTCACAGTATCATTTGTAATTATCACATCACTGGCTACAAAAATATATGTATTTGATTAATTTAAGTAAATACTTTATTTTCTAAAATAATATACTTAATTAGTCAAATATACTTTGTTTTTTTTTAAATAATGAATTCGAGGCCTAAAAGTTAAATCATTCAATTTTAAATAACAGACGAGGATGTTTAAATCTTTGTAAACCTTAATTTCTTCTGCATCACTGTCAATCTAAGCTCATACAAAACCCGATTTCATTTCACTAAAATTCAATCCCCTTTAGCTGAAATTCAAATGTGAATTGTTTTATTTGAAATTAACATTTCTAATTTAAAGTAATCATAAAAAGCATCAGACAACCAAGAAAGACCTTATGAAGAATTACAAGTCCTATGAAGTAGAAATACATGTTCTATCAAAATGATTACTTCAAAACATAAAATGAAACGAGTTTAAATCAAATATGAATACTCCAAAAACAATACACATTTAACTAGAGCTATTCAAATTTGTTTTCAAACGCTGCCTCAGCCTCACCTTCTCATCAGCCTCCAAGCCTTCCATAGTCTCGAAGAATGTCCGATTCTTCGTCTCCGGCAAGTAGAACCCAATCACTCCCCCCAAAACGCCGCACACGCCGAACACCGCAAATGGAACCGCCCCTCCAAACACCACCACCAACGGCGCAAGTATCGCCCCAAGCTGTGCGGACTGCGACATGCAACCAAGCGCGACGTTCCTCACAACCGTCGGAAAAAGCTCCGCCGCGTAAATGCCCAACAAATTGAACGTCCCCGACATCGCAAATATCCCGAACACCGCGCACACCATCCTCGCCGTCTTCATCGACCCCAACGAGCCCCCGATCAGGCACGCCGCCCCCGCGAGCCACATCGTCCCGATCGTGAGCGGCTTTCGCCCGATTTGGTCTAGAAGCGCCGTCGTCAGCGCGAACGCGGGAACTTCAGCGGCCGCGTTGAGGACGACATTGATGTGTAGGTTCGTGTTGAGGTTGGTCACGTTGAGGCTCAGCCCGTAGTAGACCATGGACGTTATGAAGTTGATCAGCACGGTCACGCAGAGGCGCGCGCGCGTGATCGGCGCGCGCAGGACGTCGAGCACGGATAATGTGATGGCGGGGGTGGCGGTGGCCTCTTCTTCGGTGGATGATGATGATGATGACCCGTCGAGCGCAAGAGAGACGCCGTCCGGGATCGATCGTCCGTTGCCCGCAGCGATTGCGTGCATCACTCGCATCGCATCAGCGGGCCTGCAAATAAACCTGTGAGTTATCTGAAAAAAATTGGTATCCACTCTAAATCCATATTCATTAATCAGAAAATATTCAATATTTTAAAATGCAAATACTGATATCAGTGATATTTAAATGCAAGTATTTAAATATGACATATATTATAAAATTATATAGTATTTATATTTGTCATCTTGATTAATCACAATCATTATATTTTATATTATTAAATTTTTTATATATAATATTTAAAAAAAAGAATAAACCTTAAAATCTCTTCACTATATTACTTGTAACCCAAATTAATATTTATATTCATATTCACATTCTAAAATTTCCTTTTAAGCCCCAATTAATCCTCTTGCCTGGCCTAGGCTAACCCAACCCACAATGTTTAGTGTTTAGCCATTTTTTTTATTAATTCCTCGTTGATTAACAAGCGACTTCAGTTATTTTATATATTATAAATCTATTAATTAATTTTTTTATGTTATTCTTATTATGCTTATATTATTAATTTTGTTTTAATGTTACTTTATTATTATTTTATAATATAAAATTATTATATATATATATATATATATATATATATATATATATATATATATTTATTATTATAAAAAGTGATTGATTAATCTTTTATTAATTCTCGCCTAACTGATTAATTTGTAGTCCCTCTTCAATCGTTTGGATTAGCGCCTAACGCTTTTTACAATATTAATATTTTATTAACATACCAATTATATTAAAAAAAATACAAGTCCAAAGATTAATATATGTATCTTAATAATTGAAATAGGATACAGATATTAACAAATTCCATCATATTTGGCAAGCTTACCTGCGACGCACGAGGTACCATCGGGCCATCGGTCCACTCCCACGAGCCCGGGTCGAGCCCGCACATGGTCCGAGGCGGTTGTGGGAGGCACGCCGTGCCGGCCCGGTCGGTGCACCGCCAATCCGGTTCTCTATCGGCGAAGACCACGACCATGGTGTGGAATGCCGACAGGGACCAGGCCAGGCTCGTCAGCACGAAGTGCCTGAGCTGCCACGGCCCGAACTCCCCCGCGTGCCTCTCCAGCATCTCATCTATGCCCATCCTGGTGTCACCATCACCGATTCGGGCCGAAGTGAGGGCCGGTTCGTCTGAGACTGAATCCGGCATTGGACGATGACAATGCGTTTGTTTGATTTGTTTACGAATGGGGAGAGAGACAATATATATAATGATAAATAAGAGGTCTGCATTTATGCACGTCACGTCAGGAGGGGGGGGGGGGGCATGCATCAACAGATATAGTTTATTATATTATCAAATGTCCTTATTTAAATTCTATTCCCAAGCATTTTTAATTTTAATTTTTGTAAATATAATTTTTTTAATTTTATAGAAATACCATCCATAAAAGGATATTATTGAAAATATTAATTCATCTCACGTATTTTGACAAAATGAAATGAGATCTTTATAGAGGTATATGAAAAAAATTCTAATTGAAATGAAAGAGTTTGACATTGAAAAATCAATAATGATTCTTAGGCCCCAATTTTTTAAGCCCCATCACAGGCCCCATGATGTGGCAAGTGTACATTGTCTATTATACCCTTTACTTGATAACTACCTTAACATGTATCCCTATGATTGTGGAGTATCATTTAATTCTAAAAAATTTTGTATTTATTCACCATCAATGGA
The DNA here is from genome assembly GCA_030737835.1 of Acorus gramineus. Classification (NCBI taxonomy): domain Eukaryota; kingdom Viridiplantae; phylum Streptophyta; class Magnoliopsida; order Acorales; family Acoraceae; genus Acorus; species Acorus gramineus. The sequence continues at coordinate 13,609,183 of CM060847.1, read as the reverse complement.
TTCTTAAAATCTTGCAATAATATTTGAGAGGGACCGGAGAAACAATTGATGTTGAAACAAATGAAAATGAGGAGGTTTTGCATTACGGAATTGATTTTGTTTATGAAGAATACATGGGAGCAAATCGAAAATTCTATTTTTGAGGAGAAGGCACGAAATCGTTTTTTTTTTTGATTTGGATCTCACATCAATGTCTCTCGGATCAGGTTTAACATTATTAGATTCGTAAAAAAATTGTGTTTTGCCTTTTGTTTTAAATATTTAAACACAATTTTTTTTCATGTATTGAATGTCATTTATCATATTTTGATTTATTTTTGTTTCAATATCTAAATGTAACACTTGATATCGTTACATTTTATATATGAGTAGTTTGTTTGATGTTACTGCTACATTGTTGACAATGTAATTTTTCAAATCTGTTTTATATTTTTGTTACATTCGTAAATGTAACAGTCAACCACATGCATGTATTGATTTATATTTGTTACATTTATGAATGTAACATTCATTCGTGTATTGCATTTGTTTCAATGTAAATAGTAATTTATATTTGTTACATTTATCACTGTAACAGTCAAATACATATGTTTGTTAAATGTATCACACAATAAAAAAAGTGTTTGACATTTTTTATAAAATGTAACTGACTATTGAAAATATAATCTGTTTCTAAATTGTTTAAACATTGCATGGAATGTAAAATATTTAGGTAGGAAAATGAAATTGTTTGTTATATTTATGTAAATGTAACAGTTCTGATGTAAATGTAACAAATCGCTGTGAGAGACGTAAATATTTAATAAAGGTATTTGATGTAACTAATTCATATAGTAACCATATGTGTTTTTTTATTTAAATTTGAATACAATAAATATCCAACTTTTTTAGTGTAATTTAGGTTCAATTATAGTTTAGGTAAGGATTTTAAAATTCAAAATTTGAAATGGTTAAATGGATTTTAATATTCATAACCGAATAGAGAAAATGGGGGGATTTGGGTTAATGAGAGAGATTTTTAATGAAGGGCATATTTGTATTTTGTCATTTTACCATTTTTAAAAAGTCAACAAGTCAACTAATAACAATCAATAAGATGATGACACCTCATGAGGCTTGTTAGTGGGGCTTATATTTTGGGGCCTGGTATCACCACTGTTGAAAATATTAGATGCAGTCATCTTAATTAACATGCATATATTGAATTTTTTTTTGAAGTATATGCTTATATAATAAAATATATTAATCTTTTATGAAAATGAAATACATATTCATCAGGTCCAACCCTAAGTGTAGTCCCAGTAGACAACTGCCTATGACCCCACCCAGAAAAAAAGGGAAGGCCCCCAAACCATATTACCTCACCATGCATTATCAATTTTATCATTTATGGGCCTCCTTATAAATGACGAATCAGCAAATGTATAAGTCTATTATGAATGATGAATCTTGTTGTTTTAACTCATCCAGGGCTCCGAATAGCAACAAAAAATTGCAATCAAGCCACCCATGCATAATTAAAATTTTAAAATCTTTTTTGGAATGTCAATAGTCATCCTCTTTAATTAGCCTAACTTTTATTTTTTCTCCCCGATCTCTCTCTCTCTCCATCTCTTTCATAATCTCTCTCTCTCTCTCTCTCTCTCTCTCAATCTCTTTCATAATCTCTCTATCCCTCTCTCTCTCTCTCTCTCAATTTTCAACCATTCCAAATTTAAAAATCAAAATATAAATATTTTATAACAAATTTATCTCCATTATAAGGTATGTAACCCTTTTTTGAATCTAAGTTTCATGAAATCGGTATTATTCGTAAAAAATTGGATTATATGTATGTGCTTGTAGTTTATAATTGTTACAAGATGGATTTCTAAATAACTATATGTTAGTTGAGTTGTGAAATAAGATTGATGAGAGCATATATTTATCTTTTATACTTTTCTAGTTGATCAATGAAAAATGACAATTTATTATGTTATATTTAAATAAGATTTTTTTTTTTTTTTTTTGTAATAGGGCCCCATTTTAAAAAGATCGTTTAGGACCCCACTCAAATTTTAAAATCTCAAGATCGACCCTGATATTCATATGAAATAAATATATCAAATATTATTGTAGATGCTCTTTTCATACATATATTTTAAGTTAGATGGTATAACTTCTTTAAAAGTTTCTGCATAAACGTTAAAAAGGATGTTAATTTCTAAGTGATCCAGTTTTCCCCCAAAAAGTGGGTTGTCCACTGGAGCTCTATCCATTCCGATCATCCAAATACTCCACCCCTGCCCCCCGCCCCCCCCCCCCCCCCCCCCCCCCAAAAAAACTCAACCCATGAAACCTAATTTTCAAGTTCAGTATTTAACAGAAAAAAAATACACATCTTTCATAAATTTTAATCACTCACAAAAACAATCTAAAAAAAAAAAATAATCAGATTGTGATTCAAAGGCAAAGATTTAAAATAAAGAATTAAGTATCAATAGTTCATGTCCCATTTAGAATATCATATAACTGTCTACTATAAATTTAAAAAATCCGAACACAACCTGATTTTTTATTCAACCCTAATTGATCAATTCAAATCCGAACTTGATTTTTATAATCCAACCAATATGAAAATCCGATTTAACCCGTTCAATTCGTGTTAAACCCAAACTCAAATCGCAGCCCAAAAAACAAATGAACAGATTTCTATCGTTCATATTTCAGAGTTACTAAGGACACCCAATCCAACGGTCATCATTTCCAAAGCACCGCAACGGGTGCAGTGGGACCAAGCGTGGGAGTACACGAACAAGGCCCGCACGGACGGTGGACGCATGCTATAACAAAAGCACACGTTTCATGCGTTCACACGTGCCCCATATTGACGGGACGCATCTCCGTAGTACCACTGCCAAGAAAAAAGGAAAAAAAAAACCGTCAAGATCTTGCCACGTGGCCAAAAATCCACCCTCCGAACGCTCTCCCACCCACATAAAAAGACTCCCCTTTTCGCATCCCAAACAAATTCACTCTCTTTTATTATCTCTCCCTCGCGCGCACGGACGCGCACGCCGCGTCTCTGTCTCTTCGCGATGGACGGTCCAGATCTAGAGACGCCTCTGGTCCGGGATGCATCGGACGGAGGAGAGGAGGGGATCGGGATCGACGAGATGTTGGAGAGGTACGCGGGGGAGTTCGGGCCGTGGCAACTCAGGCACTTCGTGCTGACGAGTCTCGCGTGGCTCATCGAGGCCTTCCACACCATGGTCATGATCTTCGCCGATCGCCAGCCCGACTGGGTCTGCGTGGGTCCCGGTTGTCGGCCAGGCCCGGCGTCGGGTGGAATATGCGGGCTCGAGCCCGGGTCGTGGGAGTGGGTCGGCGGGCCGAGCGGGTCGACGGTTTCCGAGTTCGGGCTGGTGTGCGGGGACAAGTACAAGGTCGGGCTGGCCCAGTCTGCCTTCTTCGGCGGCTGCATGGTTGGTTAGTCTCTCTCTCTCTCTCTCTCTCTCTATCTAAATATTTTAGGATTCTTTCGAATATTCTTTTGGTTTCAAATTTGAAAAATTGAAAAGAAAAAAAATTTGAATACGTGGTATGGTTTACATGCTGACGTGGCACAACTTATGTTTTGTGGATGATTAAGATGTTTTGGAGATAATATGACTTTTTGAAACATTGAATTATGGGTGTGGTTATCCGACCATACGTTTTGAATGAATGAATGGACGTGATCAAGAGACATGTTGAAACTTGAAGCTATACTGACATTTTTTTGGTTGGCTTTTATTTCTATGGATGTTTTTGTCCACTGTGAAGTATTAAATTCAGCATCAGTTATTCATTAGTATTTCACGAGTTAAAAAATGGGTCTTCTTGGGATGTTGTGCATAACATTAGTGCAATACAGTCAAGCATGGCGGATGATAATTAAAAACGTTGTTTTTATTTATTAATATTAATATGGTGACCCTGATATGATATTTTTGAAGATTTTATAAATACAGGCTGTGCACGCTGTTATTGGACGATCGTGATATTCAATTTATAGGGAGGGTGTCTAAAAAGCTAGCTCATTATGTTTGTCAAAGATAAGATCATGATATTTATTTATTAGGGGATGTTTCTAAAAAGTTATTTTTATCAAAGACAAGACAATGAAAGCTTCACTGTCACTGATTTCCTCCCAATTTGTGTCATTTATTGATTCCACGTGATTTGGGCATTGAATATTTGCAATCTGTTCCCAACAACACATTGATATATACCCTCTCTGTTTCATTGGAAAAATAGTTTAAGCTTTACTCGGTTTTTAAAGTATTAACCCCTTTATTTTGGAGACATGATAAAAAAAAATCCCCAATAAAATGGCTCTGCTCGGTTACAGCCCCAGTATGTTGTTTGGCTGATCTTGATTTTATTTTGTTTGCACTGTTTAGTTAGATTAGGTACACATTGTTTAGTAGAAGTAAGAGAGATATGGAATAGTTTAACATGAGTCAAGCATCTATTCTGACATGTCAGAATTAATATACACATTTATTCTGTACTATCATTTAAGAATGACAATTTGTTTTTATCAGACACATGATGGTTGGAACTTAAGTCCCGACTTTATGAGAGAGTTGCCACTACTTTAAAAGCATCTTTATTAGGTGAGAGAGAGCAATACAAGACTTACAGTGACGTCCAATGTAGATCCCCCTAGATTTAGTCATATCCATTTTATCATCTCAAAAATTATATTTATTACTTATATATATATATATGACTTAAAAGGAATATAATAATTATATATTTTTTAAATAAAAACATGCAACCTTTTGACAGATAATAGAAAAATTGAAACATTTTTTTGATGATATTATATAAGATATTTTTAGGACATGAGAAAGGTAGCCATTGTAAGGTTGCATCCATGCAGTCCACGTACTGTTACATCTGTCCCATCCATGAGAGCATATGAAGGTGGCATGCACTGATGTTTTGACAGTGGTAGCGTTGGATCTATTTCCGTATTTATATTCCCATGTGCACCACTTATAAATCTAAATTCTTGACAGACTGCCCTTTCATGTCTATATTTAAGGACTCACATGAAAATGAGTTTTAAATGTTAGTTTTTTTTTTTAAATTAAATTTAAAATTAAATTTGTAAAAAATTATTTCTTCTTTGACGCTGAAGAGTCGGTTTTTATTTTAATCATGTTTTTAAAATAAATGTATCTTAAGTTTTTAATTAAATTGTAATATATATATATTAATTTTTTATATGTTTCATTCAATTGGTTCACTGCAGGTGCGGGTGTGTTCGGGCACCTATCGGACTCCTTCCTGGGCCGAAAAGGCTCCCTCACAACCGTCTGCATCCTCTGCGCCATCTTCGGCTGCCTCACCGCGCTCTCCCCAACCTACTGGACCTACGCCCTCCTCCGCTTCCTCACGGGCCTAAGCGCGGGCGGAGTGGGCCTATGCGCATTCGTCCTCGCCACCGAGCCCATCGGCCCATCCAAGCGCGGCCCAGCCGGCATGTCCACCTTCTACTTCTTCTCCGGCGGCATCGCCCTCCTCTCCGCCATCGCCTACGCCTTCAACACGTGGCGCACACTCTACCTCGTCACGTCCCTCCCCGCCCTTGCGTACGTCCTCTCCGTGCTCCCCTTCCTCTCCGAGTCCCCCCGCTGGTACCTCGTGCGCGGGAGGACCAAAGACGCCATGCACGTCATGCACTCCATCGCCGGCCGCAACGGGAAGCGCGTCCCTGATGGGGTCTCTCTCATTCTCGATGATGACAACAACAACAAAAAAGAGTCGGAGAATGCCGTGTCGGGTAAGTCTGTCAACACATTACTCAAGTTTAAAATATAATAAATATTAAATAACAAAAAAATTATAATAATCTTAAAAATATAAATATTTTAATATAATAAAATAAAATAAATTTTGGATACCATATATTTTAGATCGGTTTTCCTTATATTTGCATCAGATGAGAAATACTTTCGGATACAGATATTTTATTTCAAATAAAATTATAGATTTAATTTTCGGAAAATTAACAGGCATGGTGTCGGGCTCACTTGTGGACGTGATGCGGTCCCCTGTCACGCGGAGGCGGCTGATACTGACAGTGGTGATCAACTTCATGACGGCCATCGTGTACTACGGTCTGAGCCTCAACGTGGTCAACCTCGGCACGAACGTCTACCTGAACGTGGCCCTCAACGCGGTGGCGGAGATGCCCGCGTTCTTGCTGACTGCGGCGCTGCTGAACCGGCTCGGGAGGAAGCCCATGGCGATCGGGACGATGTTGTTCAGTGGGGGGTTCTGTTTGTTGGGGAGCTTGTTGAGCAGTAGTGGTGATCAGGGTGGCGGGTTGGGGGAGGTGATGAGGATGGGTTGTGGGGTGTTGGGGATATTTGGGATGGCCGCGACGTATAATTTGTTGTTCATATATGTGGCCGAGCTGTTCCCGACCACGGTGAGGAACGCCGCATTGGGGTGCGCGACGCAGGCGGGGCATTTGGGGGCGATATTTGCGCCCATGGTGGTGGTTCTCGGGGGAGGGACGCCGTTCGCGGTGTTCGGGGTGAGCGGGATCGTAGGAGGGTTGCTCGTGCTATACCTGCCGGAGACGTTGAACCAGCGGTTGTATGACACCATTGAGGGGATGAAGTGAGGGATTGTGTCTACAATTTTGTTTTTTATATATATATATATATATATAAAAATCACAGTAGAGGATTGGAGAGACATGTAATGAAACAGGGAGTGCATTCCCTTTGTATCAGCGATCTTAAGCTTCAATAATATTACATGCAGTCTGTAACAACATGTTTATATAAAACATGAAAGTCTTCTGTAGAAGCCCATTCTCACAATTATGAAAAAGGAGGGAAAAGATTTCACAGATAGACGATAGAAGCAAAGGTCCAACTCGGAATGCATTTCTTGTTTCATTATTTTTTTTCTTTCTAGACGATCTTTAAAAGTCCTCAGACGACAAAATTTATATCCTACAGTATCAACGTCGCATCAGCACCATTTAACCTATCTTGCACTGAATGGAGCTTCAATGACCAATGCCAACCATCCAAATAAATCCCGAAAATGGAGGGGAAGATGAGAAAATTGAAGAAAAATCAGCTAACTTAACCAATGGCTACTACTAAGTAATGAATTACAAATTACAAAAAAAAAAAAAAAAACATTGGGGGTAAGCTATTCACAGGAGGGAGGGATGGTGAGGAGCACAGCTGGGGGTGTGATTTTTTCAGAACGATTTCCAGTTCCCGGCAATCGTGGATGATGGAGAAGCTGCTCAGTGTGGATCAAGATTTTGAGGATATAATCATTCTAAAAACAGAGGCGCAGCTGCGCCTCTATTGAGTCCGGAGGGTGGTGGCACACATGACAGACCCAATCATTCATCCCAGGCGGCCTGGAAAACGCTCGGACGGCTTCTGAGCCACTGCAACATCTCCCTGTCCAAGGGACAATTATTCAACACGGCGTCCATCATCGGACTGCCAAGAATCTTCGGGGCGCTCTTGAACGCCCATATACGGTCTTTCGGCCATGGCCTCTGTGGTTGCTTCTCCTGTTCAAATGGATCAGAAACCATACATGAAATCATTCAATTTTCAGATAGGAAGCAACAAGTTTTTGGAGAATATTGGGAACACAAACCATTTTTGAGAGTATAAATCTTAGGGTTCTTTGGCCATAGACGAGTTCCCCCAGTGGCTTCTGTGACTTTGCATAGAAAGAGGATATGTCAGGCAACAACATGCAGCCTCTTCTGGCTCTTGCCAATTTACTGTCTGGCTCCGCACAGGTCAGGTTGTGCCAATATATTAACTGGCCTAAACAGTAGTTCTCACCATATGTTTTGCAATACTCTTGGAATCCTGTACCTAACTTATTAGTGTATTTTGGACCCATATCAAGTGGGCTTATATACACGGGGGGAGATGTCATGCTTCTATACTCCTGCGAAATGCAAGAGGGGTCAAAAACAAAATAGCCAAAAGAGGATTTCCCGTCGATCCTGTCAACCAATCTCAAAGAAACATTTAGGTGAAGATACTTACCCGGACTTTGAAGAAGGATTTTGTATATGCATGCATGTGAATTAAGTCTGCTGCAGCATCATGCCTGCACTTGTATGAACATGGCAGATTCCGCAATTCATCCCGCAACCTGGAATTGGAAAATTTGAAGAAGCAAATAAAACACCAAAGAACCGGTGAAAATTTAAAGGCGGTGTTATAACATTTTATTTACCTAGAGCTTACCATAGCAAAGATTTACGAAGCTCTCCTTGGAGATCGGGTCCACATGGGTCATGAGCAGATACGTTGGACCTCAATTGGTTCAACAAGTCTGTCTCCATGTGTGGTGCCATGCACAAAAGAAGATCCTCAACAAGGGAGCCTTCCCCTTTCCAAACCATGGAAACCACAGATTCCGGGCTAAGCCTCACCAATGGTGGAGGAGATTTCTTTGGGTCTTTAAAAATAGATCTCATCACATACCGTACCTGCCAAATTCGATACAGTTAGAAGAGGGCCCTGTTTTACAGAAAACCTTAGAGCTAGGCAGTGGAACAATCACAGAAAATGTTACATCTTTGTAACATCTCGACACGACTATTATGTTCCCTCAGCACAGGCGAATAAAAGATGATAATAGGAAGTTTTGGAGTAAAGAAAGGCTCTGGGTTCCTTGGTCAAGTGCATAAGGTAGTACTATTTTATATGACAGTCCTCTGTATTGAAAAAGAAGAGGAACAAAAAAACAGAGAGAAAATTAATGAAAAAAAATCTATCACCTTGTCAATGGTGGTCGCCATGCTTTGAAGCCTTTGGTTATAGACTCCCTCAGCCTGCATCATGCCAAAGAGTTAGAAAAACTGCTCAGTAAAATCTAAGATGCAAATGACAAGAAAAAAAAAAAAGTACCTGAATCTCAGCTTCACTCCTCTCAACTTCAATACATATCTCTGAAAAGAATTTCTTTTTCTCTTCCAAATTATGCTCCAAAATCTCCCCAGGCAATTTTGTCCGTTCTAAATTTATGAACCTCACCTTCATTCAGACAATTGATTAGGTCAGATACAATACTGGAATAAACTACGGTTCAAAAAATGAAGAAAATGCAGCAAACACATCTACCAAGCCAGCTGAATATGCCACGAGCCAATCAGGCAACCCATCAAGTAGACAGGAGCCCAAGCCAGCCCTTCCCAGATCAATATAATCTTCTTCAGAAACATAGTTCTTTTCACAAGCCTCCAGCATCAATTTATGTCGATCTAGTAAGCCATGGCTTTCTTTCAAAACCTAATGCATGTGGCATTTTAGTAATCAGAGCAACATTAGATAAGACAATACAGAACCTACTATACATTGGGAAAATCTGTTTTATACCATCTGGAAAGCTTCTTCACCAGTCAAATTCAGATAGCTTCCCCTGCAAACTTGACTGCCACACAAACAAACAGATGCCTCATATTCTTCCTTGCTCTGCAAATCAGAATACACTGATATCAATTACAAGAGGTTACTTTTAATCACATAAACTCAATAAAGAGAAGAGAAGCACCTCTGTTACAGAGTTATAATCAAAAGTGACTTCTTCACCATATGCGATTGGTCGCACAGTATATATTCCAATTTGATACTGTCCATCTACAGCAGTTACTCTGCCCCCATAACGGATATGGATCAGCCAAAAAAAATATTAGCTGTTGGTAAATGCAGAGAAATAAAGTACACAAAATAGTTGGCTCCTCACGCAGCATGTTGGTAATAAAAGAAGTTTAAATAAAATAAAAGTGATGCATATTGGTAGTGAGATTAAAAATAAAAACTTGGTTAGTAATAAAAGAAGTTCGACTGACTTGGCTTCACAATTGGGTCTACAAGAATGACAAATTCTGCTGGCAAAATTGGCCTTGTGCATTGCATCAACCATAACCAAATCATATCCATCGCGATCACCCTACAAAATATAAGACATTTCAAAAAATTTGTGAATAAAACCCTGCATAATCAGTCCATACACCAGACATTCAAATTTTACAAAGATGATGAAATAATACCTTTGGCCTCTCCAGTTGTATGTTATAAAATTCAGGTGCTGGGTCTTTGCTATTTTTCTGCAAAGCCCTGATCCCATCCTGCTTTTCATACCATTTCCATATTGGATAGACCTAAAAGCATTAAAATACAATAAAAAAGTGTCCGATTAAATTTTAATATAAACTTATATCAGAGAGAAAATGACAAGACTAAATAACTGAACAAACATAAGAGGCATTTAGAAATTCATGGCTATAAAAAAAAATCAATGCAAGAACAAAATATAGTCCAATTCCCACACAAGAACATACAGACCTCTCCCAAAAATTCCACAACAAAATCATCCTCAACAAAACCTTCCTCCTTGTTGCAAACAACACCAAGTCCCTAATTGTAGAATGAAAGAAAAAAAAGGAAGAAATTAGTGAATGACAATCAATCATCAAATGAACACCCGCAATGATATCCGTGAGGTAAAGGAATGTCATTAGGCTTAGAGGGATCTATCATTTATGCAAGGAATGCACCTTTCTGTATGCGACATAATTATCATCAGGACGACTCAGCATGGCCTTGAGAATTGCTTTGCATAATCGCAAAGTGCGTGTATCGCCACTTTCATCAGCAGTCCTCTGGACCTCTTCAACGACAGGTCGCAAAGGAAACACCATAGGGGCATTCCCAATACCGGTAAAATGTCTGACTTGCTTATTCATACAACACAAAAGCGCCTAAAAGAAGCAATTAAAATTTTAAGATACATTCGCAATTATTAACTGACAAACATGTATTTAGTACACTTACATCTTCAATGAACTTATGCTTGTCCACAAGTGGCCATTCCTCTGGCATAGAGTCGAGAAGAAGGTTGTGAGTATAAGGATCTATCCCATAAACTTCCTGCTCTAAGACCTCATCCCCAACCTGTTTTCTTGGTTTATAATCTTTGACTTCAGGAATTTCCATATCGGACTCCTCCATACTATTTTTCTGCGCGCTGAGCTTTTCAGCATAATCCTCAGGTAAGGAAACACGCATCTTTCGCTTCACTTCCTCCTCATCTGCCACAACAACATACTGATCTATAACTTCATATTTCCTAGTAACTGGGGGAACAAGGCTTGCTTTTGTCATGCGAGCACCCCATTCGCGTTCTTCAGTCACAGACTCCAAGGGCTCTGCAACATAATAATCATCTCTTTTTATATCCAATGCCCTTCCTTCGGAACGGATGTCTGAGTCACTTTCTGTTTCTGAATCACTGCTAGGATGCCCACGCCTAGAATCTTCTTCAGAAAAGTCAGATCCATATGAAGTGTCACTTTCTGAATCCATGCCTCTTTTATTCAATTTGGATAGACGTCTCCTGATCTCACGATCAGATGCACAATCGCCAGTACCCGGTGCATCATTAACAACAGAGGCTGAATTAGTCCTCGTCATACTTTTCCTTTCATTCATTTTATTCTGCTTAAATTTTAACTTTGAAGATCCAGAACAGAACCCTACACCTGAACTATCTTTTAGTATCTTTCGGTGAGATGACTTGGAATTGTCTTCCAAACTCCTAGCCATCTCAATGAATGACAATATAACTTGATTCATGTTCCCAGACCCTCCGAGATTTTTCTCTCTGCAATAACAAATTCAAGGTTACCAAATCTATGGGTAAGAATCTTAACAAAAGTAGCACATTACGGCATGAGCAGAAAAGGTTAGCATACTAAAACCAGGATGAGTGAAGAAAAATGTAAAACGATATCAAGAAAACCTACTTGAACAGGAGCATGCAAGGAATATTATTCAAAATATCACTGTAGAATTAACACATGATTGGATGACTCCCGTTCCGGAGACAGAAACGCAATTTTATCATGCACGGTTTCTGCCAAACTCATCAAACACTGACTTCAACTTCCGAATAAAATCTTTTAAAAGGCAACTTCATGTAGGTTCATAAAATATTACATAATGAAAAAGCTTACTTAAGAGCATCCCGGCACATTCGTCTGATGTCGTCCTTAACAGAGCTCAATCCATGTCTAAAGTAATGACCATTTCTCATCCTATCCTCGATTGCAGTGACCTATAATAAATCAGCATTGATAAATTTATCAGATGGATTAAACTTCAACAAAAAACCAAGATTAAAACAGCTAAACAAATATAGTTGTTGGGTACACATGAGATGCAAAGAAGGTTGTACCTTAGGAATAAAGAATGCAAAGGCATTCTCCTTCATGATGTCCTTCAAACTATTGGCAATATACTCTTCCAACTTCCTGTAACTGTCTGCTGATTGCCTACGGAGCCATAATCTCATTTGGGCATCCCTTGATGTAAGAGCTGATGACTTTTTAGCGTCTGGTATTTTTGTCCGTTTATAGCAACCATGCTTAAATGTGCTGCTTGCTTTTCTTTCCGAATTGGGATCATGCTCAGCAACTACTCCTGGCTCACCAGTGCTTGAGCCCTTGTAAGCCTTAGACATCAAGTATCCTTTCTCAGTTATCTGTTTCAGGCTCTTCATTTTCAACTGAGATTCTTCTATATTCTTTGAGTGATGCAAACTGTGACCTGTTATCCACTTCACATTGTGGAATGTGTCCATCAACTCTCTTAAGTGGTCACAGCCCTTGATGTTGACATAAGCTATGCATGGAAATGATTGAAGCATTTCCTCCACTGCAGTAGCACTAACACTAGTGCAACCCTTTAGGACAACATATGTTATTTTTGTTTTGTCATAGCCACTCTGCAAAACACTTGTGTTAGCTTGTTTAACAGGGAAAAAGTTAATAAACCAAAAAATTATAAAAATAACACACAACACTTACTATGATACTCCAGAATATGGAATCTGTGCACTCAGGCCCTGCAGATGACAAGTCAATATGTCTCGAGATATCCTTATAGAACTTGATTGCAGATTTCCAGTGTTTACAAGTAGCAGCACTAGATACAAGTGCCCTCACGTCAGTTCTCAAAAAATGGAAGACCCTTGCTAGGACATGACCATCCAGGAGACCCCATTCCTCAGACTCACTGAGAGAACTCGGAATATTTTCTGCTTCAAAGGTAACTTCACCACATAACTCATCAAAAGAGTCATTCTTATTACCAATCAGTAGATCATCTCCCATGTCATAGTAATCATCATTCTCATTAACCATTAATCGGGCTCTTTTTTCTGTATGAATATTGTCTGTGTCATTCTCTGTGTTCAAAAAAAGTAACAATGAAAAAAAGTGTTGCATCCTAGACAAACACACAGCTCATGTTCAAGAAGCACAATTCAATCTTCACTAGGAAGATTATTCCTTTCTCAAAAAAATATTCTAATATCTTACATAGTTTCCTATCGGAAGAAGGAGGATCTGTTGATCTAAAATAGAACCTCATTGTCTAAAACATTTGAATCCGCAATGAAAAAAATGAGATCCTCACATTAAAAGAAGATTGTACTATTGAAAAAGGAAATTTGTTTTAGAGTCTGAATATGATTTTTTTATTTTGGTTTTGTTTTTAATTGAGATAGTTGAGGAAAAAACATCAACTTCCCATACCAACAAAACCTATTATTTCTACAAGGTTTCGGTAGTCCCCGAGGGGTTGTTTTCTATTGTTGTTTGGTCCTTTTGTTTTCTTTTGGATGTCCTGAATTTGTTTCCTTTCCCCCAATTCAGAAATTGTCTGTTTTAATTTTACATTTAAATAGGTATGCCCACAGTTTCCTATATAAAAAAAAAAAGTTCCAGAAAACTTCCCAGTATTGAAATCTAAGAAAATCTTGAAGCTTAAAGGGAAAACACTAGCCATGTGTAACACACCCCAACAGGCAATCCTTATATTCAAGCTTTAAGGAATCAAATGGAGCCATTTTGGGGAAGGGGGCGTCTTTGATGGATGAATGCAGAAGTGACAAAAGAGTGTCAAGATAGTACTACCTGAATTCCAGAATCCGTGCCTGGCTGAGTCATGACCCGGAACGATAGCACTCTTTATGATAGATGAACTGAAAGAAAAGTGTTTGTCAATATCTTTCTTTGGCTGCTTTGCAGTCATCCATGGATCTAAAACCTCATTTATTGTTGCAGCAAACTCTCGACTCTTGAAGGATTTCATGACCAATTCATGCAGCCTACCACGAGTATAACCAATAAACTGCGGATATGAATCATGAAATGAGGCAACCTTAGGCATGCATGCATCCTGTGAATCTATTGGAAAACTGATGGATGAATCAGAGGCATTTTCCACTCTTTCTTCTCGAAAGTGGCTTTCCTTTGAAGACGTAGCATCAGAACTAATGGAGACCCAAAGTTTATCAAATTTCCTGAATACACTGCTGTGCTGAGGGATACTCCCTTTCGCTGCTAGGGCTTGAAGCTCCAAAAATGATGAGGGACCAATTTCATGGCCTGCTCCATCCAGATAGTACCAGTCACCCAAAGTTAATGCCAGTTCATCTACAGTACAAACATGATCTTTGGGGATGTTTATACTATCTCTACATTTGAACAAACTTTGTAAATCGTGCTCTTGGGCCTTGACAGGCCGAGGAGTGGTGTCAGGAAAGGGACTTCTATGGTCACTGCTTGAAGAGTAGGAACGAGTAGACCTCAAAGCATGCCGCTCGTGACTCCTCGCTTTTGGGCGTGACTCGCTGCCCAGAGATCCTTGGTCTGCAACAACGCAGGCATTAATTCTGACCACAGGTAGCATATTACCCTTTACTCCCTTTGGAATCAATGGTTTCACCTGGCCTTGCCTGCCACCAAGGATGGCCTTCGCATCAACACTACCATCATTCTTTTCATCTGCAAATGCAAATGCCCATGGTGGCATGTCAAGTTTTTTAGGGCGTGAAGGGTGGTATAGATCATCCTTTATATGCCAACGGGGGTCCTCGTAGCCGGACTTTGGCATTTGGCAGATGGGGAAGCCTTCATTTAGAACGAGTTTTCTTCTATATGTTCTATCTTGGACTGCCACCTCATCATTCCTCTTCCAGTCCCCACCCTTGCATGACCATCTTCCAGCAAACCAGTCACTCGAATCAGAATTGAGGGACGCAAACTCCTTGTCAAAGGCTGCTGCCAATCTGGTTTCAACACCTTCTCTGGGAATGTTTTCAGATGCTCTACAGAATTCCTCATTCCTTGAATTTCTAGAAACCTCAGCAGATCGAGCACGAAACCGTGTGGAATCTGTATCCACATTTATGTATGTCAATGGAAGTGAAATATACAAGCGAAGAACATGCTGCAGGAAATTGACCCCAACAAAACAGATGATATATGCAGCAGAGCTAGTACAAAAGAATCATGGAATGCTAAAATTTACCTTCAGAATGATCCCATTTTTCCCATTCTACATGCTCAAACTTCAAGTTCAAAATTTCTGCAACAAAAATATCACAGAACAAATAAATTGATCATTATATGGGCATTAAACACAGTTGAATCATAACATAGAAGGTTCCCAATACATGAAGCCAGTTTTGACCCATTTACCCTTGCATGGAAGGATATTTTTAAAACTGCCATCTTTCTATATCATGTATTAGAAAAAAGTTGCCTTCCAAAATGAATGGCCCTATGAGGCATGCAACTCACACAAGTGAGTAACAGGCATCATGGCAAGCCAGATCTTAAAAAAAAAAGGGGGTGGGTAAAGGGATTTTTTTGAAGAAAGGGTATTAAAGGAATTACCTCCAAGAGTTTCAAGTTCCCTCCCTGGAATGATGTCACACCCATCTAACAACGCACTGACCCTCTCATCAATCTGTAGATCAACCAACAATTCAGAATCAACGCCTGCATCATCTGATTGCAACAATGGGGTGGATGATTCCAAATCTGCAGCGGCATCAGTTGAGAGATTCCCAGGAGCCTCTGGAGGGCTCGCCATCTCAGTCACCATTTCTGAAACCACCGGTGTCGAGCTCATGGTCACCAATGGGGAGGTAGCATTCTCAATGGTAACCCACCGGTCAACCTCCAAATGCTTGATCAAATGATCCGACTGCAGCAGCCCTTCTTCAACAAACCTCTTAAGGTCGCACAATTTGGATGGCCCCTGATCCATTCCAAAACTGTCAAGATAAAACCACTTGCCAAGAGTCTGATCAGTGGTTGCCATAACATGTGGAGGAGTGTCACATATGTCCATATCTTCTTCCATGGAAGGCAGCTCCTCTATAGTGTCATTGGACACAGGTGGAGGTGGAGGAAGAGGCTTGTCGATATCGATATTCAAGCCCTGAAGTTGTTTCTCCTTATGAGGATGATTGTCAGAAGAAAGTTCAAGACGACGGCTGATTTCACTATGACTAGATGGTCCATTAGAGGAATTCTTCTGAGAATCTCTTCCACCTGAGTCCTTCCTCTCTTGTTTTCCCTGCCGACCTCCTCCATTCTTCCTGTTGGAATCTCGGCTATCGGTTGGTCGAGACCCATGTGGAGACCGCTCTGGGTGCCCTGAAGACCGGTCCTTTCGATCTGGGTGGCGGGCTCGATCATGTGGGGACCGGTCTGAAAAACTTGGCGTGTGATCCCTGTGATCACGGTTTCTCCCTGGGCTCCGTTCTCTATGATCACCGTGGCGCGTCCCACGGTCGTGCAGTGACCGCTCTGCATGCCTATCATAAGCTCCTCCTCTAGAAGTTGGAGGGGGTTCATGATGCCTTGAGTGGTGCCTGTTACCCATAGAGGCGATGGACCCATTTGATGAGATCCTAGAAGACAAACTCTTGTGAGATCTATCAGGCGAACCCCTCAAGCGGTGGTTTCCATGAACATCCTCCGAAATCCTCCTGCTCTTCGATGAGCCCGACTGGTCTCGAATGTCTCCATGGTGCTTGCGATCCCCGCCATCTGAGTCGACACCATGCGGCTTCAGCCATGGTGTCTTTCCATTGCTCTGATCGTGCTTGTGCAGTCCAGATTCATCACTGCCATTCTCCAACTTGGAAGAGGACCGCTTCCTCCGTTCGCGGTCATCATCTACCAGTCTTGAAACTGGTGGAGGGTGGTTCTTCCCTTTCTTTGGGGATCGTTCCCGCTCACCTTTGCGAGGCTTTGGAGATGTTCGTTTATCAGGAATGACTTCTATCTTCTCTAACTCCATTTTCCGCCCCCGCCAGGGGGCAAAATCAGGCCTTTCTCTCTCGGCTCTCCGCCATTTCTCTGGGACAAACACACCTTTCTCCAATTCAGGCACAAACTCTCCCTTTTCCAACTCGAGCCTTCTCCGCCTCTCAGGCACAAACTCTCCCTTCTCAAGTTCTCCATTCCGGGTACTCTCCGGAATAAACTCCCCCTTCTCCAGCTCTCCTCTGTGGGACCTCTCCGGGACAAACTCACCCTTCTCAAGCTCCCCTTTATGTGTTCTCTCTGGAATGAACTCGCCCTTCTCCAGCTCTCCCTTCCAAAACCTCTCTGGAACAAACTCGCCCTTCTCTAGCTCGCCCTTGCGAGTCTTCTCTAGAACAAACTCACCCTTTTCAAGCTCCCCCTTTTTGTAAACGCTCACTCCCTTCTCCACCCTCCGAGCCTTCTCAGAAGTCCCGCCCATCCCCTTCTCTACCTCCGTCTTCTTGTCTGGCTTCTCATGGAGCCGATGCTTGGAAGGGAATCCACCACTGCCAACAACACAGAACGCCGACGCCTCGGGGACCGGGAACCTCTCCATGACGTGCTGCGAGGGTATGCATGCAACTCCTCCATCGCCCATGGAAGTCCCAACAAAACAAGGCCTCCCCCAAATGGAGCACCGAAACCCTAGTTCGCCTCCTCTATGGGGCTGTCGATGCTCATGCTGCGCGAACGGATCAAAACAGGCTAACCCGAACGAAGAACCTGTTTTCCACCACAAATATAGTTCGTCAGGCCCAAAAATCAAACAAACAATAATGTAGGGTTTCAGAAACCCAGAACGACGAGGGAGAGACGAATTGGCCAAGAAAAGAAGGAGAACCAACGAAAAAGAAACCCTAAAATCCGAATTGAAACAAAATTAGGTCAAATCAAAACGAAACGAAAAAGAAATCGAAGATCTCACCGAGGGGAATCCTACAATTAGGAGTCACAGATCGGGATAGGGGGTTCAGAGGATTGGGCTACGGCGAGGCACGGCGTTGTACGGTCTCGTGCACGGATCGAAATACGCCATGACTGGATCCTCGACGAAGCTCTCTCTCTGAATGTCTCTGTGAAACGGAAGCTTTGTTTTGGTTCGCTCTCTCTCTCTCTCTGGTTTGGGTTTTGGTTTTGATGTTTCTCTTACAGTTTCTATGACCTTGGAAGCCCAAAAGGCTATAATATATCGAGTCGCGGTAATTACCTTTGTTATACGGTATACGTTTTGTATATCAGAAATCTTGAATCGTATTTTTATACGGCTGAGGTCACGTCTCTTGCGTTATGGTGACTCGAAGGAACAATGAATATATGGTGCTCCGCTCTCTATTCACCACTGTTTTTCGGAACGGACGACGCTGACGCGGTGGAGAATTTTGATTAACATCACCGGGGGGTCATTTAAAATATTTTGGCTCTCGCGGGATCTTGACTGTGGGAGGAATCGGATTTTGCGTCGAATGACTTTCTTGTCCTGAAAATATTTGGGCGCGAAGCCGGTCTGTGGAGGTTGGAGGGTGATTGTCTTCTGTACATAGGGACAAAAACGTAATAATCAATGGTCACACACAAAGGCAAACTTGGCTTCTAAATTGGTTTTTGTGAGCCCCTTGGGGATTCTAACTCTTTTTTTGTGATCTATTCTCACACAAAAATCATCATCACGAACTTTCAATGTTTGAGTGTCATTTGTTTTATCTTTTCCTTCAACATCCATTTATATTCTAAGCTTGGGTTTTTTCATGTCATTGACTCATTCTTTTATACATAAAAAAATAAAAATTTATGATTTATCACTGTTATATTTTGGGTGTAAATGGGACATATTAGATTGGTACGGAGGTTTGTTCAAATCCCATAAAAATATACCCAACTTAGATCCAAACTTAAGACTTAGGCTGCGTTTGGTTCGGCTGAATGCTGAATTTAAGTGTTGAATTATTCAGTGCTGATTGTATAAGTGCTGAATGTTTTATGCAGCTTAATTTAAAATACTGTTTGGTTTAGCAGAAAATATAAGTACTTATTCAGATAAGTGTGTTTGGTTCACCACTTAAATTTCAGCAGTTAATTGGGCCTCAACCAAACAGACTTGCAACACATAAGTGCTGAAAAATTCCAGTTTCAGTCTAATAAGTGCTGAATTTCAGCCGAACCAAACACCCCCTTAAACTCAAGGGTTCAAAACAAACACAACTCGATCTTCAATAAACTGGTTCAGGTTATGCCAGGGTCTCAGGTTGAACTTGGTTTGAGTCATGGGTTGAAATGTGGTCAACATTTTGAGATATGCATTTAAACAATAAAATTATAAACACCTTTAAATCCTCATTTCAACATGATTATCATTTGTGAATGATCTATTCTAGAAATCCTATGGGTGTATAATAATCAAATTGGGTGCGTCTTGTTTAACATTTAATTATCAAGTTCTTTTCAAGCATCCCATAAACATGACATATGTCTTATTTTTTCTATAAAAAGTTTTAAAAAATAAAATAAAAACAACAGGTGATAAGTTATCTAAAGATTCATAGGTGAAATATTTTCTTTAAATAACTTATAAGCTATGTCCTCGTAGCCCAAAACTCAAGATCAATAAGCAACGAAATACCTTTCAATTCCATCAACCCTCCAATTTAACATCCGCTAATCGCTATTTGGCACTCCAACACGCCCTCATCCAATTGAAGATACATGGGTATGCATATAAATAAGCCATGAATCGTGTATTAAGATCAACCCTTGATTTGATGGTTCAACCATCTAGGGTCTACATCCAAAAGATGTCCCTATTTAAAAAATGTTTTTTAAAAAATATATTAATGATATTATAATTAATATTTAATTGTTTAGGGGGCTATATTTCTA